>CM052706.1:83493460-83625973 GCA_028551405.1 Uromys caudimaculatus | reverse complement strand
TCAGGTGTAATTCTGATAGGTCTGCCTTTATATGTTACATGACCTTTTTCCCTTACTGCTTTTAATATTTTTTCTTTGTTTTGTGTATTTGGTGTTTTCACTATAATGTGACGGGACGAATTTCTTTTCTGGTCCAATCTGTTTGGAGTTCTGTAAGCTTCTTGTATATTTATGTTCATCTCTTTCTTTAGGTTGGGGAGTTTTCCTCTATAATTTTGACGAAGACATTTGCTGGTCCTTTAAGTTGGGAATCTTCACTCTCTTCTATACCTATTATCCTTAGGTTCTTGTGTCCTGGATTTCATGGATGTTTTGGGTTAGAAGCTTTTTGCATTTTGCATTTTCTTTTACTGTTGTGTCAATGTTTTCTATGTTTCTTCCACACCCTTCTGTTGTGTCTTAAGACAGTGACAGTGGGGATATATATTAAAATCTTAAAAAAAAAAAAAAAAAAAAGGGTACAGATATAAATAGAAAGTTCTCAAAAGAGGAAAGTCAAATGGCTGAGAAGCAGTCAAAGAAATGTTCAATATCCTTAGTCACTAGGGACAAATGCAAATCTAGACTGTTGAGATTTCATCTTACACCAATCAGAATGGGAAGATGAACAAGACAAAAGAGAGCCCATGCTGGTGAGCATGGAGAGTAGGGAGAAACCCATCCACTGCTGGTGGGAGTATGAACTGGAACACCTACTAATGAAATAAGTATGGCAGTTCAGCAGAAAGATGGGAATAGATCTACCTCAAGATCCAGCTACACCACTCCTGGGCCCAAAGGATGCTTCATCCTACTACAGAGACAATTGCTCAACTATATTAATTGTTGCTCTATTCATAATACCCAGAAATTGGAAACAACTTAGATATCTATCAACAGATATCTAAGAGTGGATAACCAAAATGTGGTACATTTACACAATGGAATATTACTCAATCATTAAAATAAAGAAATAATGAAATTTGCAGGTAAATGGATAGAACTAGAAAAAAATCATCCTAAGTAAAGTAACTAAGACCTAGGAAGACAAATATGGTATGTATTCACTTATATGTGGATGTTCACTGTTAAGTCATTGATAAGCAAGCTCAATCTACATAGCCATGGAGGTTAAGTAGAGAGTAAGGGGCTGGGGGAGAGACAGATCTTCCTACGAAGGGGAAAGGGTATAGTTACAGATGGAAGGGGTGGGGAGTGGAATAGGGGCATCAAACAGGGAGGGAAAGGAGAATGAGGGAGATAATGCAGGAAGAGACAGCTAACACTAATGGCCATATGGAAACAATACAGGAGAAGTGTCCTATACATATATTAAGGCAATCTAAATGAAATTGCCAAATAACAGAAAAGGGAGCCCCAACTCGACAACTCATCACCAAATGAAGCTCCCAGTACTGAGAATAGCTTACATGTAGTCAAGTTGCTGGCCAAAGGGGGCCCATGGGAATCCCCAAACACAAAATTTTACCAAGGCTATTGATAACTCTCCACCAACTGATGGGAAGACCCTATTGCTGAAGACAACACCTATACAACTCATTGGACACACAGAAGTTGAACCAGTGCCTTCACCCCTACAGACTAATATTTATGATACTGGGAGGTACTTAAACACTACCAAAGAAGATAAACACCAACCCACCTACAAATGCTTAGATATGGGAGTCACCTCTCTGAAAGATACACTAGTGCAATAGCGGCCCAAAGATTGTGGGAGTAACCAACCAATATCTGATTTATTTAAGAACCCACACCAAACACTGCTTAGGTGGCCAAGAACTTGAGACTAGATAGACCAAATCTAAGGGAAAACCAAATTCTACTGTTCTGCTAAAGGAATGTAGCAATAAAATGACTATTAATGACATCCTGCTATACTCATAGATTCATGCCTTGCTCAACCAATATCACAGATGCTTCCTCCTACAGCAGATGGGAACAAATACAGAGAACCACAGCCAGACAAAATGCAGTGAATGAGAGATCTTGACACATTCAGCCATAAAAGAAATGTCTCCATAAAAATCTCTCCCCTCAGGTCCCAGGGAACTCTGTGCAAGAGGAGACAGAAAAAGTGTAAGAGCCAGAGAGGATGGAGGACATCAATGAATCAATGCCTTCCAGACACAACAGGGCTGATACAGATATGAACTCACAAAGACTGAGGCGGCACGCACAGGGCTTGCATGGGTCTGCATCAGATGAGGTCTTGGAGCTGAAAGGAGAAGTGGACACACACCCATCCGTAGCTCAGAAACTATCTCCAATTGATAGCTACTTGTAAATGGAAAAACTGGTTTTACCAAGGACATCTCACTGGGAAAACAAACCACTCTTAAAGTGGCAGGAGCCATCTAGGAGAAGCTAAAAGCTAGCAGGTGATCTGCCTGAGACGGTTCCACCATGGATTAAAATCTACAACAGATTTGCTCCTTTAGGCAAGGCCGAGGAGAATTTCATTTTAGAAAAGATTTCTGTTATTTTATGTTTTCCTGGTATTATTATAATATATATATATATATATATATATATATATATATATATATATATATATATATATATAAAACAATCACTAGGTATTAGCCCACCCTTTTGAGCAGATTTCTGCAAAAACAATGAAAATGTACTATCTTGTAGTGATGCTATATAGACAAATAGATGACTTCTTAATTCTTAATGATGATCCTATAAAAATTCCTAAAATTACATTAGTAATTATTGACCTCTTTTATAATAGGACTGCTATTAAATCCTTTCTGATGTCTAAACTGCATTGAGAACTCTGACAGTCTTTAAGTGTCGCAAGTTAATTGCTTCTGAGATAGCAAGCAGGCACTTGCAACTTGGACCACATTCCAAGCGGTTGTAAAACCATTAACCAAAGGTCATTAAAAGGGAACTGAGGATTTAGTATAAGAGCAAGGACAGAAGATAAAATATTGACTAGATTTATCTATACAAAACTTCGCTGATAACGTAGTCACAAAAGTTATGGTTTTTAATCTCCATGAGCCTGTAGAACTGGTAATAGATGATGAATGTTTAGCCAGATAATTATTCTTAATGGATACGCATGTACACATTCTCTGTTGTAACCTTCTTATTCAATTTATATTTGAACTTCTAATGAACTTTTGTTTAAAAGGGGAGGGAGTGGTTGGGAAAACCATGTGATCTATTCTCTTAGGAAAGGTCATACTGAAAGATACATACATTGGAGATAAAGCATTGGGAGCAAGGAATTGGGAACAAGACACTATTATTTCAGAGCAGGGGGAGAGAACAGGACTAGAAAGAGACTGCAGAGTGGAATAACTCAGAAATTATAAGGCAACTTAAAAAATTAAGAGAGCAATGTGCAGAATGCAGAGGGAAAGAGGAAAAAAGAAGAAGCTGCCGAGAGAGCCGAAGGATCAGGCAGGCTTCCCTTACCAAGGGACAGAACAGGTCTGTTCTTAATAGCAAGGCGAGCTTAGTCTTACTAAAGAGAAAAAAGTTTTCTTCTTACAGACTTGGGTTTAATTCATTTAGCAATAAAAGGATAGAAGAATTTTCTTTCTGTATGCAATAAAAAATTGGAGCTCATTTTTCATCCAGAATGAGTGAGTTTTTTCTCCACCGGCGCTTGGTCTTTTGCTCCATGTACATATGTAAGTATGGATGTGTGGGTGTGTGTAATTATGAGATAGTATGAAATGGAAATTTATCAATGTGTGTGCATGAATCTGTGTATATACATTGACGTGAGTTTAATCTGTATTTGCTTGTGTAAAACTTTTTCCTTCTGTGAGCATAATTCTCTTCTCCTGGTTCAATAGAAGTTTATTGTTCCAAACTTCCCCCTAACCTGACAAGTGAGAGGCATCTTCAAAAGGGAAAAGGTTCTAGTAATTAGCCCTTCACTTAATCCCCTGCTAGTTTATGATGAGGTGCTAAGTGCCAGAGACTTCAGTTGCTGGACCAAAGTGAACTCAGAAAGGTCAGCTATCCCAGCAAAGTGACTTAGACTTAAGATAGGTACATGTTTTATTAATAAACAGCAACTCTATCTCAAAAAAAAGCCAAGTCTTGCCCACGCCTACGCTCATTCCTGTCCACTTACCTTCAAGAGAGAACCAAGAGAGAAGAACACCCAGGTGTGGACCCTAGCATTAAGGACAGGCCCCATGCCCAGCAATAGGTCACCCACACAAAATGAACTCAACAGGATCTTTTGGGAGTCTTTTGTCTACTTATGTTAAAACAGGACAATTGTTTGTTTGTTTTAGTTTTTCCAACTTATAGGCTTCCAGAGTGCGTGTACATGGTGTCTCTGCATTGATATGTGTTGCTTGTGCTTCTTTCTTTGGATCTTTTTCTTGTTTGGTTGTTTTGTCATATTTTGATTTTTTTTATTGATTTATCTTATTTCATTTTATTATTATTGCTTAGATTTGTGTCTGTTTTCTAAGGAGAGAAAGAAAGGATGTAGATCCAGCTGGAAGGGGAGGGAAGGAGGAACTGGAGGTGGGGGAGAATTATGATTAGATACATTGTATTAAAAAACTACCTTCAATAAAAGAAAAGAAAAAAGAGATTATTGGGCAGGTAGCAATACACAGTGGAGACCAAAGTAAACATCACTTAAAGGAAAGTATGAAGCAAAGAAGTCTTCACCCTGAGTTTAGGGTCCACAATTGTATTTTTGTCATAGATCACAACAAGCAGCCCTGCCCTGCTCTCCATATAAACTATAATGAGAGAAAGAACCCTTTTATGTTTCCTAGAAATAATCCTGAGGGCACATGAAGAAACAGCAGCTCGAGAGAACCTAGTGCCAAAGGCAAAGTGTGATTCAAACACAACCAGCTCCTTTCAATCGTCCTATCGGAACAGGAGATCATTCTAAAGCTCCTTCCTATTGATTATCAGAATATTACAACCACAGGATCAATATTAGAATTTTCACCAGGAGTCTCTTGCTGCGAGAAGCAAAAGGTGGATGCAGCCAGAGGATGAATCTGACTCCCTGAAAGAGACTTCACAATTCTGTCAGCATGTCAGAGTGCCTGCAGGAGAGACTGGATCCAAGACAAGGATGAGTCATTGGGCAGGTCTGGACCTTGACCAGGTCTGTGTACTTGTGCATAACTAATCTAGTGCCCTCTGCTTAA
Source organism: Uromys caudimaculatus (assembly GCA_028551405.1). NCBI lineage: Eukaryota > Metazoa > Chordata > Mammalia > Rodentia > Muridae > Uromys > Uromys caudimaculatus. The sequence continues at coordinate 83,620,820 of CM052706.1, read as the reverse complement.
ACCTAAGCCTCATGTTAAGACTCCAAAGATGGATTTGGGGCCACTGAGCCTCTTTATCTCTTCCTCTTCTCAATGTGGCCACAGAGAGTAAATAAATCTCCTTTCTCTTCTTCTCATCATTATTTGCTTCTTTAATTGTCCTATTGAGGATGGGAAGACAAGCATAGCTTGTTAGCTGCCAGCGCCCATGCTCTGACCCTAACAATTCTGGCAGCATGCCCTCTCTCACGACTCTGTACCAACTCTGCTCCAGCTGACACAGCTGAGAACACAGGATTCCCTCCCCCTACATCCTCAGGAGGAACGTTTTCTTTTCTTCAGGACCAGGACATCAATGTTTCCCTTCCTGTCTCTATCATTTCTTGTTAGGTGGGAACTCACTAAAGAGATTGTTCCCTTCTGCTACTCAGTCCACTTATAAAAGGGAGATCCAGCCTTGGGCTTGGCATATGGAGAAGACTGGAGCCCTGTCACCTTAGCAATGGGCAATGCAGTGGTGGATTTGTGCCAGAAGAAACAAAATGGGAGGAGCTCTGGAAGCTGCCCTTACCCCTCCACAGAGTACTCTAGGGCAGCAAAGCTTGCTGTAGTCAGTCCTTACCCAAAAAACACTAGATTGCTGGCTCAGAGAATTCACCTAGAGAAAAAAAAAGGGGGGGTCATAAAAGAGGGAATTCCTAATCTCCTCCCAAAAACAATTCACTCCTCTGGTGGTTTGAATAGGTATGGCCCCTACCGACTCAAATGTCTGAATGGTTGGACACAGGGAGCGGCACTATTAGGAAGTGTGGCCTTGTGAGAGGAAGTGTATCACTGTTGGGGCAGGCTTGGAGGTCTCCTATGCTCAAGCTACACCCAGTGTGGCACAGTTTCCTTCTGCTGCCTGCTGATCAAGATGTAGAATTCTCAGCTTCTTCTCCAGCACCATGTCTGCCTGCATGCTGCCATGCTTCCCGCCATGGTGATAATGGACTAAACCTCTGAAACTGTAAAACAACCCCAATTAAATGTTTTCTTTATAAGAGTTGGCTTGGTCATGGTGTTCTTCACAGCAATAAAACTCAAACTAAGAAAACTCATTTGCAACAGAGCTTGGAGAAGCAGGTTCTAAATAGAAACTGTGAGCGACCATTGGAAGCAGGATCAAGGTCCAAGCTAAACCACAGACTGGCTGCTATATAGGACAAGAGCTCAGGCTATGCCAGCTATGAGGAGCCCTCTTGAGAAAATACCAAGTGCTGACCTCAGAAACCATTTCTATAAAGGAGCAATGATTTTTATTACATTTGTTGGTAGAGAGATTTATGAACCAGGAAATTCTTGAAAACAGATAAGTAATCACCTGGTGTTTGTGGTCAGAAGAAAAGAAGAAAGTATGCCAAACAATTGACTTCTCAGAATGAATTAGGCAACAGAATCCATGACTCTCCAAGGCATAATATCAGACCTTTACCACTGTCAGTGGAGGTGTTATCATTGACTCAGAGTTACTAAACAAGACAGTCACGGAGGCAGGGGAGTTGAAGAAGAAAGAGGAGGAGGAGGAAGAAGAAGACAAAAGCTTTGAGACATTAGATATTTAATATTTATTTTTAATTATATATATTAAAGTGGTACATGCACATACATGCAGGTGCCCCCAGGAGCTGGAGTTACAAGCGGTCATAAACCACCTGATGTGGGTGCTTAGAACTGAACTGGGAACAAATTAAAAATGGTTAAGGACTCTGAAGGTGAATGGTCAGTCAGTGATGGTGTTGCTCACCAGCCAGGCCTGCCCATTCCACCACAGTCTTGAAGATCAACAAGAAAATGAGGTGCTCATTAAGAGGTTGGCTTTAAGCTGGGCAGTGGTGGTGCACGCCTTTAATCCCAGCACTTGGGAGGCAGAGGCAGGTGGATTTCTGAGTTCGAGGCCAGCCTGGTCTACAGAGTGAGTTCCAGGACAGCCAGGAACCCTGTCTAGAAAAACAAAACAACAACAAAAAAAGAGGTTGGCTTTATTAAAGACATCAAGACTAACAAAAACTTGAGAATGCCCTTTGACAGAAACAGAAGAATCTTACGATGACAAGTGTAAATTCATGTCAATCAGAACCTTAAATATGAGTAAATTAAGCAATCCAACGAAGAGACAGAGATTCTAATATTGAGATTATAATAGTATTTAAATTGACCTATATAGCTCACTATAATTCCCATTTGAGCACCCACCGATTCTTCTGAAGAAATTAACAAGCTTCTTTTAAAATTCGTAGGGGCCAGCAAAGCACCCAAAATTGTTTTTGAAAAGGAAGAATGGAGTGATAGGGCTCCCATTTCCCAGCTTCAAAACTTACAGCAAGAAACTAGGGAGATGACTCAGTGGACAAAATGCCTGTCATGCAAGCATGGAGACCTGAGTTCTCATCCTTTGTACCTACTTTTAAAAGACAGGCCTATTCTCCTGGGTCTAAAACACTAACAAGGTATGTGCTGAGACAGTCAAATCCCTGGTGCCAGATGGCAAGCTAGTCTGGATAATTGATGAATGCCAGGATTAGGGGGAGATGCTGTTTCAATAAATATAAGGTAGAGCAGGATAGAAGGTAACCAACACTGACTTCTGATATATACACATATGTGTATACACATGCCTGTATACACACACACACATACACACACACACAACAACAACACATACCACAAACACACACACACACACCACAAACAGAAAAGGCTTACTGCAAGTTGAGTAGGTCATGAAAGTGTGCTACTGAAAAGGATGAACGTATAGAGCAGTGGAGTCGAACTGGAAGTCCATATAACCTGTGAGCAACAAGGTGACCAAGACCACTCCAAGACAGAACACCCACTTTGAAAGTGATTCTGGAAGACACAATTATGCTGAGCCAATTGAATGGCTACATGCAAATGGATGAAGTTGGAACCTTACCTCCCTACAGATAACAAGAATAACTCAAAATAAGTTGAAATCCTAAATACTACAGCTAAAAGCTATAAAGTTCTTAGCAGAAAGCACAAGGCTAAATCTTGATGACATTATGTGTATCGTCGTCTGGAAAATGTCTTGTCAAACTAAAGTCATAATAACTTTTCTCTGTCTTTTAATTTATTCACTTTACATCCCAAATGCCTCTCCCTTCCTCCTCTCCTCCTATTTTCCACCCTCATATACCCCTTCCCCCACTACCTCCTCCCCTTCTCCTTAGAGAATGGGAAGTCCCCATCGGTACCAACCTACCCTGACACATCAAGTCATAGCAGGACTACTAAGCACATCCTCTCCCCCTGAGGCCAGACAAGGCAGTCAAGCTAGGGGAAGGAGATCCAAAGGCAGGCAAGAGAGTCAGAGACAGTCCCCCCTTCCAGTTGTTAGAGGATTTACACGAAGACCAAGCTACACAACTACTACAAATATGTAGGGAGCCTAGGTCCAGACAATGCATGTTCTTTGGTTAGTGGTTTAGACTTTGAGTCCCCATGTATCCAGGTTAGTGGACTCTGTAGGTCTTCTTGTGGTATCCTTGACTCCTCTCACTTCCTCAATCCTTTCCCCATTGCTTCCACAAGTCTCCCTGAGCTCTTCCTAATGTTTGGCTGTGGGTCTCTGCATCTGTTTCCATCAGCCTCAGAAGACTCGGAAGACAATTATGCTAGGCTCCTGTCTGCAAGCACAGTCCAGTATCATTAATAGTGTCAGGGGTTGGGGGATGGAGAGATGGCTCAGCAGTTAAGAACACTAGCTGCTCTTCTAGAGGTCCTGATTCAATTCCCAGCAACCACATGGTGGCTCACAACCATCTGTAATGGGATCCGGTGCCCTCTTTTGGTGTGTCTGAAGACAGCTACAGTGTATTCATATAGATAAAATAAATAAATAACTCTTTAAAAAAAATAGTGTCAGAGGTTGGCTTTCTCCCATGGGATGGGTCTCAAGTGGGGCCAGTCTTTGGTTGGCCATTCCCTCAGTCTCTGCTCCATGTTTATCCCTGCACATCTTGTAGGCAGGACAAATTTGGGGTAGGAGGTTTTGTGGGTGGGTTGGTGTCTTCCTCCCTCCATTGGGAGTCCTGCCTGGCTACAGGAGGTGGTCACCTCCGTCTCCATACACCTAGCCTCGAGAAGTCTCAGCTAGGATCACCTCCATAGACTCCTAGGAGCCTCCCCTGTCCCAGAGATATCCCTCCAACAGATTTCTGTTCTTTCTCCCAGCCTTCTTCCCTCCCCCACTCTCCCCACACCTGATCTCCATTGCATGTTGTAAAACATGCAATCAGGGATGGTGATACCTCCAGGAGTTCTTTTATTATACAGGATTGTTTTAGATATCCTGGTTTTTTGTTTTTCTATATGAAGTTGAGAATTACTCTTTCAAGGTCTGTAAAAAATTGAGTTGGAATTTTGATGGGAATTGCATTGAATCTGTAGATTGCATTTGGTAAGATGGCCATTTTTACTATGTTAAGACTACTAACCCATGAACGTGTGAGATCTTTCCATCCTCTGATATCTTCCTCAATTCCTTTCTTCAGACACTTGAAGTTCTTGTCCTACAAATCTTTCACTTGTTTGATTAGAGTCACACCAAGATACTTTATATTGTTTGTGACAATTGTGAAGGGTGTTGTTTCTCTAATTTCTTTATTGGCCCACTTATCATTTGTACAAAGGAAGGTTGCTGATTTTTTTTTTTTTTGAGTTAATTTTGTATCTGGCCACTTTGCTGAAGGTGTTTATCAGCTATAGGAGTTCTCTAGTAGAATTTTGGGGTTGCTTAGCTATACTATCATATTATCTGCCAGTAGCAATACTTTGACTTCTTCCTTTCCAATTTGTATCCCTTCTTTAGTCGTCTTATTGCTCTACCTAGAACTTCAAGTACTATATTGAATAGATAGGGATAAAGTAGACAGTCTCAGCTTGTCTCTGATTTTAATGAAATTGTTTAAAGTTTCTCTCCATTTAATTTGATGTTGGCTATTGGTTTGCTGTATATCGCCTTTATTGTGTTAAGGTATGGTCCTTTTTTTTTTTTTTTTTTTTTTTAGTTTTTTGAGATGGAGTTTCTCTGTGTAGCCCTGGCTGTCCTGGAACTCCCTCTGTAGACCAGGCTGGCCTCGAACTCAGAAATCCGCCTGCCTCTGCCTCCCAAGTGCTGGGATTAAAGGTGTGCGCCACCACTGCCCGGCAAGGTATGGTCCTTATATCCCTGATCTCTTCAAGACTTTTAACATGAATGTGTGTTGGATTTTGTCAAAGGTTTGTTCAGCATCTAATGAGATGATCATGTGGTTTTTTCTTTATTTGTTTATATGTTGGATTACATTGATGGATTTCCGGGTATTGAACCATCCCTGCATCCCTGGGATGAAACCTACTTGATCATGATGGATGATGCTCTGGATGTGTTCTTGGATTCGGCTTGTGAGGGGTTTATTGTGTATTTTTGCACCAATGTTCATAAGGGAAATTGGTCTGAAATTCTCTTTCTCTGTTGAGTCTTTGTACAGTATAAGTATCAGGGTGACTGTGGCCTCATAGAATGAGTTTGGCAGTGTTCCTTCTGTTTCTACTTTGTGGAATAATTCAGGGAATATTGATATTATTTCTTCTTTGAAAATTTTGTAGAAATCTGTGCTAAACATCTAGCCCTGGGATTTTTTTGGTTGGAGACTTAATGGCTGCTTCTATTTTCGTAGGGGTTATAGGACTATTTAAATTGCTTACCTGATCTTGATTTAACTTTGGTAAGTTGTATAAAGAAAACTCTCCACTTCGTTTAGGTTTTCCAATTTTGTGGAGTACAGGCTTTTGAATTAAGAACTAATGAATGTTTGGATTTCCTCAGTTTCTGTTGTTATGTCTCCCTTTTCATTTCTGATTTTGTTAATTTGGATACTGTCTCTTGGCCTTTTAGTTTGGTTGACTAAGGGTTTTCCTATCTTGTTAGGTTTGTTGGTTTGGTTTGGTTTGGTTTGCTCTGTTTCAAAGAACCAGCTCTTGGTTGATTCTTTGTATCGTTCTGTTTGTTTCTATTTTGTTGACTTCAATAAAGACTTCTTCATCAACGTTTTCTTCTAACAATGCTGTGGGTTTGGGCTCAAATAATTAGTAGTTTGATCTATTTAGGCAAAGGAGCTGAATGGACATTTCTCAAAACAAACAAAACAAAACAAACAAACAAAGCAACAAAAATGTCAAATGAGGACCTGACAGAGTCAGTATCACTAGTTATCAGTGACAAGCAAACTAAAGCCACAGTGAAGGCTGAATGTAGTAACCTGCAATCCAGGCAGTCAGATGACTGAAGCAGGAGGATTACAATTTCAAAGCCAGCATGTATAACTCCATTTCACAAAATCAATCATTGAATATTAACAATGAAACCCACTACTAGATATCAGTTCATACAAGCAGTCTGACGGTGTTGTTTACAAGATTTTCCCTGATTAAAAAGAAAAAAATGAACACAAGTGATAGGCGTCCTATAAGCAATTTTTCCAAGAGAGCAAGTGGGACTTTCTTACATAATTCGGCGTGTTACAGCTGTTTTCTTCTTTCTCAGAATGATAGCAGTCCCCCAGTACTCTTTATCAGTCCCCCACTGACCCTGGAGAAATGAGACTACATGGAGCATTGTCAGATCCTACCAGCACCTCTGCACCTCAAGTCTGAGCCCTCATGCAATTACTTTCTGACTTTCCTTAGGTGTTCAATTAAACATCATTTCAATTCCACTTAGAAAGAAAAACATTCCCTTCTGTCCATGGGCCCATGGTGGTACACACCTTTAAACCCAGCACTCGAGAGGAGGTAGAGGCAAGTAGATCTCTGTGAGTTAAAGGCCAGCTTGGTCTATAGAGCTAATTCCAGGAAGATCAGGGCTGGAAAGGAGATAAGAGAACTCTTATCTTGAAAAATATAAAAACAAAATAAAACAACAAAAAAAGAATCTCTTTTACAGGTTTGCACTATAGTTTTATCGGGTCATGAGCAATTTGATCTTATGAACTTCTCAAGTTGAAGAGAGATCAGCAGTTAAAAGTGCTTGCTTCTCTCCCAAAGGACTCAAGTTCAGTTCCCAGCACCCACACTGGATGGCTCACAGCCATCTGTACCTCCAGCTCCAATGAATCCAGTACCCTCTTCTGACATCCCAGACACCTGAACACACAGAGCACATACACAGAGAGAGAGAGAGAGAGCACACACACATACACACACACAGACACACACACACATACACACACAGGCACATACAATGTTGTGAGGTATCCACCATAGGTATTAGCCAGCCAGCCCGGTGTCCACACTGAGTGTTCCAGACCCAAGTACAGTCCAGACCCTATCTCAGGGTGAGGTTTTTTTTTTTTTTTTTGAAGAAAGGATTACAGTAATTTTTATTATTTATTTATTTATTTATTTATTTATTTATTTATTTAATGTATGTGAGTACACTGTAGCTGCCTTCAAACACAACAGAAGAGGACATCGGATCCCATCACAGATGGTTGTGGGCCACCATGTGGTTACTGAGAATTGAACTCAGGACCTCTGGAAGAGCAGTCAGTGCTCTTAATCGCTGAGCCATCATCTCAGTCCTCAAGGTGAGCTTTTAAGCACAAAACCCACATCCTGAATTGACACACCTCAGGTAGCAAGAACAGCCAGAAGCCTAACTACAGAAGACAAGCAGGGTTACTACAGTTAGGACTTTGATGGATTAGGTCTTTGTTCTCCTTCTTGCACTTTGTTTTTTGTTTTGTTTTTGGCAGGTGTTGCTGCCTACATGCTGGGTTCCAAGGTGTGAGCAGCACTTCCATCCTGGTGTCAGTTTTGCTAAGGTCTGGAGGGGGTCTGTTACAAAATAAAAATAAATTTAAAACAATACGAAGAATTATAATACGATTCAACTTATTTATTTATTAATTTTTGGTTTCTTGAGATAGAATCTCATTTGGCTTGCCTGGAGTTTTCTTTGTAGCTCATCCTGGCCTTGAACTCATGATCCTTCTGTCTCAGTCTCTGGAGCTCTGGGATTGTAGGCATGTGCCACTATGCTCAGCTAAAAGTCATTTTTAAAGTATAAAAATGGAATTAAACATTTGCCATACTATAAAGTTTATTTTCTTTTACCTAAAACTTGGGGAGTATGTCTACTTTAGCATTCAAAGAGCCCCTGAAAATATCATGGGAGCCAGGTGCTGGACCTTCTGAGTCCTGCTTACTAAATTGGCCCTGGCCTCTGACTTTGTTTTCCTAGTCCCAAGTCTGTTCACAACTGATATTCAAGATGCTTCTTTTTAATGACATTAAAAGCTGTTTTATAATCAAATGAAAGAGGAGTTTCAAAAGCAATTTGTAAACACGGTTCTAACTGGGTGTAGTGTATAGAGGTGGTATAGAGGATCTTTGTGAGTTCAAGGCCAGCCTGATCAACAGAGAATTCCAGAAGGGCCAGAGTGACATGAAGAGACCTTGTCTCAAAAAAAAGAACAACAACAAAAATACCAGAATCTAGACAAATCAAAGAAACCTTGGGGCGAGGAAAGAGATGTTCGCGGGGGGGTCTGGAACTAGCATTCCTTCCATAGAAGGAAAGGGCACCCAGGTGAGGATATCATTAATTTGAGAAGTAGAGAAAAACTATGTCTTCCTCAGCACTTTACAAAGGCTCAAGCCTGAGTAGTGCTCGCCCTTTGGATCTGGACGGCTGTCAGAAAACCAGCAGGGAGGAGGAGCAAACATATGTCAAGACACAGGCAGCATCTAACTGCAAAAACTGAGCCACAGGCCCTGCTCCACCAGATGGCAGTGTGTCAAACAGGGAGCCTGGCTACGAGACTCGGGGAGCCCCAATTAAATGACCCTGTGTGGGTGCAGGAGCAGAGAGACTGTTTAGATTGCTGCTGACAATGTTTCTTCTCATTATCTAATGAGGATTTTTTTTTCTTAACAGCAAAGAATGCACTAGTGAGTCCATTACTCTATTCTTTGTCCAAAATAAAAAACTATGATCAGGGTGGGAAGTTATGACACAGGAACAAACCTGTAATAGGGACAGGCATTGCGTACCAATTAAATCACCAGCATTGTAATTGTGACTTACAAACTTCACTGAATCGTTTGAGTGACCCTGTAAATTGTACAGACAGTCCAGGCTAATAGTCATTCCAAGAATATTTTCGGTGAAGATAAGAGGCTTGCTAGGTCAAAGGTCATATTCACCAGCCACACAGTTTCCATCCTTCCCCCAGCAGCCAAGGACATGCAGAGAATGGCTGCATAGCCCATCAGCAGGCAGCCCCGTGCAGGCTGCCAAACAGCCACAGGAGCATGAACCTTGCTGTTAGGACTCTGGTCTCACTTTGCTGGGGCTGCCATAGCAACCTGCCGCACACTGAGTGGCTTACACAACTCAAACTGATTCCTCACAGTTGAGGAGACTGCAAGTGTACGTTGGTGTGATTGGCTTCTGAAATCTCTCTTTGACATATGGAGGCCATGTTCTCCCTTGGTTTTCACGAAGACCTCCTTCCGTGCTTATCAGTTCTGATTTCCTCTTCGTGTGTGGCTATCAGGTGACCTCATAACTCCAAATTTGGTTAGATCCCATGGTGCCAGGGCTTCAGCACATAAACTTTGGGGGTCACAGCTAAGCCTGTGACAGTAACCCAAACTCTTACTCAGATGCTAACACTGACTGTGTGGGTGATGTGCAGACATTAACTAACAGAAGAAGCCACTTTCTAGGTCTAGGGATGCCGGCTATAAAACTAAAGGGGCTGCTTACATAATCTCTATGGTCTCACTCTGTGATCCCTTCAGCCTGAATTGCAAGTCTGAATTTTGCAAAACAAAGAGCAGGGTTTCCAAACCAGCCACAAAAGGACAATTGTCAGTTTGCATGGAAATCAGTGTGTGTCTGCTCCCCCCAAGTCTTCATGGAGTCACATCTGTAAAAATGACTTTATTAGTTCAGGAAGGCCACACTCAGAATAAAACATAGTAAGAATGTATGTTTTGTAATTAATCTTTTGAGATTTGAAGGGGAAAAAAATACACTTAAGGATCCCACGAGTAGTCAGTCTTCTGGAAGTTTCCCTGTTGTCTCCTCCTCTCCATTTCCATAGATGCATTTGTTTTATGTGTGTTTTGCCTACATGTATCTATGTGTGCTACATGTGTGCCGGATGCCTGAAGAGGTCAGAAGAGGGCATTTGATCACCTGGAGCTGGAGTTGTAGAGAGTTGTGTGCCCCCACATGGGTGCTGGAGATCAAACCGGGACCCTCTGCAAGAACAAGTACTCTCAGCCACTGAGCCAACTCTCTAGCGCCCATCCATCTTCTCCCATGAGTCCTTGCCAATATCAGGGTGGTACTCTGTCTCCAGGGATGAGCTGACCCTGTATCCCTCCCTCCCGTTGTTCTACAGGGCAGTCACCACCTTCCATGCCCAATCTACTTCCTCATAAAATCCTCTTGCCATAGCCAGAGAAATCTGTCTGCCTTTCTTCCTATCCATAAAACCTGAGCACACTTCTGTGGTAACAAATCAGACCGAGTGTCCCTTATCTGAAATGCTTGAGACTGGAATTGTTTCAGAACTCTTCCATAGTTTAGAAAAGGCGCAAAGATAGAATGAGATATCTCAGGCATGAGATGTGCATCTAAACCCCAAACCCATCTCTGCTTCTTACGTAGAGTTATGGCTTAAACGGGGAATGTCCCAAAGAGTCACACATTGAAGGTTTGCTCTCGCCGGGCAGTGGTGGCGCATGCCTTTAATCCCAGCACTTGGGAGGCAGAAGCAGGTGGATTTCTGAGTTTGAGGCCAGCCTGGTCTACAGAGGGAGTTCCAGGACAGCCAGGGCTACACAGAGAAACCCTGTCTCGAAAAGCCAAAAAAAAAAAAAAAAAGGTTTGCTCTCCAATGCATCCGTGTGCAGAGGTGTGGCTTTGGAGAAGTGATGAATCCTGGGGGTTCTGACTTTTTTTTATATATATGATCATAATTCTCCAATTATTCTCCCATCCATTTCCTCTTTCTCCTTCCAATAAAGCCCCCTACTGCTCTCATGTCTTGTTTGGGGGCAAGGCTGTTTTAAGGCAGGGTTTCTCTGTGTAGCCTTGGCTGTCCTGGAACTCTATGTGTAACCAGGCTAGCCTCGAACTCAGAGACCAGCCTGCCTCTGACTCCCGAGTGTTGGAATTAAAAGCACGCACTACCACCACCTGGCTTCATATCTATTTGTATATGCATGTAGCCCACTATATTTAATTAACATTACCTGCATGGGCATGGGAGAACGGTTGTTTACATGAGCAAGGACAACTTGCCAGAGGCTACACCACTGAGGAATATGGCTCCCTCTCTTATAGCAACAGTCTCAGCTACTTTGCTAGTGCTGTGAAGAGATACCATGATTGAGGCAATTTGCAAAAGGAAGCAGGCATTTAATTTGGGGCTCACAGTTCCAGAGGGTTAGCCCATGACCCTCATGGTGGGAAGCTGGCAACAGGCATGGCACTGGAGCAGTTGCCAAGAGCTTACTTCTGATCCACAAGCAAGGGAGGGAGGAAGAGACAGGCAGACAGACAGACAGACAGATACACAGAGAGAGATAGAAGGAAGGGGGCTATCTGGGAATGGCATGAGCTTGTGAAACCAAAGTCCACTCCCAGAAAGACACTTCCTCCAATAAGGCCACAGCTTCTAATCCTTGCCACACAGCTCCACCAACTGGGGACCAAGCATCGAACATGAGTCTGCGTGGACCTTTCTCATTCAAACCAGCTTAGCAACCTTTATGTGCCTATAGCTTCTCAGCCAAGTGTGGGACCTATGACCACCTTCATTCACGATGGAGTGTTAATGAGCTCAGTCTTGTGCAGGTAGCCAATGCTGCTCTGAGTTCATAGGTGCAATAGCCATGTCATGTACATAGTACATGTCACAGTACTCCTTCCCAACCTTCAGCTCTTATATTCTTTCTATTCCCTTTTCTATGACATTCTCTGAGCTTTGGAGGGAATAATATAGGTGTCCTGTGTCTTAGTTAAGGTTTTCATTGGTAGAATAAAACAGCTTGACCAAAAAGCAAGTTGGGAAGGAAAGGGTTTATTTGCCTTACACTTCTACTTTGTAGATCATCACTAAAGGAAGCCAGGACAGGAACTCAAACAGGGCGGGAACCTGGAGGCAGGAACTGACGGAGAGGCCATGGAGGGGTGCTGCTTACTGGCTTGCTCACCATAGCTTGCTCAGCCTGCTTTCCTATATTGTGTATAAACTGAAATTTTTGGTGTCCAATGTATAAAGTGAGTACAGGGCTGTTCCAAGGGATGGTTGGGGGGAATGTTTTTATTGTAGATATGAGGGAGCGTACATCCAGAGGCATCTGAAAGACTCCAGAGCAGAGGTAGGAAGTATTTGGCCATGAGAGGGGTGGCAAGGAGCAAGAGAGGACGGCAGAGTGTGGGCAAAGGAGACCACGAGAGAGGGGCAAGAAGGGGTCCAAGAGAGGAGAACACAAGAGAGAACCAAGTGCGTGCAGGGTGGAAATGGCAAGGTTATATAGGAACAAGAAGCTAGTGAAAGGGAAGCCCTTTAAGTGGAGAAATTTAGAGAAGGGGTGGGGTGAGAAGGACTGAGAAGGGCCTCAGGTACTGCTAAACTTGGAGGCCAGCAAGAGCCTTGGTGTGCTCATAGGCACCACAGACAGCCATTTGTAGAGAGTTTCTTTTCAACCAGACACCCAGGATCACCAGCCCTGGGATAGCACCACCCACAGTGGGCTGGGCCATCCTATCAATCACTAATTAAGAAAACGCCCTACACGTGGATCTTATAGAGGCCTTTTCTCAAATGAGGTTTCCTTCTTTCTGATGACTCTAGCTTGTGTGGGGTTGACATAAAACTAGCCAGGACATCCTTTTTAGGGCTGAGCACTCAACAGTCCATTCTTAGCAGACGATTCTGAATTTGTTCATGAGTTGATGTATGAAGTAACGTGATGGGCTTTTAGCAGGGGACAGAGACTGAGAAGGCAAAGCCTAGTTGAAAGGCGTCATCCCTTGGGCTACATCTTGCCCTTCCTCTGTCTGAGACAAGCTGCTACGCATAACCACTGGTAACTTCCATCCCCTGCTGTGTTCAGCCTCATCACAGGCTTGGAAACAAAATAAATCTTTCCTCCCTTAGGTTGCTTCTCTCAAGTGTTTGTTTATTTGATTTGGTTTGGTTCGGTTTGTCACAGGCCTAGAAAGCTAGTTAACACCGGGCAGTGGTGGTACATGCCTTTAATCCCAGTACTTGGGAGGCAGAGGCAGGTGGATTTCTGAGTTCGAGGCCAGCCTGGTCTACAGAGTGAGTTCCAGAACAGCCAGGTTTACACAGAGAAACCCTGTCTCGAAAAAAAAACAAAACAAAAAAAGCTAGCTAACACACTTATATACCTTGTCCACGCAGTTTGAACGTAATTTTGTGCAATATTTTTACTGCAGCCTGTCAAATGAGGTCAGGTGGAATTTCCCTTCTTGTGGTATCAGTTTAACAGTCCAAAACTTTCAGGTTTTGGATTTTTTTTTCCTTTAAAATATTTTAAAAATTATTTATTGTTTGTTTTTATATACATTGGTATTTTGCCTGCATGTGTGTTGGATCCCATAGAACTAGAGATGCCATGTGGATGTTGGGAATTGAACCCAGGACCTCTGGAAGAGGAGCCAGTTCTCTTAACTGCTGTTCCATCTTTCCAGCCTTTTTGTTTTGTTTTGTTTTGTTTTAAGGTTTCAGACTAAAATGTTCAACCTTCAGGCTCAGTCAGTGACATTAACTCCTTTGGTCTATGCAGTTGTTCTTCTGAAATGTCCTGTGTTTGTTCCTTAGCAGGACTCTGGTAGCCACTAACCTCAAAACTGAGGCCAGCTCAACGTATCCAATCCAGACCTGCTTCAATAATGATGGGCTATCAGTTTTCATGCACGACTGAAAGCTTCCTTTCTGCTGGAGTGCTAGTCTGCTGTTATTTTAGAATATGCAAAGAACACCAGTTGTATTGGGATATGTGCCAAAGACCAGCCTCAGCTTGGAGAGGGGTTCTTCATTAAAGGGGTGTTTGAGAGCAGTGAAAAAAACAACTCAAAATCAAATCATGAGTACAAGCGGACAGCCTTGTAGTCTAGTCAAGATGGCTCCCTAGACAGCTAGCTCTCTGTAGATAGCTCTTGGCTCTGTAATGGCTTTTTGCTCAAGACAGCTCCCTGCTTGAGACAGTGCTTTGCTAGAGACAGCTCTCTCGCGATAGAAAAATTCTAAGAGCTCTCTGGATAGCTCACGAGTTTTCTGACCAAAGTCGGAAAAGCTGCTACTAAAAAAATTCTTAGATTTTCTAGAAAAAAAAAAATTCTAAAAGAGCTGTGTTTGTTCTCCAAGCAGCTCTCTCTGGGTAGCTGCTTAAAAAAATTCTAAAAGAGATGTGTGAGCTCTCTAAGTAACTCTTGGGATTTCTAACCTTGATCAGAAATCCTGTTAGAAAAAGGTCCAAGAGAGCTATGAAAAAATTTAAAGGAGTTGTGTTTGCTCTCCATGGATTTTCTGACCAAAATCAGAAATCCTGTTAGAAAAAAAAAAAAAAAATCTAAAAGAGCTAGGCTCACTCTCCAGAGATCTCCAGACAGCTCAGCTCTTGCTAGAAAAAGAAGTGAACTGCAATTGCTCTCTGGCCGACTCACTGTAGATCAAAGCCCTTGATATTTATATATCAAGTCGGTCATTTATTCCAGGTTCCCACTTGACCATCCCATCAGAGATCAGCCTGCTTTTATAAGCACAAAGAATAAACTTAGCTGGGTGGGATCGCATCCTGAGATTACCATTCCAACCACTCCTGGACCTAAATTCTCTCTGTTCTAGGCTGACCTTGAACTCAGGGACCTGCCTGTCTTTGTGTCTTTCTGACAAGCTGGCTCATAGTGCAGCTGCCTGTTTTTCTAGGTGTTCGAAGCCCCTCATAATTCATATTGCATCCTTATATTTTGCATAGTTGATAATTATATATTTTTGAGTTCATATTTTCCAGAGTTCCTTCCCACAGCCTTAAGGGCTGTCCCAAAGATATCAGCATTCACCATTTTGCTGAGACATTAAACACACCCTCATCTTCTGGACTCATGCTGTCTCTGATTATCATGGAGTCATTAAATTTGGTTGAGAGGACATTTCCCCAAAGGAGAAACATAAAGTAAAACATATATATACACAAACAAGCCTCAAGCCCAGCAACTGTCAACACTCATGGAGGCCCACGCCCTGTTGGCTCTGTTTCAGGGGCAAGAAACTATGTCATATCTTCCCTTCCACATGGCTAAGCAGGACACAGCAGATATGCCTTTAGTCCCAGAACTAAGGAGACAAAGGCAGCTGGATCTGGTGAGTTTGAGGGCTGTCTGGTCTACATAGGATCTTCCAGGACCCCAAAATGCCCCCCTTTCCAGAGACTCCTGGTAGGTAGATAGGACCAGATCTATATTTATCACCAGCCATCCAATGTCTCAAATGAAGACACAAGAGCCTCCTTATGCCCAGGTTTACCTGGCTAGCTAGAGATGTGAGGCTTGCCTATTTGCAAAGCAAGCTTACCACACAGTCATACTGTCGCTTCCTAGAGCATCCTCCAAGCTAGTGCTCCCCACCTGATGGATGACATGTCAGAAATAGAAGCAATGTGGTGACTCAACATAACTCTGTCTGCACTGGTTAGGAAAGGCAGCCTTGGAGCTCTGGGAGAGACAGAGTTGTCTTTTGGCATCGAGGGCAGCTTGCCCAAACTTCAGTGCCAAAAGTCCAGGAACTGGCAGTAGAACATTCCGTTAGGAATTAATAGCTGGCCAGCAGCTAGCTGTGTGACTGCAAGAAAAGCAGTAGCTAGTTCTCTCTTCAGCAACAAACAAGTGTTGAATGCCATCATCTCCAAGATGCCCCTTAAGTATAGAAAGTTAACTCTATCAATGTACCTCAGGCAAGTGTGGAACTTTCTGGCAAATTATTTCTGGAAAAGAGGGTGGAAAGAGAGAGAGAGAGAGAGAGAGAGAGAGAGAGAGAGAGAGAGGGAGAGAATTCAGGAGGAAAGTATTAAGTAAAGAATTACAGGGTTTTGTTTTTTTTTCAAACTGGCTGAAAGAAAGCAAATTCACAGTACGTCATTCCACCAACTGGCTAGGGAGAAATGCAGATGTGAGAACACATATTTATTTATTTTTTCTGTTGAGATTTTTCATCTATTTCAATTAAACAGAGCAATGAATTTGCTACATAGGCTGCCAGAATAAACAATATAACTGGTAACTTTTATTTTTTTGTTCCACTTTAATCATACATTTTGTAGAAGAACAAGCGTAGAACATTTTAATGCGAAACTCATAGATATGAAATTTAAATGAAATAATTTTTCTTTGCTAGCTAAACTTAGTAACTTGAGTCTTATGGCTGGGGGAAGTCACATATGCAAAATAACATTCGTCTTAGACTAGTTTAGACGCTGTCAAATTTCAAAGAATGCTTAAACCATTGGGCTTTGGGTTAACTGAGGGAATGTTGTGCATTGATGAGGTCTTCTACATTCTTTCTGTTTCTTGGCTTCCCCCCACGCCTTTCTTCACAACCTCTTTTTTGGTGACATCTCTCCTGATTTTATCCCTTGGCTTCCCAGGTTCCTGTTTGCTATAGTTCCCGAGTTAGTTTCGTCCCCCCCCCAAACATCTCATTTCCCAGCTGACCTTTCCCATCCTACTTTCAGGAAAGCAAGGCTGCCATGGCCTCCAGGTGCTCCAGTCCTGAGAATCAGCCTCCCATGACTGTGTCCCCTTAACTACTCTAAGTGCCATGACAGTCCACGGGTAGGAGTGGAATACTCCAGCTCTGGGCTGACTGCACTGAAGCTCTAGGGCAGTCTCTGGGGTTCACCTTTTAAAGAGTGATAATGAATCAGAGTGGTTTCAGGGAAGAACACCCCCATAATTATTAATAGGTGTTGAGAAAGTTGTTGCTGAATACAGGGAGGTACACCTGTAGTCCAAGATGCTCGAGCCCAGGTCTGGGCAACATGGTGAGACCCAATCCCCAAAATAATAACAACAGTAATACTGAGGAGGAGGAGGAGGAGGAGGAGGAGGAGGAGGAGGACGAGATGACTAAAGATAGGTCAATTGGGTAGTCAGTGCTATGAAAATTTGGGGAGGCATTGGGGGTTTAGTTTAGTAATAGTGCACTTGCCTAGCATGGGCAAGGCCATGGGTTCAAATCATACCGTTAAAGAATAAAATAAAACTTTTGTTAAAAGAAAGAGAAAACAGACAAATTAAAGGAGGTTTAGAGGGTGGATAGAAAGTTAACAAAGCAAACCAAGATCTGAGAAACCAGGTAATAGCTTTTGTGAGCTCTATTGTGCAGCAAGGTGATCACAGCCTATCCAGATGCACCATGTGTCTCAACGTTGCTCCAGGAGTAGATTTCAAAAGTATATAAAGTATAGAAATTCCATTTTCATGATATAAGCATTCCACAACATATATATGTTATATCTCATTTGTGCCTCAGAAACATGCACTGTTGTTAGTTTTAATTTTTTGATTAAAAAGAAAATTCATTATTTTGGGAAAACTTTAAGCCATTAGAGGTCTTTAACACAGGAGAGGAAACCAAGTATCCCAGGGCAATTCATAGATGTCTTATTGTTTTCCCCTGGAAAATGAAAGAGGAAGGAAGAATCATTACAAGTTACAGAAAGGTGGATTTCAACTCCATAGGCTGTGGTTTGGCAACGAAGCATCCTCTGAGAAGGCCTACATGTTGGAGGTTTGATCTCCAGCTGGAGGCACTACTGAGAAGTGGTTACATCTTGAGACTCTGACCCAACCCACAAATCGATCTACCAATGACTCATAATTAATTGGAGAAACATAAAAACTTAAGGACGTGGAGCCTACCTGTAAGGAAGTAGATGGCCGGGTGTGTGTCATTAGAAGAATGTCCCCAGCTCCTTTCTCTCCATCTCTTTCTGCTTCCTGGCTGCATGGAAGTGAGCAGCTCTGCCTCAACGTAGCCCTCACCACCATGATGGCCGCCTTCACCACAGATCTGAACCAATAGAAAGAGCCAACCGAATAAAATCTCTGAAACCATGAGCCAAACAATAGTTTTTCCTTTAAACATTGTTTGTCCTGGCACTCGAAAGCTGCTAGTGTAGCATATAAGAAAGAGGCTCTAAAATATCAGAAGTGTCTGTTCATGGGATGGGCTAGTCCATGCGCGAAGAACTTGCACATGGCTAAACATGACCAAATAGCAGCTCACTGGTCATCTGGAGAAACCATTTTTCAAGAGGGAGATTTCTACAGCTGTCACCCATTAACATTCCTTCTTTCTTCCTCCTCCCCCTCTGCTTTTGAAAGAAGGATTTATTTCTATTTTATGTGTATGAGTGCTTTGCCTGCATGTATGTATATGAATTGAATATTTTCTTTTCTTTTTTTTTTCTTTTTTAAAAAGTGTGCTTGCTTGTGCATATATGTGCTTGCTCCGTATACATGTGTGGTGGTTGTACTTGTGGGTATGTGAACACATGGAAGCCACAAGGAGATGTCAGGTGACAGGCCTGATCACTTTCCCCCTTTATTTCCTCCAGGGAGGGCCGCTCCTGAACCTGGTGCTAGGCTAGTGACCAACGAGTCCCAGCTATCCTCCTGCCTCTGCCCACCACAGTACTAGGGGTCATAGGCACAAGCACGGCCATAGCTGTCTAGCTTTGGATGATTTGCACCCAGGTCTTTACATTTATACAGAAAGTGCTCTTAAACACTGAGTCATGTTCCCTGTCCCATAAAAGAACACTTTCTGTTCTGTAGTCCAACTCTAGACTGGACTAGAATGTGGGATGCTCTTAATTAAACAGGAAATGATGCTAACAGGTAATGATAGCATAGGTAGTCTCTCTCACTACCTAACAAAATTGACTGATCTTGTTAATATTTGTGGTATGTGTTCATGTTTGTGTGTGTGTGTGTGTGTGTGTGTGTGGTGTGGTGTTTGTGTAGGTATGTGTGTATGTGAGGTGCATGTGTGTGTATGTTTGTGTGTAGTGTGTGTGTGGTGTGGTGTTTGTGTAGGTATGTGTGTATGTGAGGTGCATGTGTGTGTATGTTTGTATGTAGTGTATGTGTATGTATGGTGTGTGGGTGGGTGTGGTATATGTGTGGTGTGTGTGAATGTGTGTGTATGAGTTTGTATGATGCTTGTGTGTATGTGTGTGGTGCATGTGTGTGTATGTGGGGAGGTGTCTGTGGTGTGTGTGTGTGTGTGTGTGTGTGTGTGTGTGTGTGTGTGTGTGTGTGTATGATGTGCCACACAGGGCATGTGTCAGAGACCTTCAAGAGCGAGTTCTCTCTTTCCACTGTGGGGTTCCAGGGATCAAACTCAGGTCAACAGACTTGTGTGACAGGCACCTTTACCGGCGGAGCCACTTCTCTGGCCCTAAACTTGCTTTTTATGTACTAAAAATTTTCAGCACCAACTCCATCTGCCTAAATTCCAAAATGTAGGTCTCTGTCTCCTGGGGGAGAGCCTTCTTATCTAACCTAGAACTGGAGGCTGTTTTTTGTTTGTTTTCAGGCAGAGTTTTGCAACACAGCCCAACTAACTGACCTCAAACTCATGATCCTCCTGCCTCAGTGCTGAGATTATAGGCATGCACCATCACACCTGACTTGAAATGAGAGGTTTAAAGAAAGAAAATTTGGCAGCCCCCTAGTGTAGTCAGATTTCAGTTAACTTCACGTTCCTGTGGGAGTCATCTGGACGGAGAAAGAGGCCTAAGTGTACTAAGCTAGTATTAGACCATATCCGAAGCAAGTAGGGTCACTTCTCTGCGTGATTCCCAAGCTCCTCTCCTTTCGGAAACCCTGAGGCACTAATAACCTCATTCTGATAAGGCAGGTTGTCAGAGGAGATGAAGTATACAGGCCATGTTTAAAGGCCCAAGACTAAGGAGGACAGAGCTCTGATCACAGCTGAAACAAAGCCAAGCTGTCAGGTTGCTGCTGTGTGCTCAGTCATTCGGGACTCCTCAGTAACCCGAGGTAAGAGACCCAGAGTTTCAGAGAGGCTTCTAGCGATTCTGCTTACACACAGGAAAGTGTCCTGATGAGATTCAAAGAATTGGGACAGCTTGTGCTCTGTACTCGGGGCTCATGTCACTCAACGGTTAACACTGGGTCACTGCTTCGGACGCCCTGTGCGCCGCTCTTATTGGCATTTACTCGCAGTGTCAACTCAAACGCGAGCCTAGAAGGTCAACATTGCTTCTGCTTCCCCTCTCATCCCAGCCCTGTCTCTTGAGGCCAGGCGGCTGATCCAGTACAGATGGGATTCCTTCGGCAGAAGTGACCCCATGGCTCTGTGAGTGTCCTAAGGGGGAAATTTCATTTTGCTGTTTGCAACGCAAACAGGATGGCACGTCCTTCAAGCACAGCAGAATAATGAACCTCCCGGAAATGCCAAGGAGTCCTTGAGGGGTTGAAACAGCCTTGATTCCGGAGAAAGGGAAAAACTGTAATAATGATATTAACTCAAAGAAACTAGAGGACTCAGTTGATTTTTTTCTTTAAAAAAAAAAAAAAAAAAAAAAAAGCAGACCTGAAAGTAAAGAAGCAAAGCACTGTGAAAGAGAGACATCCCAAAAGGAGGTCCCTTGAAAGAGTGGATGCTGCGACAGCATATCCAGATGGCTCTTTCTAGCATAGGCTAACCTACTAGGGAAGAGAGTGGGTAGAGGGTACAGTTCACACCAGGCAAGCAAAGGAAATGTGCACTTAATTTTAAACAGTACTCCTGGGCTCTCTATTGCTGGAGTCACCAGACAACAGAGGAACAGGAAATAACAATATTATTTTAAAATAATGAGGGCCAGTATGCAGGAGTTCTCCCTGCAGTCACTGCAGACAATTTCCATGTATGTGTTTACCTGAGGGCAGGAGATTCCAAAGGGACTCCAAGCCAGCCAGCACTGATTCTCAGAGGAGTCATCTGTATTACAGATGTGGGGCAGAGATGTCATTTGATCAAATTATTACAGAAATACCCGATTTATCCGAATTTTCGATGCCACTATACTGCAAGTGATCTAGGTACATGTAACGTTCCAGTAAGGGGGCAGTATGTGGTAGCTCTCAAATTTAGATAAAAAAGGCATTTTTCGTGGACTGCTCTCTGGACCTAGCATTCTACAGTGCTGTCTGGGAGCTCTCTTCTAATCCTGGGCTTGATTTATCTAGTCTGGCAACGTTCCTTGAGTTGATGGTTCCCCCTCAGCTGACCTCCTACACTAGTCCCAGCGTTAGACACCTCCACCACGTACCTTATGCTACTCAGTGTCTTTACCAAGTTTATTTCTTCTGCTGCATCTGAGATACTACAATATCTGGCCCAATATAGCTCTACTCTTCCTTGGAATAAAAACAAGTAGTACAAAAGGCAAGAACTGTCCTGGGCACTTACTCAGGTGTTGCTCAGCCTCTGTGGAGAATTGCTTCCAGAACCCTGGGATACCAACATCCCAGATGTCCAAGTACTCTACAAAAGATACCTTAGGATTTGCACATAACCCATATCCTCCTGTACAGTTTAAAATTTCTCTAGAATACATATAATATGGATGCCATAAAAATAGTTGTCTTTTTTTTTTTTTTCCAAGACAGGGTTTCTCTGTGTAGCCCTGGCTGTCCTGGAACTCACTCTGTAGCCCAGGCTGGCCTCGAACTCAGAAATCTGCCTGCCTCTGCCTCCCAAGTGCTGGGATTAAAGGCGTGTGCCACCACTGCCCAGCAAAATAGTTGTCTTAAGGTATTATTTAGAGAATAATGACAAGGAAAAATGTACTCCATACAGATGCAATATTTTATGTATTTAATTATTCATCCATTTATTTAAGACAGAGTCTGCAAGCCAGGATAGCCTTGAACTCTCTATGTAGCCAAGGATAACACTGAACTTCAGATCCCCCTGCCTCTACTTGCTAAGTGCTACGATTATAGTCCTGCTCTCCTGCTTGATGTGATGCTGGGGATTAAATCGAGGGCCTTGTGCATTTCCGGCAAGCATTCTACCATCTTAGCTACATTTGAAGGGCCCCAGCACACCCAGGCCTGGGAAACATGGCTCTTGCCGACCTTGTTCTTTCCCTTTCCGGCTCCCTTGTTAACTAACCATAGATTACATCCCTACAGCTAACCAAGGATTACTCCCTCGTTTGAACACTTTCTTATGCCAAACTCATTCCTGAGGATGACTTCCAAAGTCCAGCAATCAAAAGTCTCCTTTGGTTCACCTAATTAACATGCCTAATCAAAATCTAACACCATGTCTCAGCCTGTACTAATATAGAACTCCCTGTTTTCTCTTCTTAAAAATTATGCCTTCAAGGTCATTGGCTGCTGTTTTCTGCCTGAGTCAGAAAGCAGCCACTTCAACTTTTCTTCCCTGCTTAATAAAGGATCTCTCTGTGGAAATAGAATTTTGGGTGTGGGTTATGCTTAGTCCATGGCCTGGGAGAGAGCTCCCACTGGGCAGGTTTGTTTGTTTGTTTGTTTTTGTTTTACATAAAGCCCAGGCTAGCTTCAAATTTGTAATATAACTGGGATGACCTTGAACTCCTGATCCTTCAGCTTCCACTTCCCAAGTTCTGGGACAAGAGTGTGTCACCAGAACTAAAAAAATCAATTAAAAAATCTATTTGAACCATGGTTGCTGGAATCTACGGGTGTGGAAGCTGTGGGTAGGAAGGGTTAGCTGTGTTTATTTGCTCATTTAACTTTCTCCAAAACTTCACCTAATCTTTTATTTTTAAAATGTATGTGGATATTTTGCCCACATGGATGTGTGTGCGCACTACTCGAGTACCTGTTGCCCAAGGAGTCTAAAAGAGGGAGTGTCAGTTACCCTACAACTGGAGCTACAGACTGTTGAGAGCCACCATGTAGGTTCTGAGAATCAAACTCACGTCCTCTGGAAGAGCAGGCAGTGCTCTTAACCTCTGAGCCATCTCTCCAGCCTCTCTTTTAAATGTTTACAAGTAGAAAAACAGACAGGCTTGATGACTTGCCCAAGGACCCACGGCTTATGAACATCAGTCATGGAATGAACACAGGCACTGAGCTGCTGGGAGGCACGGGTGAAAGAGGAGCCAAAGTCAATCCTTGAGTTCGGTCTGGAAACTTCCGGTGCCTTCTGTGACCTCTCGCCTCTGGCTTCGGTTCTTCAACTTAATTTCTAACCTGCTCATTGCTTTCTGCTTTATCTACCAGCAAGTTAAGGACAAATGACTAGCATAAAGTAAACCACAACTCAAACAGAAACAGTAACAGAGCACCCACTACTGTTTCTGCTTCTGACAGAAACCTAAATCACTGACAGGTAGCTGTTATGTGCCAGGCACACACCTAAGCATTGGACACATGATTGGATGTATGGATAAAGATACCTCAAAGCACACCTTGAAAACAATACTCTGCACCAAGGTCCTGGAAGATGATAGAAGGAGCGCACTTGCCTCAGACTATCCTTCCACTGATGCCAGACCTCGGCCGCTTGAAATTCTGTGAAACCTCTAAACAGGAAAGCGTGGAGCTGTTCATATGCAAAACCAGGATCCAAAGGGCTTGACTAATGACTCCAATACCAGCTTGTCACTGGGCATAAATCCCGAATCCCGAATCCCTCAGTGCTCCATCTCTACAAACTTCTCTGATAATGGAAACACTGAAGGAAAGAAATTCAGTGACCCGATGCTGTTAGGATTCTCCATGCAGCCAGATTCTCCCTTCATCCCCCAAAGGGAGGACTGCACAGGAAGTTTAGTCTAAGAGTTTGCTAACAGTCACTGTAGGGTTCCTTGCCTCAGACCAGGCAGCTGGGATGAGGCTCCCAGGTTTTTCCTTAGGCCTTAACGTGACACGGTCCTCAAAGACACCACCCCTTGGGCTGATGATCTATCTGGGAAACAGTCTTCAGGCCTCTTTTAACCATCTTCCCCCTGCCAAGGGAATGGAACCTAGGGCTTCCAGCATGGGAGGCAAGCGCTCTACAATAAACAATATCCCCAGCAGCATTACAAAAAACTATAGGTCTCAAACACACACTCAGGGCTCTGCACTGCCTTTGCCAGAACAGATGGTACCCAAGTCACTGAATCAAACATCTTTAGCCAAAGGGCTCTCTATCTAGTCTAACTTATATTATCCTTAACTTCATAGATAAGGGCCTGAATCTCAGACCAGATAGATGACCAACCTGCCCAAAGTCATGCAGAGAATAATTAGAACAGTTACTCAAGGTTATTACTTAGTAGAGAGTCCTGGTGGTTTAGAGTGTCACTGTGGAGAGGAATCATAAATACAGAGACATTTTCAATATCCAAAACTAGGACATTTGGTCTGATAACCCCTAGTGTGTTCCCAGAGACAGGGAGAGTGGGATGTGAATGGTGCTGCCCCAGAAAATAGGATCTGTGGTCCTGACTTGCAAGGGATCACCCAGTCCGATCTGCTTATTCATTGTTGAGGCCTCTGAAGCCGGAGAAGCTCAGAGACTTGACCTAGGAGGAGGAGGAGGTGGTGGGCAGAAATGTTTTCTGTTTTCTCAAGCCTCAAGGTTGAGTCAACAGGCGTGGGTGGGTGGAGGACAAAAAGGGGCCATTGTTCCAGGCGCACTCACACAGATTGCTTGGACTGACCCACAAAGCATGCTGTAATCCAGAATGGGTGTGGCCGCCCCCTGTACTCCAGAGACCACATTGGAAGCCGGATGAAACTGAGGGTCTTAAGGTCCTGCAGACCCAGGCAGTTAAGCCAAAGGGCCTTTGGACAACTACACAGAGTTTTCCTTCGGAGTAACACTCCATGCAAAGTAGCTGATATCTCCTAAGGTTTTCCTTTTTTCTTCCAGAGGCTGGATATTAAACTGACAAGACACAAAACTAATAACCTCCCCGGCATACTAAATTCTAGTGTAAATCAAGGCAAGAAGTCAAACTGACAGTAGTTTAACAACGCTATACATAAGCCCTTCAGGGAGCTAGGCAGCATCAACATTTTTTTTTTCCGTCAATAAGAAATTTACTTATTTTTTTAAAAATCCAAATGCTGGCATTGTCCAGAAAATTTTAACAGGTTTATTTATAATTGTTATAAAGTTGAACTGTTGAAATGTGTTCACTGAAACATTTTGCTTGCATTAATGCTTTACATCTTGCATTTATATTAAAAATTCACAGGTACCTTGGAAAAAATATCTGACATTCAGAACTACTGATAACAGGAAGAAGAGGAAAAAATTTTGAGAATGAAATGTTTCCCCTCATAGTGGACTCTTAAGCACGTTCTCCATGTATGCGGCGTGCTAGCTGGATATCTTTTGGCAAAATTGTTACACGTTTGGCATGGATAGCACACACGTTGGTATCTTCAAAAAGGCCAACCAGATAGGCCTCACTTGCCTCCTGCAAAGCACCAATAGCTGCCAGGCAGTGGTGGCGCATGCCTTTAATCCCAGCACTTGGGAGGCAGAAGCAGGTGGATTTCTGAGTTCAAGGCCAGCCTGGTCTACAGAGGGAGTTCCAGGACAGCCAGGGCTACACAGAGAAACCCTGTCTGGAAAAAACCAAAAAGAAAAGCACCATTAGATGCACTCTGGAAGCACAGATCTGTTTTGAAGTCCTGAGCAATTTCTCGCACCAGACCCTGAAAGGGAAGCTTGCAAATAAGAAGTTCAGTGGACTTCTGATAGCGTCTGATTTCACGGAGTGCCACAGTACAAGGCCTGTAACGATGAGGTTTCTTCACCCCTCCAGTAGAGGGCGCACTCTTGCGAGCGGCTTTTGTAGCCAGTTGTTTCCTGGGTGCTTTACCACCGGTGGATTTACGGGCAATCTGCTTTGTACGAGTCATGGTATGGGCACCTCCTTACTTACCCCCCTTCTCCTTCGGCTGGAGCTCGGCAAGCGAGAGGCGGCGCTGGCTTTAGAGAGCGGCGGCGGCCCAGCAGCAACATTTATTAGCGAAGCCTCAATTTGCTTCTAACACCTACTGCATGTACCGCGTTTGACCTCATTTTGTATTTAGTAAGAGAAGACACTAGGAAGAGTCCGCTGAAGGGCTCCTGGTGGGTCCACTCTCAGCTAGCTGCCTTGCTCTGGGGACTATTCTCTAAATCAACACTCTTCCATATTAAAAAACGCATCTCCTAGCAGGGCTGCTATCTAAAGTGGGGCTCTGGGTAGCAGATGGAATCCTTCCAATGGTCAGTTCAACCTCTCTCCTCTATACAAATGCACAATCTCGATGCTGATAGAGAAATTGCTTCCTGGGAAACCAATTTCCTTCCTATTGTCCTCTGGGCTTCTAGGAGACACCCTGCTGTGTGGGGTGGGCTCCCGACCTGTGTACTCCACTAAGGGACTGTATCTCGCACAGGCAGTGTTGCCGAGCCTCGCATAGGCCACGTGGTGAGCCTGAGGTTTGGAAGATATGTCTGAATGGGAATTGTGTTCTACTTCCCTGATTTAGACTTTTTTTTCCCCCTGCTGCTTATTTTACATTTGTGGAGCTGTTTTGCAGCCTGCAAGGGCCTGGAGCTAGCGTTCTCAAAGCCTTGCGCTGCCCACGTTACACCCACTCTTACCAGGGCTCAACAATTATTTCATTCATTACTTCGTTCATTCATTTCCTTTAAGTTTTGTTTCCAAAGCAGCGTAACCCGCCGGTCCGGCTCATTCTCTATTCCACTGGCGAAGAGTCTATGTAGGAGGTGAATGGCCAGGCTGCAATGTGCTCCCGATGCACGACTGAAATGAGAGGACTTTTCTCTGTTCACTGTCGGCCTCAGCCTTCAATCAGGCCTTGAATGAGAGCAAGTGACGGTGAACTTGAGAAGAGCTAATAAAAACCTGATCTCCCTGATAGCATCTTCTTTAATTATTCAGAGAAAGGGACAGGCTGTTTTAAAACACTTCCTGTTCTAGATCTTGGGCTGAAACTCTCAGAGTCGGTGACAGGTTGTAGAGCAAAAGGTTGGCCCTGTGGAGAGACCACCACAAAAAAGATGCTTTAGGTCAATGGTGCTCAACCTTCCTAATGCTGCAACCCTTTAATACAAATCCTCATGTTGAGGTGACTGCCCCAACCATAAAATTATTTTGTCGCTACTTTATAATTTTGCTACTGTTATGAACCGTAATGTCAATATCTGTATTTTCTGTGTTTTCCCCTGATCTTAGGTGACCCCTGTGAAAGGCTCATTCCACCCAAAGGAGTCGGGACCCACAGGTTGAGAACTGCTGCTTTAGCTGTAGGAAAGTGGGGAGGGCTGAATGAAGACTTATCATTTAGAAGAATGCTATACTGACATTCCTTTGACCCACCTAGAACAACAGCAAACTTTCTATAAGTCACAGAAAGGGAAGGGGAGGGTCAAAGAGCAGCCAATTCCAACTCCTATGGGGATGTAATGGCGACTGTGAATACAAAGTGAACATGAGAATTGGAGTCATGTCAAAGGACTGCCACTAGCTGTGCAACCTAGGACAAGTCTTACGTCATCCTCACCTACAAAATGTAGTATCAGTTACCTGACAGAGGTGATTTGAAGATGAAATGGGGAATACAGGAAAGCTTCAAAGAGCTTACCAAGGACCTAATACATTGTGAAATTTATTTCTGATATATATGTGTGTGTGTGTGTGTGTGTGTGTGTGTGTGTGTGTACATACACACATACATACACTCACATACATACATACATACATTCATACATACATGTGTTTAGTTTCAGACCCTGGGACAAGGAACTGAGGTGCATATTTTACATACCAAAGCAGACCTGGCCTCCAGGTTCTCCCAGCATCCCTCAGTCCCTACTAGCATACCCTGCTCCAAATCTTGGACTTTCCAAGGGGGACTTTCCAGGGGTTGGGGTGCCTTTCCCCCAGAGACTCCTCCCTATATAATCCAGACACTTTGGTCTCTCTTCTCCTTCTCTTTGTGTGAGCTCCTTTTCTCTCTTTCTCCCCACCCCCATGGCAACTCTCCTGACCTCCTCAATCCTTGGGGCCAGCGAACTCGCCCAAAAGCAGCTTTCCAATACAGCTGCCTTTAATATAATCTAATCTGGCTTGAATTGGCTCATTTCCCGAGCGGAGAAAGGATCTATCATTCTATAGCCTCACAAACGAATAAGGCACTCAATTAACAAAAGGAAGGAAGCCAACCAAGTGACCACCTGAACTGTTCTGACGTTGTTTCTGGTATATTTCTCTCTTTCTTAGGCTTTATGCTCAGGATATGTTCTTGAATCCCTCATACAAATTTAACAGTCATGCCTCCCTGCACATACATAGCAGATGTGCAGCTTGGTCTTCATGTGGGTCCCAAACAACTGGAGAGGGGGTTACCCCAAAAGCTGTTGCCTGTATATAGGATATGTTCTTCTAGCTGGGCTGCCTGGGAGAGGCCTCAGTGGGAGAGGATGTGCTTAGCCTCAGAGACTTGATGTGCCAGGGTTGGGGAGAGGATATCCAGGGGGTCCCCCCACTCAAAGAACGGGGGGGGGGGTTGTGGGAGGTGCTGACCGGGAGGAGGACAGTGAGTGGGATGTAAATCTAATAAGTCAAATAAATAAATAAATAAATAAATAAATAAATAAATAAATAAATAAATTTAATGACCATGGACTTAATTTGGACTAGACACAATATTCAGGGAAATTCTGGGCATTTTACTGAAAAGTCACAAAAGGAAATCTTAGAAGCGGGCGGCAGGAGGGAGGGAGGCATGGAAGGTGCAGGCTGCATTATGGTGTCTGCTCACAGGCTTACCTGGTCAATGTGGGATGGGACAATTAGCTCCTTCCCTGGAAAAGAAAACACTGAGCACAGAGGGAAAAAAGAGAGAGGGTGGTGCTGATAGAGAGCCTCAGTCTGTCAATGAAGCTAACAAAATAGCAGCAGTTGAGTAGCTTATAAACAGCAGAAATATACTCTCACACATGGAGGCCGGGCACTCTGAGACCAATGAGCCAGCAGTGGCATGAGTCTGGTTAAGGCAACGTCTGCCTTTAAGATGGAGCCTTGTTGCTCCACCCCCAAGAGGGGACAAGATCTATCTTCATGTGATGAGAGGGGTGGAAGGTGGGTACAAGCAACTCATGCTAGTTTCCTCCAGCCTTTTTATTAAGCATTAATCTCATCTATAAGGTCACAGCACTGTGATCTAATTACCTCAGGGAGGCACCACCACCTCCTAATACTGCTGCATTCGGGGAATTAGCTTCGACATGAATTGTGGGAGGGACGGAGCCTTGAAACTGTAGCAGAGTACAACCCGAGAAATTAACAGCAAAGGAGAACAATAGAAACAGTAGCCATCTGGGAGAAGCCACTCATAACTCTTCTATTGTCCTGGTGAATGCATTGAAACTAATTTCAACAACTTTCCTGAGGACTCTACCTGTACAGAGCACTGGAAAACAGTGGCGTGAATAATTTTATTTAATAGTATTTATACAGAGTTTACTGTGCACTAGACACTTTCCTAAGGCCCTTATGGAGATTAACTTGGTTAGACTTCAAAACAATTTAAGAGGATGGGTAGTTTATTATCCCCTCCCTGTTTTTTAACCACGAGGAAACCAAGGCATGATAAGAACTACCACACTTTAAAAAGCATCCGTGGGCAGAGTTTTGATAGTTCTTAAATGTAGTCCTTAGAACACTGTAAAATAGGATTCTTATGGTTCTCATTTGTACTTTATAGAGGAAGAGGCTGTGTTCAGGGAACTCAGGTTGGCTGCTTTCAGTTACATGTGCATCGTGTGGCTAAATTCCACTACAGCAAACTATCTCCAGGGTTTTTGAGGTCTTCTGCCCTCAGGGGGTTTTGATGACACAGCTGATACTGTAACTGGTCTATCAGGAATGGATGCATTCTAGAGACACTCAGTGTGTCCCTCTTGAGCTATCAGATTCTTGAGCTATAATTTCCCCAGCAATCTGCCCTGGGGGCATCCAGGCATGGACTTATTTCAGGGAGAAAGATTTACTGTTTGCTAAATGACCTTGCCGGACAGACCAGTAGCAGAGACAACGGTAGACAGGGACCACACCTTGCCCTACTGTTTAGTTATGCCTGTCTCTTCTTTTCTAGTTAAATACTA
This sequence comes from Uromys caudimaculatus, assembly GCA_028551405.1. NCBI lineage: Eukaryota > Metazoa > Chordata > Mammalia > Rodentia > Muridae > Uromys > Uromys caudimaculatus. The sequence continues at coordinate 83,590,557 of CM052706.1, read as the reverse complement.
CCTGTACCCTTGAAAAGGCAGACTTGGGGGAATTTCTGGGTCTCTTTGTCCCTCTTCCCCATATGGCCATATTGAATAAATCTCTTCTTTCTGCATGTCGTTATTGGTTTGACCCTTTTGATTGGCTCACTGAGGAGGGGTGGGACCTGGCTTATTAGAGAACAGGCTGTGATTCAGAAGCACAAGAATTGTCTCTGTCCTGTTCCTCTCCTTTCTCTGCTTTGTCTCCTTACAGGATTAAGTACCCATTGTGGTAGGAAAGAGAGAGAGAGAATAGACTTGGAGAGCCAGCATTCAGTTGAGCTGGTTCAGTCACTTTGGCTAAGATACTAACTACCCCTGGGAAAGTGGGTTGACCTTAAGCCATGCTAAAGAGATAGATGGAATAGTTAGGTTTTGTTTTTTTTTTTTTTTTTTAATTATTAATTTGTTTTCCTTTTTATTTGAGTGTTTTGCTTGCATGATTGTGCATGCAATGCATGTTTGTATGTGTACTATGTGTGTGCTTGGTGCTCACAGAGGTCAAAAGAGGGCATTGGACCTCCTGGAACTGGAGTTATGGATGGTTGTGAACTACCATGTGGGTGCTAGGAACTGAGCCCAGGTCCTCTGCAAAAGCAACAAGGGCTCTTAACACCTAAGCCATCTCTCCAGCCTCAGAATAGGTGGTTCTTTATTGAGATGGGATACTTTTCCTTCCCAGAATTCCTAGCCCTAGTGCAGTAGCTTTATGGGCAGCAGTCATGTAAGGGTCCTAAGTCTCCTGCATACCATTTCCTTTTCTTCTCTCTCTTCCAAACTTGCTTTCCTTAACACTCTTGGCTTTTCTCCCCAACATCCTGGGCTGCTGGTCCACCATGTGTCTGACTGACTTCCACACCACCTTCAATGATATGGCTTTTCCTTCTCTCCTCCTCCAGGAAGTAAAGAAGTTTACACCTTGCCTATTTGGCTTTTGTTTTATTTGTTTACTTATTTATTTGTTTGTTTGTGTGCATGTGTGCGCTTGTGTGTGTGTGTGTGTGTGTGTGTGTGTGTGTGTGTGTGTGTGTTTGGTTTGGGAGAAGGAGGGTTAGATCTTTTGTTTTTCCGAGACAGGGTTTCTCTATGTAGCTCTGGCTTGCCTGGAACTCATTATGTAAGCAGGCTGGTCTTGAACTCATAGAGATCCATCTGCCCCCTGCATGCTTGAATTGAAGGTCTGCACTGCTATATCCTACTAAAATGTATTTCTTTTTACTTGTGTGTCTGTGTGTGGATCTGTGTATGTAATACAAGTGTCTGTGGGGAACAGAGGTGTCAGACCCCCTGAAGCTGGAGCTCTGTATGTTCATGACACCCCCTAGCATGGGTGCTGTTGGGTACTGAACTCGGGTCCTCTGCAAGATCGGTTTATTTTCTTAACCAATCAGCTATCTTTCCAGTCCCTTCTTTTAAACACTTAATGAAATTGTCCTTGAACTTCTGATTGAATCTATTCTTGTTATTTTATTTTATTTTTTATTTATTTATTTATTTACTTATTTACTTATTTACTTATTTACTTATTTATTTATTTATTTATTTATTTATTTATTTATTTATTTATTTATTTTTGGTTTTTCGAGACAGGGTTTTTCTATGTAGCCCTGGCTGTCCTGGAACTCACTCTGTAGACCAGACTGGCCTTGAACTCAGAAATCCACCTGCCTCTGCCTCCCAATTGTTATTTTATTTAATGAGACTAAGAACCACAAAAGGAGACCACACTCTCCCATGTATCAGTAAGGATAAAACAGAAAACATCAGATTTACAGGGGAACCTCAGCCACCCCTGCTCCCGTCCTCAGCACGTCTTTGGGCCCTAGAGGTTTAAGGATAGACATTTCATTTCACTGTTCTAACTTCTGCTCCCACCCCCACCCACATCCGGCCTGCTTTACTCATATCTCTCAGTCTTTGGGAGAGAATGAAGAGATCTCAGTGGACCCAAAGAGACATGAAGAAGGCGGCCTGCAGATGGAGAGTCAGAGGACCCCAAGGAAAAGCCTAGAGCTTATTCTCTGGGAAAACTGCCCAAGTCGGAGAAAGGCCAAGGCTCAGGGCACAAAAGGGTAAATAAACATCAGGGGGGGATTTCACAGTTCAGTCAGGGAAATCTCCAAAGTTCTGTGGCAGAATAAATGGACTCAAAAAACACTTTTTGTGGCTACTTCTGCCTTCCCTGGTCTCTCTTGGTCTCTGTAACCAGAAGGCCTGGGTTTGAGGTTCAGGAGTCTTTGAAGTTTTCTTGCTCTTTGTCCTCTGCTTCCTGAGTGGATCAACCTTCCTAGGGCAGGACTTGCATTCCTCACACCAAGCTTTCAAAAAAGACCGGGTAGACCTGGTCTAGCAGGTTGTAGCTGGGGAGGAAGCCAGCTAGCCCTGCCACAGCGCAGCAGTAGATGGAAAAGCCAGGAGCCAATGGAGAATGCCTACACAGCAAGTCAAACCTCCTGTTTGCTTTCTCTTCCTCGGCCCCCAAGGGCTGAGTTAACCCAGGTCCTTGGATTACTCTGGACAGAGCACCAGCCTTTCTCCATCATGTTGGGTAAGGATGAACTGGAATCTTGGGAGAACAGAGACATGGAAAGGCAGGTTCAGAGGAAGCCGGGAGTAACCAGCCTGGTACAATTGCTTGGAATAAATACAATTGTCTGTCACAGGCTTTGCTGTGCCAGCCCAAGCCTGCTGAGCCAATGGTGTTTAAAGGGCCAAATGTGGACTTAGAGGCAAGCAGATACCATTTGAGCTGTAACTGATCACAGCAAGAAACCTAATCATGATATAGAAAGACAGAAGGCAGAGGTAGGCGGGACAAGAAAGACCCGGGCTGAAGGCAGGACCAATGCTAGGTGAGGCCTTGTTACTATCAGGGCTAACGGCCCAATTACCAGTGTCGTCTCCAGGGTTCAGCTAAAGAAAAAAAAAACACTGACCAGAGACATTACACCATCTTTCCAGATACCGGGGCCCAACAACATGTACCTGCTGCCTTCTCCACTCCTCTATGATCCATGTGACCGGCAGAGAGCAGACCCCTCTGCTTAGCTGGTCCCTCTGACTCCACCAGCATTTACCATCTCTCAAATACCTTCTGTATCACAGGAAACTGACATCTGCCTATTATTATCTCTACTGCTCTGAAATCCAAAAAGTGAAGATAGAAAGAGTTAACTGTATTAGATGCCACACTACCCTCAGTTTACCTAGGGATGTAATCCACCTCTCACCTCCTAGGGCAAGATTTACAGTCTTTCTCACCTCTCCCTTTAGAAACTATTAGGAAACTCTGAGTGGATTAAAAGCCCATGGAAGAGGGTCCTAGTATGCTGCCCCACGGAGCCCATGCAGAGCAGAACAGACAGCTCAGTCTCCTGGGAAATGGCCCCTACCTTACTCACTCCAGCCCCCGGACTTGTGCAAGACTTTCCGTTGTTTGCTTGAGACATCTTATAAATCCCAGGCAACCTTGAACTCTATGTAGCTAAGGGTGACTTCCAGCCTCTGGCCCTCCAGCCTCTACCCCACAAGTTCAGCGATTGCAAAAGCATATACAATTATGGCAGCAGTGGGGGCTGGACCCATGGGCCCTGCACATTAAGTTAGGGCTCCACCAACTGTGTTACATCCTTACTCTCTATTAATTTCTCAGGGCGAATCAAGACCATCTTCCCGCATACCTTAGTGCTGGTGATCAAAGCCAGGAAACTTGCTAGACAAGAGACCTACCAATTGATCTGGGTATAAGACTTTATTTTTTCTTTCTTACCAAAAAAAAGAAGGGAGATGTTAGATCAGAACTGATAGAGGCAACTGGGAAATAAAAGTCGGCTGATAGGCATCTCCAGAGGCAGAGAGGCTGCATTCTCTCTGAGGCCGGGAGAGTGTGTGCATATGGTATGGGGCAGGGGGAGCTTAGAGTTTTATAGAAGGGAAAGGGGGAAACTTTGGGGTCAGTCGCCCTGCCCTGCGGTCTCTAAGTGGTAGGTACCAGCAGGTTTGTTATGTGGATCTGCTAATCAGACGCTTCCTCAGGGGTTACAGGGGTAATGGATCAAGTCAACTTTCCCATCCAAAGCTTCTGAGTTCATCTGGGGCTTTTAGGTCATTATAAGGGGGGGGAGGGCAGGAAAGGAAGTGATAATAGGAAGGAGGCTGAGAAATGGAAAGAAAGAGGAAGGACAAGTCATTGGTAGTGCGCCCCACTACCCTGCTTAGCCTCTCTGCCCATTGCCTTTCTTTTCTGAGACAGTGCCTCACAATCCCAGGCTGGCCTTGAACTACCTATCTAGCCTACCTTGAGTTCCTGCCCTTCCTGCCTCCACCCGTGGAGATTACTACCTCACCTCACAAGTAGGACTGGGTCCTTTTTTTCTTTCTGTTTTTAAATTGAATTTTGTTTCTTAAAAATGTGTCTGTGAGCCGGGCGGTGGTGGCGCACACCTTTAATCCCAGCACTTGGGAGGCAGAGGCAGGTGGATTTCTGAGTTCGAGGCCAGCCTGGTCTACAGAGTGAGTTCTAGGACAGCCAGGGCTACACAGAGAAACCCTGTCTCGAAAAACAAAAACAAAAAAACAAAAAACAAAAAACAAAATGTGTCTGTGAGTGTGAGGTGTCCAGGGAGGTCAGAAGAAAAGGGCAGCAGATGCTCTGAAGCTGGAGTTACTAGCCATTGTGAGTTGCCCGGCATGCTTGCAGGAAACTGAACAAAGTTTCTCTAGAAGAGCAGCAAGTGTGTTTAGCTGCTGAGCCATTTCTCCAGGCCCTGATTTTTCTTTTTTAACCTGAGAATTGAACTTGGGCCTTGCAGATGGCAGGCAATTGCTATACTCCTGGCTCTCGCTGTTGTTCTCATCCAGGTCCTAGTTACATATTAGCCAGGTACTGGAACTCAGTAAGCCAAAAAAGAGAGAGAGGAGGAATCCTGCCTGTAGCCTTGCTGGATTCAATTGTCCTTGTCCTGATTTCCCAGTGAAAACAGAGTCCTTTTCCGCTCGTATATTTATTGGGATGTGTGAAGAACTGGCTACATTCTTTGTACACAGTGTTCATTGCATACAGTCAAGGCAGCCTGATGTGTTTCTGATTTCCTGTGCACAGGGTTCACCTGCCCAGCTTAACAAATTGCACACAAGAAATTAATAAACATCTCAAACTTGAATCTTCCCATTGCTCCCTGGGCTCCTTTGATTTGGATGTACCAACCTCTGTTTTGACATTTCTTGGCTACGCTTCAAAATCACCATTGCTCTATCTCATCTGAAAGCCAGAGGCAGGAGGAAGTGTCTTCATTGTCTTGTTCCCCCACATACCAAGTCAGGGACTGCGAGACCAAGAGGGTATGCACAGCAGACTCTGAGCTTTTGAATGATTGGGGGAAGGGGGGTATATGCTCATTATTATTATTGTGAAAATACTGGAAGAAAAGCCAAAACCAAATATGCCTATGTCTGATACCTAAAAATGTTCTTGGAAAAATTTTGACTGCCAGCAAAACACTCAGCCAACCAGAGTTTTTCTGATGACATCATGCTCCGCAAACTAGTTTTATTGGTAGGAAAGCCCTTAGGTGTTGTGAGAGAGTGGAGTTTCCACTGTAGCACAAGGAAAATTGTCTGTGGCTTCCTTTAAGGGTCTACTGAATTCCATTGTGCCAGTATTTTCAACCAAGCTGAGCCTGTTTGGGGCCTGTGTTAAACACTGAAGAATTAAGAAACTTTATTTTCTTTGATTCTCCAAAGCAGCTGATTCCAAGTCTACAGTTTTGAGTCTTTCTTTCACAGAAGCTTTAGGATGCCACTGGCATCAGTTCCTCACAGAGGTAGGAAGCAAGGCCGAGCTGTATAGAAAGGGATCTTGGGGGTTGGGGGGGGGAGGGGGAGGGAGGAAGTGAAGCAGGCTACACGCCTACATTTCCATCCGATGAATTCAGTTTTGCAGGCACGTTCTAAGACCGCTATGCACTGCGATGCGGCACTAAAAATAGCTCCCAGCTTACTTCCCTCCTTACGAGCCTGTAGTCCCCCAGACAGAGGCCCTGCTGTCTGCAAGTCTGCGCTGGAATTAGCCCACGGTGTCAGTACTGTGCCGCATCCCTGCCGCTGGAGGCTGCTGCATATGTCATTCTCCTGTGACCTTTGGTTACCTGTGTGCAGCCGGCCGGCCACACCCGTCCTTAACCACTGATGTAAAGGATGTCATGGGCTGACTCATTCTGTCTGTGTTATTTCAGACAGCAGGCTGTTCCTGTCCTCACCACCTCTCTGCGACGCAGCCTTCCCTTCTCCGTAACCTTCCCCACCCTCCGGTGCATCCAGGAAACCTCAGCTTCACAACGCTCCTCCCTGTAGTCCGCCTCTTTCTCTCAGCTGCTATCTTTGCCACCGTCTGCCCAGCTATGGACTCTCAGACTGTGTTAATGACTCTTGGACAGGTTTATGTACTCTTGAGTTTCTAGAGACCATCTATATGTGTTTCCCTTCACCCTCAACCGGACATGCTAGAACCATCATCACTAAGGGTGAAGTCAGCCACCCTGGGAATCAAAGTGGGTTAATATACTTATGGTGTCAAGGTTTTGCACCATTAATGACACAAAGGAGTTTGGTAAAGATCTATTAAACCTAAATTCTAGAAGGTAAATGTTTAAGCACTTTATATACACATATATAAGTATATATAACCCCCCTTCCCCATCTTTCTCAGTGCCTAGTTCCTAGGAAGAAGGGAGCATACACCTTTTTGTGATCAGGAAGTCTTAGCAAATAGGGGAGGTAGGTTTGTTTGTTTTGCAGACAAGCTTTCACAGTCCTGTAGGGGCTGGCCCTAAATCCCAGGCTCAGGGGATAGTTATGGTTTAGTCTCAAGAGCAGCTGAGACTACAGTCACTCACTACCATACCTGGCTCCAATTAGGCAGTTTGGGCATAAATTACAATGTGTCTTAGTTACTATTGCTGTGATGGAATACTGTGATCAAAGCAGTCTGGGGAGGAAAGGGTTGATTTGGCTTACACTCCCACATCACTGTTCATCATTTAAGGAAGTCAGGGCAGGATCCTGGAGGTAGGAACTGAAGCATAGTCCATGGAGGGGTGCTGCTTAATGGTTTGCTCCCCTGCTTTCATGTGGAACCCAAGACCACCAGTCAAGGGAATGGCCCCACCCATTTTGGGTGGGGCCCTCCACCACCAATCACCGATTAAGAAAGTACCCTACTGCTTGCATTTTCTAAGTTGACGGTCCCTCCTTTCAGATGACTCAAGCTTGTGTCAAGTTGACAAAGCCAGTCAAGACATAGTGCAATAAAATCACAGAACAATCCAGCACTGGCTCTCTAAGGGCCTCAGAGTAGGAGGGGAGTTGGAGGCCCAATGGTAATTCGGGTGCAAGACACAAACGTTTTCAAGGGACACACTGGGTTGATCTCACTTGCCATGACAAATGACCTTTCTTCTTTCCCTGCAGGGCATAGTACTGCTCTCAGGTGACATTCCAGCACTTAGTTCCTATAAAAGTGTTAACAATTAGGGAATGTCCTAAGGCATGAACTGGTAGGAACACAAAGGCTTGGTCTGACTTGTTTTACTGCAGAGCAGCCTCCCAAAGCTGGAAAAGTCTCTGCAAGCCCCAAGAAGCTGTTAGGAGAACAGAAAGGAGTGGGAGGGCTGTGGTGGAAATTCAGTGGTAGAGCATGTGCTTAGCATGAACAAGACAACATTAACAAGTAGTGAAAGAAGAAAAAGAACAGAGGAAGGAAAGGAGGAGAGACACATACACAGAGAGAGACACACAGAGAGACAGAGAGAGAGAAGAAGGAAGAGGAGGAGGGAGAGGAGGAATAGGAAGAGGAGGAGAAAGGGTAGGAAGAAGAGGAGGAAGAGGAGGAGGAGAAAGAAGAAGAGGAAGAAGGAGGAGAGGGAGAAGGAGGAGGAGGAGGAGAAGAAGAGGAGGAGGAGGAGGAGGAGGAGGAGGAGGAGGAGGAGGAGGAGGAGGAGGAGGAGGAGGAGGAGACTAAGAGAGGTCAGCGTCTTTGTCCCTAAGGCTCATACACAGTGAGATTTCTTCAGTAGAAGTGGTAGGCCTTGTCTCTTAGCCCCACCCCTTCTGGTCTTTGCTTGCAACAGCATGTCATAATTGACTACCTGAAGTTCAAACCACTAACTGGCTCAGCTTTTGAAAGTATGGTTGTATCCCCATAGAAAGCCATCCAACCAAATATAGGGATTGTAAAAAACAAACAAACAAACAAAAAAACAAAAAACCCTCCAATAGCAAAAAGTTCTGAACACAATAAAGATTTAGTTACTTATTTAAAATCAATCTGAGTTGTTTCTGGCAGTGTCTGCCCATGTGGCATAGAGCAACCTCAGTACAGCCTTGGTTATGCGTGTAGAACATGCACACTTCTGTACAGTGTAGACTATAACACCATGAACCACTGATCACTTCTGAAATAGTGCAGATTAGAGACAACTGCATACATTTTGCACTGCAGTGTTTTTACTGCATATATGTGATTTTCGGCTTGTTTAGAAGCACCACTCCTTCTCCTGACCACCTTTTGTCATGTCTCAGTCTTCAGACTGTGCTATCTTGCGCAGACTGGTCTCCTCACTTAAAAAGCTAGAATGGAGAATGACATACCTTCAGTTTGGTCTCATTTTTCCTGACTCATAATCCTTTCTCACAACAAAGTCCACTGTTGGTTGACTATTGGTATTTGTTTGATTTTTGCTGTGGAAATTCTACTCAAGGCCTTATAGATGAACTATGTCTCCTTCCAATTCTTGACTATTGAAAAATCTGTAGGAAACACCCAATCATATATTGTTGTGTATGTACACTCTTAAAAAATTAATCCAGGCACATCTCTGAGTTTGAGACCATCCTGGTCTATAAAGTGAGTTCCAGGACAGCCAGGGCTACACAGAGAAACCCTGTCTCAAAAACCAAAAGCAATCAAACAAGTAAACAAAAAAATACCCAACTAAATTTAATTATGCACTTGTGCTGAACAGTGTGATTTGAAATTGAGAAAATAACACCACAAGTATGCGTGGCAGAGACAGTCCTCACTAACTTTCCCATGTGCTCCCTCAAGTTAGGCGAGGGGCATAAGCTAGTTCTGCCCAATAAACTACATCGTCATGTCATCTCTCTTCTGTGGCAGAAATGGTTTATTTTGTTTTTGCTACTTTGTTTTGAGACAAGGTCTCTCTATTTTGTAACCCTGGCTGTCCTAGAATTCACTATGTAGGCCAGACTGGCCTTGAACTTGAGCTCTGCTTCCTTCTGCCTCCTGAGTGCTGGGATTAAAGGTGTGCATGCACCATTACCAGTGGGCTTCATGATGGCAGTCTTGACAGTTCTCAGGTGGAGTCAGGAGCCATTAGATGAAAGGACAACTGGCTTCTTCGTGGAATGTTGATAGGACAACTGGAGTTAAGGTATCCCCTCTATGTGAACAAGAAAACACCTCTCATATTTGTCTTAGGATTTGTGAATAAAGCACCATGATGAAAAGTGGCTTGGGGAGAGGAAAGGGTTCATTTCTGCTTAGACTTCCACATTATAGTCCATCGCTGATGGAAAACAGGGCAGGAATATGGAGGCAGGAGCTAATGCTAAGGCTAGGAAGACTGCCGCTACTTACTGGCTTGCTTGGCTTATTTTGTGCAGTACTCAGTGATAGGTTATTTCTCTGCTGATGTTGAAATGAGCCAATTCAAGCCAGATTAGATTATTTTAAAGCCAGGTTTATCGGAAAGCTGCTCTCTCTTGAGTTTACTGGCCCCAAGGATTGAGGCCAGGGGAGTTGCCATGAAGAGAAAGGGGGAAGAGAAAGAGAGAAAGGGTGCACCGCTCAGAGAGAGAGAAGGGGAGAAACAGAGGTAGAGGGAGGGGGAGGGGGAGGGGAGAGAGAGAGAGAAAGAGAGAGAAAGAAACCGGATTGTATAGGGAGGAGCCTCTGGGGGAAGGGCAGCCCAACTGCTAGGCTGGAAAGTTCAAAGTTGGGGCCAGGTAGGGACTGAAGGATGCTGGGAGAATCTGGAGGCCAGGTCTGCTTTGGTATGTAAAATATGCACCTCAGTTCCTTGTCTTGGTCCCAGAAACCAAACACTCAGGACCAGCAGCTCAGTGGTAGCAACCCCCACAGTGATCTGGGTCCTCTCACATAATTATCCACCAAGAAAATGCATCATAGGCCAGTCTGGTGGGGTCATTTTCTCAACTGAGGTTCCTTCTTCCAAGCTGACGCAAGCTTGTGTCAAGCTGTCATGAATTTAGCCAGCCCACTATTTCTCCCTAGGGTATAAAGGTTTGTTATAACTGCATAATTTACCATTACTCTAACCAATACTACATAGAAACATTTATCAAGTGTGGGGTTTATTTCTATTTCTACTGAAAGACCTGATCCCCTTATGAGGAAAGTTAGACCCCTAGCACACTTGGAGCCAGAAACAGAAATAGGACTGAAATTGCTTGCTTAGCCAAACCCCACCTGGCTGCATTCTTTCCCCTAGGAAACGGTTGACCTTGGCCTGGCCCCAGGGCCAGAGGCACAATGTTCCAGGAACTAGCTAATCACAAAAATGTTTGTGCAACTGCCTTGTGACTAACTTAGAACATTCTGTACTTCCCCATAACGCAAATTCTTTCCGTTCCCCAGCCCTTGCTTTGTGGTTTTTTCCTTTAAATACCCCTGACTTCAGCTGCTCGGGGTCGAATTTCTCTGCCCCTGTGTGGGACAGGAGCTCGCCCCCAGTGCACTGGTTCCCCGAATAAACCTCGTGCGTTTGCAGCAAGAACGGTCTTTCGTGAGTTCTTGGGGGGTTGCACCGTCCCAAGACTTGAGTGAGGGTCTCCCCAGCTCGGGGGTCTTTCACTACCACTGCCCAAGAATTACTTTCTAAAAACACAAACATAGGCCACGCCCATAGCTCAGTCAGTCAAGTGTGCTTTCAGTGCAAGCATAAAGAGCTGAGTTCAATATCCCAGAATCCACATGAAATATCGAGGTAGATGGATCTTGGCAAACAACACTGGAGATGTAAGACTCCAGCGATCCTTAGCTTACCGCAGACCCTCCGAGTGAACACATGGAGTAGGGAGTTGATGCAAAATGCAAGAGGAATTTATTGTTCAGCATGCTGAGGTTGCTCTGCATACCAAGATGGGAGAGCGACCTCATGGAGTCCGTTCAGGGACCTTATATAGGATTTTAGAGCAGTCACCATTAGGCACAATGTGATTGGCAGAACAGTGTGACTTTTAAACTGATTGGTCTTTAGGAATGAGGTAGCAGGGGCTTAATCAGCCCGTCCCTTCCAGCCTACGTGCTCTCTAACCTGTTTGGTCCAGGAGGGGAGGGGTGCCCATGTGCTCGGAGGGGGGAGGGGACCCTGGTGGAATATCTCAAAGTTTCTGAGCTGACCCCTTATTCTCCCCCATGAAATATAGAGGTAGATGGCTCATGGCAAACGACACTGGAGGTTCTCTGGTCTCTGCACACATATGCACTTGCACACACATGTGTATACATACACATACATGCATATACACACATACACAATCCTCAAGATTTGTATCAATCATACACATTCATTATAAAAATTCATGAGTACCTACCTGTTGTAGTACAACCAACTTAAGCTTATCCCCGACCAGCTTACAAAGGAATGAGATTCAGACTATGATTATTTGATTTGGCTTTGACAATTACTGGGAGGTAATCCCTAATCTACTTTTCTAGCTACTTACCTGACTACTTCCCCAGCAGTCTACCCCAAATACTTGCTGTTTCTCCTGGCCATGTGCTCATGGTCCATCTCCCCTTATGGCGGCTTCCTCCTTTCCTCTCCTCTCCTCTCCTCCCCTCCCCTCCCCTCCCCTCTTCTCTTCTTCTCTCCTCTCCCCTCCCTTGCCCTCCCCTCTTCTCTTCTTCTCTCCTCTCCCCTCCCCTGCCCTCCCCTCTTCTCTTCTTCTCTCCTCTCCTCTCCCTTCCCCTGCCCTCCCTCCCCTCTTCTCTTCTTCTCTCCTCTCCCCTCCCCTCTTCTCTTCTTCTCTCTTCTCTCCAGCCTCCTCCCCTCTTCTCTTCTTCTCCTCTCCTTTTATGTCCTCTCACTCTTCTCCTTCTCCTTCAGATCTCTCCTCACTCCTCTCTCTTCTCCACCCCCAAACAGGTAACTGAAAAGCCACCACCTCTAATCCCCACAAGAATTGGCTGTAGCCAATTTCAATTAACCCATAGTTTTAAATCAAAGAACAATATTTACACAACAAAAGCTTGTAAATGTGAGAATTCCTTTGCATGCTTAGAGTGTACAGTCCAGAATTTAACATTACAAGATATAGCAATAGACCAAGCCTCAACACCTGTTGCCAGCAACTCCACCTTCTTTGCATATGAACTCAGGGAGGTGCTACTGGAGTCTACTGGAGTCTACATGGAGTCTACTGGAATAGGGAGACTAGACTTCATCTAATTGGCTACAGGAAATTCCTCATCCCTTCCGGGTAGGGCCTGTTGGCAGGCAGGTAGGAGCACCCGTACCCCTTCAAGGAATCCCCTCATCTGTGCCCAATAAGGAAGCTCAACAAACTCATTGGTTCCCCAGAGTACACTTTGGCAGTCTTGTGCATTGGTTTGTCCTTGGGACCTTAGGAGAAGGGGTCCATGTTGTTGACATCTCCCCTGGGAAGTAATTTTAATCAATAAATCCACATATAGATATATTTATATTTCTGCATTGTTTTGGAAGCTGTTTGACAAGATAGGCTGTTTATTTTCCCCAAAGCAGTAGAAGTTATTCTTGACCACAGTCCCCCATTGTTACCTAACGTTGCATTCCAGTTGTGACATAACTTATCTTCTGCTGGGCCATCTCCAAGCCCCTTCCACCTAAATTCCTCCCATAACATTTCAGCGCCTTTTCTACACATTTTATCACTTACTCCTCCTCTCCCACTCATAGAATGACTCTTAAAGAATGTACACTCACAAAATGCAAATGAGACAATCCAAAAATACTAGAAGCAGCCTTGAAATTAACAATGTGTGGTATTTGGGGGCAAGGAGAGAAGCAGCAAAGTTTACACAACGTATTCACCGTTGTAATTATTACTCTTATTGTTACCCTCCTTTGCTGCTTTACATGTTAATTTGTATTAGTTATGGACCCAATAGGAACAAAATGAGAGTCGGGCAGTGGTGGCTCACGACTTTAATCCCAGCACTTGGGAGGCAGAGGCAGGCGGATTTCTGAGTTCGAGGACAGCCTGGTCTACAGAGTGAGTTCCAGGACAGCCAGGGCTACTCAGAGAAACCCTGTCTCGAAAAACCAGAAAAAAAAAAAAAAAAAAAAAAAGGAACAAAATGAGATGGCAGGAGTGGAAAGAATGAGAAAGCTATTCTGGTTAGGATAGGTGGGCTGCCAAGAGCAAAGCAGCAACGAGCTCAAATGAACAATGTTTTAAGTAAGACCAAAACTGATTATACGTTCACATAAAAGTCTGATGTAGGTCCCTATGCCATTCGTGGCATTATGATTTGGATCTGTGTCTTGGATGCTTGCTTCCTACCTGGGACCTAGCTGGTGGAAGTAAGCCACTAGGGGTGGGCCTTTGAAGGATAAAGCTTGAGCCCTGGTCTAGTCTTGACTCTTCCTCTTGCCCTGTCATGGTGTAAGGTATTGCCATAAGCCCCACCAAGCCTTCCCCACCATAAAGGTCTGAATCCTCTGGCACTCTGGGTCTTTAAGGTGTTTCTCACGGTGGCAGCAACATAAGAGTAACCAAGAACCACTCTTCTTCTCCATAAGTCCCTGAGAGATTTACCATCCTTGGGGTCGTGTTGCTTTACAAGACTTAAAAGGTTACTTCAGGGGCTGGAGAGATGGCTCAGTGGTTAAGAGAATTGACTGCTCTTCCAGACGTCCTGAGTTCAATTTCCAGCAACCACACGGTGGCTCACAACCATCTATAATGGGATCCAATGTCCTCTTCTGGTGTGTTTGACGAGAGTGACAGTGTATACTCACATAAAATAAATAAATCTTTAAAAAAAAAAAAGTTACTTCAATTTCAGTCACTGTATCAACATCCCACCAAAAGGAGAGGCTGTAAATTTTTAAAAAGCTATCTTTTTTAAAATTCATTTTTGGGCTGAGTTGAACATGAAAGACCTCCGAGCTGGGGAGACCCTCGCTCAAGTCTCGGGATGGCGCGATCCCCCAAGAACTCATGAAAGACTGTCCTTGCTGCAATCACATGAGGTTTATTGGGGGACCAGTGCACTGGGGTCGAGCTCGTAACCCACGCAGGGGCAGAGGAGTTCGACCCCAAGCAGCTGAAGTCAGGGATATTTAAAGGAAAAAAACCACAAAGCAAGGGAAAAAACACAAAGCAAGGGGTGGGGAACGGAAAGAATTTGCGTTATGGGGAAGTACAGAATGTTCTAAGCTAGTCACAAGGCAGTTGCACAAACGTTTTTATGGTTAGCTAGTTCCTGAAACATTGTGCCTCTGGCCCTGGGGCCAGGCCAAGGTCACCCGTTTCTTAGGGGAAAGAATGCAGCTGGGTGGGGTTTTGCCCAGGCATGTAGTTTCTAGTCTTGGCTCTAAGTTTGCTAGGGGTCTAACCTTTCTTATAAGGGGGTCAGGTCTTTCAAACACACCATGTCTATTTATCACCTGGCTTTGTATTGATGTGAGGGAGAAAATGTCTTCCGAGCGTCCCTGCACCCAGATAAAAACCCAGGATGCAATTGGTCCAGAAGAAAGCAAGAATGAATATTGATGGACAGCCAGGTATCTACCCTAAGAACCACCAGGGCTTTTAATTTTTTTTAAAGAAGATTTGTTTTACCATTTTTAGAAGCAAATACTGCATTCATGTTCCTGATAGAATAAACTCAACACTAGAAACACCACTGGTGAAGCATAATCAAACTCTGGCAATGAGTACACAAGCAAGTAAATACACATTTGGTGTCTTTATCCCTGTTGGGTTTCTGAGATCAGCCAACTCCTATGGAATGGACATGTGCTGAAGGAAAGTAGACTGGTAAGATGCTCCCGAAGCATCTTAATGAGCACCTGGCTTCATCAGAAGGCTGCTACCTGATATGTGGGAAGCTGAGCTGGGCAGATTCCCAGTGTATCCAGGTACAGTCCTTAAGTGAGAAGATTGTATGTATAGGTGGAGCCCGTCATCTTCATGCTCCTGAGACTGCTCCGGCTGCTTCACCCGTCTAGACTCCATGGTCCCTGCTCTTTGTGAAGAAATGCTGCTTCTCTGTCATCCCTTCAGGTGCTTTTTAAATCTTTGCTTCACAGGATATTTGTTTCTGTCCCTTTAGTTTCATGATCCATTTGTTCCCTCACCAAATATTGGTAGAGTCTGTCCTGTACCAGACACCAGAGTGGGCATTGCAGAAGAAGAAATGGGGTTGACGTAGGTAAGCCAGACATGACTATGCACTCAGATAGAAATGGCTAGATTGGCTGGGTTGTCTGACTAAACAAAGAACAGAGAGCATGCAGAGGGCACATGGCTGATATTTCAATTAACAAGTGTGTATAGAGTCCGTTCTGTGTGCCAGGCACTGTTTTGTTCTGTACGCATTGAGCCTATTGACTCTTCTAAGTTTCATGGCAATCCTCTGAACACATACTTACCATCACCCTGTGTTTCCGAGGGCGAAACTGGAGCAGTAAGGAGTCACTTGAGCAAGGTCACATAGCTAGTAAGTACTGACGATAAAGTGGAATCCAGGAAGAGTGTCTAGTGTGCACACGGTATAACTATGTACGCTCCTCTGTTTTCTCGGTATTTAATAGGATTCCTGGAATGCAGTTGGTATTCTATAGATGTATGTTCAGAGGCAGTGAACTAGTTACTATACAGGGTCAGTGAGCTAGCTGCTATACAGGGTCAGCTCTTCTCTCTAAGTGACACTCTACAAAGGCAAAAAGAGGTTGGCCTGACAGATTTCTAAAAGCTTTAAAAACTCTCAATTATGGAATCTAAACTTTCCTCTATTCACAGTAATCTAGTTTAGGTTTGGAAACAGACTCTATCTGCCCTAGAGGAATGTGAATTTCTTTAATTTATCAAGTCCTTATGCCGTCTCACCTTTGTGAACGGTGAAAGTAGATGATTCTGAGACTAAGAACCATCCACTATAGCAAAAATGTCAGGCTATCAGAAGGTGGTAGGGTAAAGGGCTTTCCTCTTGGATGGAAATGGTTTTGTAGCAAAGAATGTTTGGATCGCTCTTCCTTTGGTTTTAAAAGGCCTCAGACCATATTCTCAACTGCTCCAGGTTTTACACTAGAAAGACAGTATGATATCTTCCAGACCTCCATGTTTTGTAAATTTGGCTGCAAACAATACATTACCCCTGATAGCTTGCTCTAAATTACTCTTTTAGATTATACTATGATATGACACTGTTTCCCAAGGCCTGACAGTACAAAGCACCAGACCTTTGATCAAAGGCCAGCAAAGTCCCCATGATCTGACTGAATGCCAGGTCAGGTCATTATGCTTTGGCTAGTCTTCTCTTCCCTACCGTGTCAGTTGGCTCCACCGGCGTTCTTCCCCTAGCACACGCTGTCTGGTAATCTGTGAATTGGCAGGACTGGTTTCTCTGGCAAGTGGTGGCCAGAGAAGGCGTGCATTGAGTTTGGCTAGCACTGACCACAGGGGTGATGAGCTTCTGAAACCCTAATCAGCAGATGGATTATTTTCTGGGTAGAGATGACATCAACAAGGAGAGGGCCGTATACTCCTGTATTTGAGGATTAGATGTACTAGGAACAATTTTAACTGTTTTTTTTTTTTTCATAATAAAAAAAAAAAAACTCTGAAAGTGCACAATGGAATTATTTTGATTTTTTCTTTCATTTTCCCAGGACAGCAACTGAATACCAAGACTGGGAGCGAATGAACTTCATGGGAGCGGGTTCAAGGTTACTGTACCAGCTACTGAGCCTTGTTTACCGACTAATAGCAGGATGTACGCTGGTTGGATATTTAGTGTTAGATCTATAATGATGTGAATGAGAAATACCCCCCCACACACACACACACACAGATACAGGTATTTTAACAGCCCATCCACAGTTGGTGGGACTGTATGGGGTTGCTTAGGTTGCACAGCCTTGCTGGAGAAAGAACATCAGAAGGAAGAGGAGTTGAGAGCTTAAAGCCTCCCTCGCTTCCGGTTCACTTTCACGGCTTCACGGATGTACAGGAGGTGAGCTCTCAGCGCCCTGCTCCATCCACCCACGCATGTCTGCTCTTTGCTACCATGCCTGCTTCTTGCTGCCGTGACTTCACCATGATAGACCCTTCAGCCCTCTGGGACTGTAAGCAAGATAAACGCTTCTTTTGTAGTTACCTTGGCCAGATTGTCTTATCACTGCAGCTGAAGAGTGCTCCAAAGGCCTTATGAATGCTAAACAAAGAAAACACTTTGTCACTGAGCCAGAAAGCTTCATCCTTTTTCTCTTCCTTTTCTTCTTCTCTTCCTCCTCCTTCTCCTCTTTTTTGGAGACTGGGTCTTGTCACTATGCCAGTCTCTTCCTCTTAAGCTAAAAGCTATGCTTTTAATATTGTTCTGTTTACCAAATATATATTTACTACTTTAAATCACACATATCATTTCATAGCATACTATTTTAACATAGTGCTTGTTCATTTCCCTTGTTATGGACACCAAGATAATTATATACACATATGTGTATATACATATATGTATGTATATATGTGTGTATGTGTATATATATATTTGTGTATAGACATATATAACAATTAGTAGTAGTAGTAGTAGTAGTGGTTGTTGTTGTTGTCTGTGTAGCAATGCCTTTCAAATGCACTATCTCTCAAAGTTTCTTTTTTTTCTTTTTCTTTTTTTTTTTTTTTTTTTTGAGACAGGGTTTCTCTGTATAGCCCTGGCTGTCCTGGAACTCACTCTGTAGACCAGGCTGGCCTCGAACTCAGAAATCCACCTGTCTCTGCCTCCCAAGTGCTGGGATTAAAGGCGTGCGCCACCACTGCCCGGCTTCAAATGCACTATCTATATACATGGGATCAGGGAATCAGAGGGCTTGACTAAGTTTAGACTGGGCTAGCTTGCCCAGTGGGTGTACTTGTTTATATTGTACCAGCAATCCATTTCCCATTCTTGATATTATTCATCTAAGTCTTAGTTGATTTGATTTACTGACTTTAACCTGTATGTGTATAGTTGAACAACCAATTAATTTACAAAAAAAAGTAGGGAGGAGGTAGGTGAACCGGGCTCCCCAGGTCCCTCTCTAATGGGTTGCCTCTTCCCTGGCCCTGGCCTGTGTGCCTTGTTTCCTTCAGATTGTGCCATACCCTGCAGGAGGAAACCTTCATCTGAACCTCCTTTCCTTTCAAATTTAAGTCTGCATCACACCTCAATAGAAGATTGTTTCTCTTGTCTCCTCTCAGACCTAATGCCTTCCACTGTGTGATGTCTGATTCCAGGCCCTCCATCAGTCTGAAGACACTAGCTTATGCTGGTCTCCACTTGCTCCTCCTATCTCTCTCACATTTGGGGACCTTGTTTATACTCGATTAACTCTCTTTTACTCCCCATGTTTTTCTAGAAAGAGAGAACAGGCCAGATGTTAGTTGGGTCAGCCTCATACTTCCAGGAGGGCAGTACTTTGGATGGTAGCTTTGTTAGACTCACAGTCTTTCAGCTCCTGTCAGGGAATTAAATCCATGAACTAGGAGGCTCACCTCTCTCAAGCCAGTCCTTACCAGAAGTATAGGAAGATGTCAATTAAAGAAACGCAATAGAGTGTTCCGGCTACAAAGTAGGCCTCTCTCCGTCATGCAAACTCCCTTTGCGCTAGTTCATGCATCTTTGTTGACTTAGACTTTAAGGAGTTAACTGGCACGAGCCAAATCCCATGAGCATCTTTGGAAATCTCTGCTGAACTTTGCCTGTTCCTGTAGGGGTTCCACATGCTCAGTAGCAGAACAACAGCCAACCCCAGTGTAACCCCCTCCATCTCTTCCCTGTCTACCAAGACTAAAGTAATTCATAGAAATACCCCGTGTTTTCCATCCCTCTTGACATTTTCATATCAAAATCCTACATTGTATCAGAAAGTCAGAAATAATTGTCTAATCAAAATTCACTTAAAATTACTTACTATATGTGTGTGGGTGTTTTGCCTATGTGTATATGTACCTCATGCAAGCCGTATGCTTTGCAGGCCAGAAAAGAAGCATTGGATTCCCTGAACTTGGAGTTATAGGTGATTGTGAGCCTTCATGTGGGTGCTGGGAATTGAACCCATATCCTCTGGAAAAGCAACCAGTGCTCTTAACTGATGAACCATTTTTCCAGCCCCCAAATTATTATTTTTTTTAAAGCAAAGTCTCATCTAGTCCATGCTGGCCTTAAACTTGCTATATGGTGAAGGAGAGCTTTGAATTCCTGAGTCTCTTTCTTCCAACCCCCTAAGCACTCCACCTGTTTGTTAGAATCAGAACATTGACATAATTTAGGGTGGCAGAGTCTAATTATAAAACTGCATTTCTCAATATGTTTGGTAGTGGGCATTTGATATGACGGTTACTGCCATTAAAATGAAAGATGCTATTTCTATGTAAGACTTCCAGGATCTTCTTTAAGGACAGATGACTAATACCTTTGTCCTTTTTACTTCTTTCTCCCTAGAATATGAGCATGAGACTCAAGAGTTGGGTGGGGCAGATACTATTTTGGCATCAGGAAGATGTAGAGACAGCATACTCTAAGGATGGCTGAATAGGGACATACACCAGAGTCTGATGACCACATGGAATGAGCTTTACTACCATAGACTATCTTCTTCTAGATGCTTTGTAATGAATGCGGGAAAAAATCCTACAGATCAGTTCAAGCACTCTGTTTGCATGCTGTCTATCACACATATGCAAGGTTTACGTTTACTTAAGTTTTACTGCATCTCCCTAGGAATCTTGTCCTGGTAGCAACCTGATAGGAAAATCAGCGAACTCCACTTAGTGAGAGCCAGACAGTTCCAAAGGTAAGAGCTCTCTGGTCGCTCAGGGAGCCTGGGTCCCCAGCCTGTCTTACAGCTGGTGAATTTATGGTTTAGAGGTTTATAGCAAAACCTTTCCTTGCCTGTTTAGATTCTCTCTCCTGATAAAGACAGAAAAGTGCCACGCACTCACTTTCCTCACCTCCTGTGTCTCAGGAGACTGAAGGTCAACACATAGAAAGACAAAGCAAAAGGGACACAGAGAGGCAAAGTGCTGAGTCATCTCCGTCCCTAGTGTGGAAGACTACAGTGGAGCTGAGGCAGGCCTTGGCACACTTCTGCATCACATCACCCGTCTGGATTCCGGTAGCCTTTGAACATATAGTATTGTTTATTACGCTTCTTTTCAAGTTATTAATCCTTAAATATTTACTTTCTTTTATGAAGACATTTTAAAAAAATTCTTTCTTCTAGCTTGTTTAGACCACTAGTGGTGAAATTTTGTTCCGGGCACAAGGGTGCCAGAAGAAGGCTGCTACCCCACTTCAACATTCCTAAGTGTCTCTCTCTCTCTCTCTCCCTCTCCCTCTCTCTCTCTCTCTCTCTCTCTCTCTCTCTCTCTCTCTCTCTCTCTCTCTCTCTCTCTCTCTCTCTCTCTCTGTCTTCCAGACTCTTAGTTCCTTCTCCAAGGAGAACTCTGAGCAGCCTGCTCGGCCAGTCAGTCAAGCATGCCCAGACGGGTCTGAAGCTGTGAGCAGGAGATTTCAGACTTTGTACTGAGGCTCAGCTCTGCCTGCCTCAGGCCAACCTCCTTTAGTGTTGCAAATGTCAAATAGTTTTGGTGCTCCGTGAAGGAACTGTGAGGAACATTTCTTTGTTTGTTTGTTTTGCTTTTTTAAAATCATTGTTAGGCTGGGCGTTTACCTCATGGGAGAACACTTCCCTGACATGTACAGGCCTATGGAATCAATCCTTAGAATAGAAAAAAAGGGGTGGAGATTAGTACTACGTAAAAAAAAAAAAAAATTCACAAATATGATTTAAAATGCATGAAGTCAAACATAGACTTCAAGTTTCATCAGTAATTGAAGTATTTGAAAATAGTTTAGGAGCTTGCTTAGGAACATGCGAAGGGGAGCCCAAAGGGCAGATTGGCTTGCTGCAAATAAACATTCCAGGTGAGGCAGAGTCAGGTCTCCCTGTGCCCGAGGGCCCTGCACCAGAGTTCGGCCAACTATAGGCTGAAATCGTTTGAGAAGGAAAAAAATTGCACTGAATGCCTACAAGCCATATTCCTTATTCCTTCGGCAGCACAGAATAAGCGCTATTTGCATAGCATTGATCTTGTATTAGGTATTATATGAAATCTAGTGATGATTAGAGGAGGGGTTTAGGTTATGTACGAATTTCAGCGCTCTATGCAAAGGACTTGGCTGTTCACGAGTTTGGGGATGGACATGTCTAAAGCTAATTCCTCACAGACTCTGAAAGATGACTGTATTTGTTCCTAGTTAATTTGATATTCGTTTGTATGGAAGACCAAGTGGGGACTGCAGAACAAAGAAACTAAATACCGACTATTATAATCCAAACCTTCCAGGTCATGAATATTTTAATTATGTTCTGACCTCATTCACTACATGGCAGGAATACTGATCAATTCAAAGTAGCTTGAGGTCTGTTTAGCTTACACCAAACATTTGCAGGAAGAGGAAAAATTTTCAGTCACTTTCATGGTCTCGGGCTCAAAACCAAATATTAAGAAAGAGTGAGAACCGGGCAGTGGTGTTGCGCGCCTTTAATCCCAGCACTTGGGAAGCAGAGGCAGGTGGATTTCTGAGTTCGAGGCCAGCCTGGTCTACAGAGTGAGTTCCAGGACAGCCAGGGCTACACAGAGAAACCCTGTCTCAAAAAAAAAAAAAAAAGAAAAAAAAAAAAAGAGAAAGAAAGAAAGAAAGAAAGAAAGAAAGAAAGAAAGAAAGAAAGAAAGAAAGAAAGAAAGAAAGAATTTTCACTTTCTCGGAGATCTGGATAAAATTAAAGATACATGATTGACAGATTTTTGTTGTGTCCTGAAGAAGTTACTAAATACCCCAGAGAAAACTTCTTCTGTTATGATTAAGGAAAATAGACCTACACGTGTAAGTGTTGCAAACCTCCCCTTGTTACCAAGGATGTTAAAATTCCTGAATGAAGTGGCATTCCAAGGGAAAAGACCAATAAACAAAATTTGGGAGTTATTATTATTATTTTTAAGGAAGAGTTTGGCTAATCTAGTAAGAAAATACTGAGTTAGGCTACACTGCATGGAGAAGGAGCTGAGAGTTCTACATCTTGATCTGAAGGCAGCAGAAGGGGGGACTGTGTGCCACGCTGGGCTTAGCTTGAGCACTAGGAAACCTCAAAGTCGGCCTTCACAGTGACACACTTCCTCTAAGAAGACCACACCTATTCCAACATGGCCATACCTGCTAATAGTACCACTCTCTGTGGGCCAACCATTCAAACACATGAGTCTATGGGGGGCATACCTATTCAAACCACCACATACAGTTATTGCTAGAGAGCTTTTCCCCTGTTTAGACCATGTTTTGTCTTTTGTCTTTGTGGTATTGGGGATTGAACCCAAGGCACCATGATTGCTAGGTGAGAACTCACCACTAAACTACATCCTCAATTTACCTTTTGATTTTATACTGCTGGATAAAAGGATGGTAAGGACATGTATTTACTATTGGCTAAAGATGTAGACGCTGACATTACCTGCTGTGTTGACTACTTTTTTGTTCTTATGACAAATATCTGGCTGGCCAAAGCAACTTAAAGAAGGAAAGGTTTATTTTAGATCACAGTTTGAGTGTACAGCTTGCCGTAGCTGGAAAGGCGTGGCGGTAAGAGCAGCTGTAGTGTCAGAAGACTGGGATGGCTAGTCCCATTGTGTCCAAAGTCAGGAACAGAGAGGTGAATGCCAGTGCTCAGCTAGCTAGCTTTCTGTTTTTATCCAGTCTGTAATCACAGCCCCTGGATAATGCTGCGGGTACTCAAGATGGCTCTTCCCACTCAGTTAAGCACCTCTGGATAAATCCTCACCAACTGCGGTTTGAATGTGGAATGTCTCCCATGGGCTCAAATATATGAATCCTTCATCATTGACTGGTGATCCTGCTTCTAAACGGGGTGGAACTTTTAGGAGGTGGAGCCTCAGAGCAAGAAGTGGGTCACTGGGGGCGGGCGCTGAGACTTCAACAGCCTAGCCCCACTTCCTGTTCATTCTCTGCTTCTTGAGTGTGGATGCGTTGTGAGCATCCTACTCCTGCTACCATACTATCCCGCTAGAACTGTAAGCCCAAATAAACTCTTTCTCCTTTAAGTTGCTTTTCTCAGAGTATTTTGTCGCAGGAGAGAGAAAGTTGCGGAGGCGTCAGCCCATTCAGAGATTTGTCTCCTATTTGATTCTAAATTGCACCAAGTTGACTACCAAAATGAACTGTCACATTCATTAAGTTGTAGATTTTTGTCTGGTAAAGTTGTAAATATTTTTTCCCCATAAAACAGATCATCTCAAAGATTTATAACATGTTGGATGTTAACCAGTTTTAATAAAATCAAAGTTGGCAACCTCAACATTTCTTTGTTAGAGATTACTCGTAACGATTCATTTCAAATACTCTGCAAATCTGTCATGATGTCACTGGTTTAAGTATCTGCTGGATCTATATTATCTCCCTGTATTTGGGAACATGCCTGGCTCCGTGGGATAAAGCCCCACGTGTCTGTCCCAGGCTCTGAGGCTCTGGGTGGGACGGCAGACACGAGGGAAGTGGCCGGGCATCTTCCCACACAGTCCAATAGGCAGGTGGGGGCTGTGGGAAGCCTTTGCGGGGCCCTGCCCGTGGGTGGGGGAGGGGGCTGTTCTGGGGAATGCGTGGCAGCCGTCTCCATGGGTTCTCTAGCCCGGGGCACCACAGTCGCCGCAGGGTGCCGCAGACAGACTAGTGGGAGCTCAGCTGGAGTTCTGCGGAGAGCGGGTTTCAGCGGCTTGGGGCGTTAGGCTAGCTGCTTAGGCTTGGGTGAATGGGTACCGTCTGGGAGCGCTGGGAAGCCCTCGGCAAGAGATTAGACTCGACTCCTTAATTGAGGGCCGGGTCCAGATGAAGAGACAGTCCATAATTCTAAGATGTTTATTTTGTTTGTGTGGAGTGGCCTGGATGGAATTGTACCCCCACCTTTCTGGGAGAGTCGAGGCAGATATAGTAACTGGGAAGGGGCGTGGCTAAGCCTCTAGGTGTCTCATTAACATAAGGATGGCTTGGGGCTGTGTGGCCACGCCTCTACCTAAGGAGGGGTGGTACGTGACCTTGACTGGAGCCAAGCCTCCCGGGAGCTCTGGCATAAAGTTTTCGGTCCCTTCTGGATTATTCCACTGGGTCGCCCAGATTTTATGCCTGTGCTCAACCGGGTGCCAGATTGCCTGTCACAGATCACTACCCCACACTGTATATTATCTTTCTCCACACCATCTCCATTACCACCCAAAATACTATTGGAATTTTATATTGGATATTATTTATATAATTGGAGAATTTTTCTGGAATTACAAGCCAGGTTAAGTTCAGCGCTCCTTCCCTCTGAGGTTCAGGATGCCCTTCATCTAGATCTTATGCATTTTCTGTCCACCGGATTCTTCGGTATTTTATGTTTTAGCTATTGTTTTACCTTCCAAATGCTTACTTTTTAGAATATAAGAAAGATTAAATAAGTTCATTATATCCATGTTCATGGGCAGTAGTGTTTTCACTGTCTGTACACTAGGTGTGTACCGTGCTCACAGAGATGAGAAGAGGGAGTTGGGTCTCCTTGAACTGAAGTTATGGTTGGTTGTGAGGCATCATGTGGGTCCTGGAAACTGAGCCAGGTCCTCTGTAAGAACAAGTGCTCTTAATCACTAAGCCATCTCTGCAGCTTTTGATGTTTTTAGTGTTGTGTTTATCTTGTAACTGATCAGATTAGGGAATTCTATTTTATTTTATTTTATTTTATTTTATTTTATTTTATTTTATTTTATTTTATTTTATTTTATTTTATTTTATGTGTACGGATGTTTTCCCCTGAATGCATGTGCATGCTTGTTAGATCCCCTAGACTGGAGTTATAGATAGTTGTGAGCCACTGTGGCAACTGGGGATTGAACCCAAGTCCTGTGCAAGAGCAACAAGTTCTCTTAACTACTGAACCATGTCCCCAGCTCCCTCATACTGTTTCTTATGATTAATCCCCCCATATGCAATAATATTAAATAATACTATAATCAAGTGATAATTTTCCTGCCCCTTTGCCAATATGAATAATTGTCATCCTCACAAAGCACTCTTAGAACAGGGTTAAGTAATAGAGTGAGCACATTTTCTTTGGATAATATGTCCATACTTAATGTGAGGTAAGGGCTGGGAGTATACAGCTCAAAGGTAGAACGGTGTCTAGCCCTTTAGAGGTGTTGAGCTAGGAGTAAAGGTAACTGGGCAACTAAGTTGAGAGCAGATTAGAGGTGCTGAGCTAGGAGTAAGGGTAAGGGCACGCTAGCCGAGAAAGGCTTGGAAGAGCCCAGCCACAGAGCCAATAAGGTAGTTTAAAAGTGAGCTAATGTGTGTGTGTCTTTTATCTGTGGATCCTAGGTGACTCTTGGGTGGGTTTAATATATATATTAAACTAGATACACAGGAAAAATATTCTTGGACTACTCAACCTTCATTTTCCCCCAGTGTCCTTCTCCTACTAGTATATCTGAGGCCTACATTCTCTTGTATTGAAGACAGGAAGTGTGCTCCATTTGATACTAACAGTCCATTCAGGTACCATTATGCTAATGTTTTCTATATATAGTGACACAATGTTCTCCAAATTCACCCAGCATTTCAAAATAAAAAATAAAGTTGCTGTTTGGACAGATAAAGGATGTTTTTAAAGCTGGAGATGAACTTGGGAGATGTGCCTGGAACAGGATGCTCAGCTCCTGCTCTTTGGACCAGGGTGCCCTGTCCAGGTGACAGGAGGGGCCAGACTAGTAGCATTCTTGCTTCTGCCAAATGGCCCTGGTCACTGTGCTGGCTTTGCCAAGGGCAGGCCCCACGATAGGCTCTGTGGACTGAATGCTGAATACAGAATACTTCACTGTGCCTCTTGCCTGTGTAGCAGGCTTGTCTGCCCCAGATCACACTTGAATAGATGAAAAGAATCCGTTTTTCTGCCTTGGCCTGAGGCCTGCAGTGGAGGCCACAAAGGCGCTTACAGACAAACTTAAGTGGAAAGGCAGCAAAGAAAGCAGAGAGAAGACTCAGGAAAGTAGAAGAGGACACAAACATGGACGTTTCCAGCTGATGGAGATTATCAGTCGCCCTGTGACCTTCTCGCTCTCATTTGGAGACATGAAAATCGCAAAGCAATCCATTTTAGCCTCTTGGGGTTTCCCCAAAGGAACATCTCACAATCACTTTAAGAAAATCTGTCAGCTCTAAAGGGGCACACCTTTGGAGAGGAAAAAATAAAACAAAACTCCTAAGGAAGATCGATTTCACCCCTGAAGCTGGAGCCAGGGATTCAAGAGTTTCTCAAAAGTAAGAGAAATGCACAATATGTATGGCAGTGATGTTGGGGGAGCTAGCAGTGATTTCTATCATTGTGCTTTGTCTGGCTGGGTAATTGTGAGAACTGGCCCTGCTATTTGAAAGCCGTCTTTGGGAATATTGGAAAGACACGTCCTTATTGTAGTCTTGCTCAGGTGAAGGGCCAGTAAGCTGGGAATCTCTCGTCTGAGCAAGGACTACTTCTCCTGCGGGTTGCCTGAGACGTTGAATACAGTTCTAACAACTATAAGAGAGGGTCATCTACAGCCCTGAGTCAGGGCTGAGCATAGAGTGGGATCGGTGGGGCTTATGCTGGTGAAGAAGCTTGATTCCGCTAGGCACTGGATGGGCTAGCTTTTGGCTGTTTCTGAATGACAGGAAACATTTATTTGGGGAGGAAAGTAAGTAGAAAGACTATGATGATACTAGAAAGCTTTCAAGTCTATGGTTTGGATGGTGAATCCTCTTCTACCTATGACTTTATTTTCAGTCTTCTTTCCCCTCTGTTTGTTGCCAATCTTTGCTGATGTGTCTGGTCTGGGTACCTGGGTAACTATATCAATACCAGCAGTTATGGATGTTAACATGTGGAGTCCCGGCTCTGCCCCAGAATGACTAAATCAGAGGACTGGGAGGAAAGACGAATGTGTATATCTGATTCTATCAAATTTGAGAAGATCCGGGTTCTGAAGGCCCAGAGACCCAAGTTTAAACCATAGTACTGTTGATTATATGTGATGTTAGTGAAATTATCCAACCTTTGTCTCATGCCTCTAGGCTACAAAGCAGATATAATTGTACTTAATTGAGTCTATTTTTGGAAATGCTAAGTGACATATTTATAATTAATGTGAATAGCTTAGCACGGAGCGAAGTAAGTGTCTCATGTATGTGAGAGCTTATCTGAACAAACACATGGAACGTTTCTTATGCCCCATGTCTGGCTGTTCACTTTAATGCCATGCCATGCTCTGGGTCTATCTCTGTGCCTAGAACTCCAGGTGACTGCATATCAAGTTGGTTTACATTTTACCAAGGTGTCCCTCTTAGCCCTTCAGTGGCCACACAGCCCACATGCTGCAGTACAAGCAAATATTGAGGTGCCGTGAGCCCTTGTGGCAAGTATTCGCCCAGGACAATGTTCCCCGCTGATGGCATCCCTGATGTGCCTGTTCTTCCTGTCCCTCTGCCTACGGGCTCTGTTTTCTGGCTTCCAGTTTTGCTGCCTAGCTCAACGTGCTGGCTCCCTGGTCCCCTAGCTCCCTGTGCTGGTTTGTGGTCCTAGCCTCTCTTTAAACTGCATGTTATCTTTATTTTGGCATTATTTACCATGTTCTGAAAATACTGCTCTCCTTCCTCCCTTTTCCTGTGGACCTCCCAGGGGTGCAATGAGGTCCTCCATCCTTCGTCAGGAAGAGGTTCCAAATTCCCTGTGAACAGACCCAGATGGAGTAATGGAAAACAATTGAATATTTGTTCAAAATCACTCCCCTCCTGGGTAGAGCCATTGGTCCATATTCCATTCTATAAACATCTTTATGTTTTACTTTTAAAATCATTTTCACTCCTTAGTCTTTGAAGATTGGAAGGGAGGTTTTGGTGATTTTTTTTTTTCCTAGAAAGAAGGCATGCTTAGTAAGGTTTGCAAGAGCAATTGAAGTAGCAAGGTAGGCACACAGACATACATGCAGGCAGAAACACTCATACACATTAGATAGATACATAGGTAGGTAGATAGATAGATAGATAGATAGATAGATAGATAGATAGATAGATAGACAGATAGATAAAGACTGTGACTGGTATGGTAGCTTTCAACTCAAGCAGCTGATTATTAGTTGCTCAGAGCTTGAAATGCCAACTATGTTTGAGTAGGTGATGCCTCCCCTTTCTCATGCTTGCTTGCTTTGAACAACTGAGCCCTCTCCCCAAGAGAGCAATATAGAAAGGAAGCATCCTTGGCACAGTTGCCTCTCCTTAGTGGTTGAGTGAACATACAGGCTCTATAAAAAGTAGCCTGAAGTAATAATGTGAACGAACTCTTTCTTATGTCTTTGCGTATGTCTTTGCAACAGAAGGAGTCAGAATAGTTGATCATCCTTAGTATTCCAGGTATGTGGCTGGAGGAATGGAAGCAGCTAGTCCTTTTCCCAAAGCAGCTCCCTGGGTCTCTGGTAGGAGCTAAACTAGCACTTGTTACATATCTGGTAGCCCTGATAGGGCAGATTCCTCTTCTCCCCTTCCATGTAGAGAGGGCAATTAGTTCATATTCTCTGTGTCTCTCTCGTTGAAGCAGAAACTTCACTGCTTGGCCCAGCTTTTCACAAGTGGTTAACACACTGTGATAACAGTTCAGAGACACATTTGTTTGGGCAGAAGAAGGATCATTACCTTAGGGGAGCTATGTGTCTCTTTGTAGATTACAGTGCACCAGCCTGAATTCTAGAACCCTTTCCCGCAGGTACATTGCTTAGAAGCTATTGAAGAATGAGGTGTGGTGTGTGCATATGAGAGTGTAGACACCTTGTGGGCCACGGCAGTTGGATCTTCTCGGAGCTGGAATTGAGAGCCACCTGATATGGCTGCTGGAAACCAAACTCAAGTCCTGTGGAAGGACAGTTCATGCTCTTAACCTTTGAACAGTCTCTCCAGTTCAGAGCAGTTAAAAAAAATGATGTCTTCATAAGGTTAATTCAATGACCATGCAGTAACAAACTATGAACTAAATGGATTTATGTTTACAGAAATCCAAACGAAAACACAAATGAAATATATGAATAAACTTAATGAACTCAAGAATAAAATTAATGACTATGTAGTCCAGGTCCTGAGAGAATACACTAAGAACTGAATCTGTTTCCTATAATAAACTAGATCCAGGGAGCAATTAGTATCAGACAGCATCAGCTCTGTTCCCGGCTGCACAAGGATTTTATTTGGTTAAAAAGCTATAGCGTTTCTATTGGAGCATGCGTGACCTTTTGGGGCATCGCTTACTGGATGAGGCAGGGGCTGAGCATAAAATCAGTTTTAAAACCCATTTCAGAACTTTCCATGTGAAAGTGGGAAGTGTAAGCAGCAGTGAGGGTTTTAAGAGAGGTCTCCTAGCTCAGTCCTAATGGTATCTGTAACCCCAACACTCAAGACTGAAATAGGAGGAGCTTGACTTTGGGACAAGCCTGAGACTAGCAAAAAAAAAAGAGTCTTTTTTATTTTTTAACTAAGCACTGAATTCTATGTATCAGCTGGGCTGAGGGAATGCTTTTTGTTTGGTTGGTTTGGAGTGTGTGTGTGTGTGTGTGTGTGTTGCCAGGGATTGAACTCTGAACCTTATGCTAGGCAGGCCGCTACCTCTGAGTTGCATCTCCAATAGGAGAGATTTCTAATTCTCAGAAGTCTACAGTGGGCACACACTTTTAGCAGCAAAGATGATCCATCTGTCATTGCTGTGGGGGACTACGAAAGAGACTATGGTATGGATATATGATTACATAAAAATAGTGTAAGCATTTATTGACATGAAAAACTAAACAGTACTAAGGGGAAATATAGATTCCATGCAATATTTCCAGTATGGTCTTGTTGGCATTCATTTAAAAAAATTCATCATTGTTCAATTATATTTTGTTTATTGATTTGTGTGTACATGAATACAGGCCATGACATACATGTACAGGAGAGCTTATAGGAGTCCATTCTCCCTTTATCATGTGGGCACAGGGAATTAAATTCAGGCTATCAGTCTTGGCAGCAAGTCCCCTAACCTACTTAGCCATCTCATTGGTCCCAATGAAAAGCTTTTAATCTATGTATACAAGTTATATATTAAAATATTAACAGTGGTTATGTTTAAATTATGGTTCTGGATTTTTTTTTTTCATGTTACTACCATTTCTAATCTTGTACCCATACGCTTGTATTGTTTTCTTTCTTTTAAAAGCTTTACTGTTGTTCAGATATATAGAATACTTACTATGCATAATGTCTCTGAACAAACAATTATTTTCACTTAAACACGAAAGGCCTTGGCATCTAACGCAGGATCCAGGAGCAGCTTAGTAGGGCATCCATCATTCATGTGTCCCGTGCTCCAGGTGTCCTCTACTTGAGGCATCTCGGCTGATTAAAGCTGTGTTTCTTCATTAGGAAGGCTGGGGTTAGTTCCGCGATACATGGCTCCCAGGCAAGGTCTCTGGTGGCAGTGGGCTACGGGGTAGCTCACTTGATGGCCCTGAGTGCATGTGTCAAGCTGTCCTTTGAGGTAGGACGGTTCCGGTGGCAGCTCTCAGGCCTCTTCACTGAGTTCCTGCTGTGGCTGGCCACTGGGGCCATCTCTAACACTTTAAAATTAGTTCCTGACACAGATTCCTAAAAGCATGGTCTGACATGGAAGAGCTACTTCTGAGAAACAAACTCAGTTCATCCCGAAGACCGAGCTTTAGAGGTTATGCACCAGCAGCCGAGGCTTTATGCAATAGTTTGCCTTTGTTCCCTGAGCCACATGTGACCTTTCTGCTCCTTTCTGCCGACACCATTCCCTACAGAAAAAAAATGCAAGCGTTTTTTTGCCTCCTGTTCCTGTCTCCGCCTGAGCCCCAGTAGAAAATAACGGCAGCTGGGCGACTTTTACATAACGTAAATACTTTATTTACTTTCCTGTTTAATTTCTGCCGCTGCCCAATGTTTGCACAGCTGTTTGATGTCTGTATGCCCATAGATTAGCTCTTGCTGTTTTCATCTCCCTTAAACTCCAAGTGCTGAGAACCAGAGGCACTCCCTGTTTGCCTTCCTCTGCCCAGCCTTTAGCATGGTTCCTACTGTACAGGTGAGAACTTAATTAGGAAGGTTGTCTCTCGGTAAGCTTTCCCCATATCCTTGAAGCTAGCTTTCTCCTTTGGTAAAAAGAAAAGACAAAATCCCTGACCTGCTCAGGGAAAACAGGGTGATTGGCTTCCCTGTTAAAGGACACCACTGAAGTGATACTGAGGAATCGGCTGTCTGGCTAGAGAAACTACAAGGGGGTGAGGTGGGGTGGAGCAGAGTATGGGGGCTAGTTTGGAGGCGGGGTTAGTTTGGAGGCGGGGGCTAGTTTAGTTGCGGGGCTAGTTGTGACTGATTATGGAATGGATTGAATAGAACAATTACTTTCTAACCCTGGCTTACTTACCCATCAAAAGATATGAAGGGGGCATGGTGTCACATGCCTGGAATCCCGGCACTTCGAAAGCTGAGGCAGGGGAATCATGAGTTCCAGGCTATCCTGAGCTGCATAATGAGATTCTGTTTAAAAAACCCAAACCGAACAAAAAGTCCTGTAAAGACTACACATTTGAAACGGGTTGAAATGCTTCAGCTACGTAGAAGAGCCTAGTTTGAATCACTGTAGCTGGAAGCGGAATTGTCTTTGATGTCCTTAGGGGTTAAGGGAAAAGGCTTGGCCAACCACAGCAGGTACATTAACAAAAAGCAGCGATAGGAACAGAAGAGCAAGGGCCCGCGGTTTCTTACCCTTTGCGGTAGATGAGAGTAAAGAGGGCAGAAAGTGGACGTTCTCACGTGGGTAGGGGGCGCTCTCCATTGGATATGTAAGATTTGGTGTGTGAAGCAGCTTTCTGTTACCATACTTGAGAAAGTTAGCTTATGTAGAGAAAAGGTCTCTACTGGCTTACACGTTTGGAGCTTCTCGTCCGTCGTGGCCCTGTAATTTGGACCTGAGCTGGCATCTCCTCACAGTTACGCATGGCGGACACATGGCGGAGTGAGCCGCTTTACTCAAGGCCAAGAAATAGAAGAAGAGAACTGTCTTACTATCCTTTCCAAGGGCTCCCCTTCAGTGATCTAAAGACCCCCCCACTGGGTGCCACCTCTTTTTTGTTAACATGTATTTATTGTATACAATGGTGGGTTTCATCGTGATATTATTATGCAAGTGCATTATGTACTTTGATCATATTCATGTCCCACTTCCCTCCTTTGTCCCCTCTCCCTCTGGTCTTCCTTTCTTAAATAGGCCCCTTTCTATTTTCGCGTTACACCTCCATAGCCCCCACTCCTACATTCTGTATATGAGAGAAACATGCTACTTGTCTTTCTCACCTGGTATAATTTGCTTAACACGAACTTCAGTTCCATCCACTTTTCTGGAAAAGAGATCGTTTCATTCTTCTATATGATTGAATAATGCCCCACTGGATACATATACCCCATTTTCTTTTAAAAATATTTAAAATTTTTGTGTATTTATTATTACTGTATGTGTAAGAAGTGTGTGTGTGTGCGTGTGTGTGTGTGCGTGTGTGCGTGTTTGCACATGCTGGAGACCCATGTGAGAGTCAGAGGACAACTTTGGGAGTCCGTTTTCATCTTCCACCGTGAGTTCTAGGGATTGAACCCAGGTCATCAGACTTGGTGGCAAATGCCTTTATGGCTGACCCACTTCCCCGGCCTTATACGCTTGCCACACACTCACTTGTCGGGTGTTTGCATATCTTGACCGTTGTGAATAGTGTACAGTGACGATGGGTGTGAAAGACACCTCAATAGTAGGTTGGCCTAAATTCACTTGGATAGATTCCCAGCATCCCTAGGATGGGAACAGCAGGATCACTTGGTAGTACCAGTTTTAGTCTTTTCCCTTTCATTTAAGATAAGGTTTTAATATTTATTCAAGGATATCCTGGAAATTGCTGTATAGCCCAGGCTTGCCTCAGACTCATGATTTTTCTGTCTCTAGCTCCCAAGCACTGGGACTATGCTGTTTGAGGACCCTCCATGCTGTTCTCACTGTGGTCGCACTAACTGACATTCACACTGGAAGTAGACAAGCCCCTCCCTCCCAGCTCTTGAGCATCATTTAATATGTATTTTGAGATTATAATATTTCCCCTTTTCCCCATCCAATCCCTCCTGTGTACTCCTTACCCCCCGCCTCTTTCAAAAGTCAAGGCCTTTTCTTTAATTGTTGTTACACGTGTGTGTGTGTGTGTGTGTGTGTGTGTGTGTGTGTGTGTGTGTGTGTCTTAGTATATGTATGTGTATTTAAAGTTCAACCTGCTCAGGCTGTATAATGTTACTTGCATGTATTGTTTCTGGGATGACCACTTGGTTCTGGCTAAGAGATTGGTATGCTCTTCCTGGAGAAGACCCTGCTCTCGGCATTCCTTAGTTGCCTGGAGTTGTCTGGGTGGAGGCCTTGTGAGCTTTCTTCCTTCCACTTAGCTTGTCTATTGGTGTTGTCTTATTTACATCCTCTGAGGACATTTACTGACCGAGCTATCGCCTCAGGCCCAGTGTCGCTCTTTCTTACTGTATAGACTTTGTGAATCTCTCTTTGCTTCAGTTTCTCTCAAAGTCAACAACGCCTCATACGTGAATAAACATTGGGTCTTCTACTGAACACTACCCCGAGAGGCATCTGGAGTAACTAAATCATAATTTCCCTACCTGTTCAACACTGTCTCTTTGCTGTACTATTTTACAAACGATCCAGTTGCCCTAAGCAAGAAGGCTGTTGCCTTTTATTTTTAAAATCCATCAAAGACTACAGAGCAACAGTTTTTAGATTACAGCATGACCTGAGGATGAAGGAGTTTGCTGCTGAGTCTGAGTGTGTTGCCAGCTCTGCTGGAGCCTGGCCTTTATATCACTCAGAGGAGTAATGCTGTTTGTTTTCATCATGAAGTACATAGAGGGAAAATTGAGCGGGGAACAGGGGACTAATATTTTGATAGGGTAGTTTTATTGCGTTGTTTGATATAGTATGACCCCTAGCCCCCACTATATCCAAGATCATCAAAGTTAAACACAAAATAACTTTCTAAGCCAAGTACAGTGATTTAAAAGAAAAAAAAAATCCAACAAAATGCCGTACAGGATTATCTAGTACAGTTCCTCTCAAGTTGCCTTGGTTGCCTATGTTCTGCATTCAGTTTCAGAAGCATAGGTGAACTCTCAGCCAACATGTATTTTGAATACGGTAGGAAAATCCAGATGCTTTAGACAGTCTGAAATGCATTCAGTTCTGGAAACCGGAAGTCATAAAAGACAAGCTCTGGTGGGAGGGGAACTGCTGGGAGCACCCTGGGAAAGCAGCAGCCTGGGGTTGAGTGACCTCTCTGTGATCTTTTGCTTTCCCAAGTCACCCCCCCCCCCCCCGCATTCCCTCCACACTGGCCTCAGTTCTTTAGATCTAATAAAAAGCTCTGGGGTTGGAAGCATCACCACGTGTCTAAGACAAGTGCTGATTCAGAAGAGCTGAGCTTGGAGGGAGGAATGGAGCATTCCGTGTGTTTACAGTAAAGGGTAAGTGTGTGTGTGTGCGCGCGCGCGTGCGCGCGTGCGTCTGTGTGTGCATGCATGTATTTTCTCATAGTAGCACCCCACCACAATCACAGCCACCAAAAGGAGTTAGCTGTAGATTCTCCCAAGTTACCTCAATTAAGTATGCCCTCTAAAACAGCATGCTTGCTGGGGTGCAGGGCTTCAAAAATGCTTAGTACTATCCCAGCACTCGGGAGGCAGCTGCAGGTGCAACCCCTAGTTTAAGGCCAGTCTACACAGTGAGTTTCAGGACAGCCAGGGCTATGCAGAGAAACCATATCTTAGCATCAACAACACAACAAACAAACAAACAACAAGCTCTGTACTACATTCCCCCCCAAGACATTATGCTGCCTCTCAAATCTCATATCCCAAAATGTGAGAGCTGCCTCTTTGTCCATTACACTTTGAACAAAGCTCCACTTGCTTGTGCTTGATAAGAAACAGAATTAACATATTATACAAGTATCTACATTTCAGTGCTATTCCTTTCATTTTCTGGCCCACATCTAACTACAAAATGAGTTATGTGTTGTTATTCTGATTCTACAGAGTACAGGATCTCACATAGGTGATATACTGTGTACAGGTTGCTTCATCCTGTCTCTTAAGCTGATTTTCATTGCTCTATGGAAATACTTGGTGCTGGATAGTTTATAGCGAAACAGGTTTATGTAGCTCATAATTTGGGGGTTTGAAATCCTAAACAGTGTGTGCTAGCTCTACCTCCATGGTGTTACATCACATATCGAGAAAGGAAGCCAGAGAACAAAGAGGAATCACGCTAACTCTTTTGTAATAACCTGCTCTTGAGAGAGCAGGGTCCTAGAAGAATGACCTTAATCCCTTCCAAAGGACAGCCCGCCCCCCCAGAACTTGCACTAGCTCTTTCCTTTTCATCGTTCTAATGCCAGGCATGGTGGTACATGGCTGTCATCCAAGCTACTAGGGAGGCCTGAGGCAAGAGGATGACCTAAGCCCACAAGTTTGAGACAAGTGAAGACACACAGAAAATGTCTCTTAACATCGCCACACAGGGAGTGAGGGGTAGGGTTAGAGAGGAGGTTAACCTTTTAGTATATGGACCGCATAGCTATCTCAGAAAGCTGGTGTTTTCCTGATGCTTTTAAAAATGCTGGTTTAAAAAAGAGTATAAAGTCAGCTATTTCAATGTTTATTCTTTTTATTTTAATCTATTTTATGTGTATGGGGTGTTTTGTCTGCATGTATTCGTGTGTATTATATGTATGCCTGGTGCCTGTGAAGGTCAGAAGAGGGCATAGGATTCTGAGCCTGGAATTATAGATGGTTAGAGGCAGCTATATGGGTGCTGGTAATCAAATCCAGATCCTCTTGAAAAGCAGCTAGTGTTCTTAATTGCTGAGACATCTCTCCAGCCCTCTTCCTTGTTCTTCAGATAAGACAAAAACAGTCAGAACTACAAGAGTCGTTGTTTCCAGATTTACTTTTTTTTTTTTTTTAAATTAATTTTCCCCCCAATTTTCTTTCTTCCAAAGCATTTGCACAGTAATTGAATTCTTCTACCATTATGATGGTCAACTCAAGAGGAAAAGTTTGCAGGCCTATTTCACAGATGGACTGAGAGAATCTAAGTGACCTGTACAAATGTATGTGGTAGCACAGGACACAAAATGAAAAACTACTGCATTTCTCCTCAATATTGTGACCATTTTCATTTGGAATGAGAAATCACTGCTTATAATTTGTATTTCATTTTTCTGTGTCTTTATATTTCAACAGATAAAATATAACTGTGGGGCTCTGGATGGCTCAGTGGTTAAGAGTGCTTACTGTAAAAGCAAGAAGGTCTTATTTCAAATCCTGGCATCTATGCTAAAAAGCTAGGCACAGGCTGGGGAGATGGCTCAGCAGTTAAAGTGCTGATAGTGGAAGCGGCAGAAAGGACTAGACTTCAGACATCCAGAGGACTAGACTTCAGACTCCAGGACCCATATAAACAGCAGGTAGCCCTAATGGTCCTCCTGAAAGTGGAGGCAGGAGATCTGCGAGGCAAGCTGGCTCATGAGAGAGACTCCCCATATGGGTGCTTGAGAGACTTTACCTCACATAACAAGGTGAAAGTGTGACAGAGGAAGATTTCTAACATTAGCCTTGAGCCTCCACACATGTGCACACACGAGCACACATATGCATGCTTATATGTATACACATGTGCAAACAACATACACACATACACATGAATAAAACCAACAAAGCCAAGTGTGACTTTTTGTGTCTATAAACTTAGTATTGGAGACAGGCAGATCCCAGGAGCTTGCTGTCTATCCAGTCTAGCCAAACAGTAAGGTTCAAGTTGAGCCGGAGACCCTGTCTCAAAAAATAAGATAGAAAGAAATAGAGGAAGACACCCCACCCCTACCCCCTTTCTTTGCTAAACTGTCCTTTTTGGGGGGACTTTCAGGATACCTGCTTTGCTTTGCAAAATATTTAATTTTGTAATCTGAAGTTGTTCCCATTTGCAATCCTACAAAGGAACAAGTAACAATAGATAAGAAGCAAGTTAAATTTTTTTCCGTGTTTCCTGCTCGTACCATTATCAATTTGGGCACAGTGGTGCACAAACAAAGCCGCTGCCCTTGGACTCCTTACATTTTAATGAAAGAGATAAAAAAAAAGTATCGGTTCCACACAACAACGGCACAGTGATGAGTGCTTTGTGAAAAGAAATGAAGGAGGTGAGGCCAGAGCAGACAGGAACTTTAAAAGCCAGGAGAACGAAGCAGCCTTGAGGAATAGTGGGAGGCAGAGGTGAGGTTGGTGCCTAGTGGATGAGAGAGGTAAAGACTGGCTAGTGGGCAGGGTTTAGGGACTGGAAAGGCTGGAGGAAGAGCTTCAGATTTCACCAGTAGGGTGTTTGGAAGCAGGGAGCCCTGGAAGGCTCCAAGCAAGGAAAAGTAACCTTTTGAACTCAGCCTAATGGTGGTGGTGGTGGTGGTGGTGGTGGTGGTGGTGGTGGTGGTGGTGGTGGTGGTGGTGGTGCAGTATGCCTTTCATCCCAGCAGGGGATCTCTGTGAGTTTGAGGCTAGCCTGGTCTACAGAGCTATTATCAGGACAGCTAAGGTTACAAAAAGAAACCTGGTCTGGAAACAAACAAACCAACCAACAAACAAAGGCATTCCCTGCTGGCTGTATTGAGACTAGACCTTGAGGGAGAAAGAGTATAAGCCTAACTGGAGAGTGGTCTTGAGAGTCTATCTGGATGTGGATGACTAAGAGGGAAGGATTAGGTTTAGATTGGAAGGTGGAACCTGAAGAATAGGCTGGCACAACCAGTGTGGTAGTTGACAAAAAGGGGTGCTTTGGCCACAGGATGCAAAGGCCTTGGAGGAAGCAGTTTTTGGTTTTGTTTGCAATATAGATAATAATTTTCTTTTAGGACCGGAAATGTAGCTTGGTAATAGTAAATGTCTGTCTAGCAGCATGCATAACATGTGTAAGATCTTGGGTTTGATCCCTAGGCCTTCAGACACACACACACACACACACACACACACACACACACACACACACACACACAGAGAGAGAGAGAGAGAGAGAGAGAGAGAGAGAGAGAGAGAGAGAGAGAGTCACAGAGAGAGAGAGAGAGGGAGAGGGAGGAGAGAAAGAAAGGGGGGAAACACAGGCTGACCATGGTGGTACACACCGGTAACTCGAGCAGGACTCGAGCAGAAGGATCATGAATTCCAAGCTAGCCTGAGCTACATAATGAGTTTGTATTTGAGTTGCATAGAGAGACCCAGTCTTAAAACTATGTTCTGTTTCAGATACATCAGTGTTGAAATATCCAAGCATAGATGTCTGGGAGTCAGCGGGATATGCAAGTCTGGAGCTCTGGGAGAGGTCAGAGTCAATGCATGGAGTTCTATTTAAAGCCTGAAGCAGGCGACTGCCCAGGATAGGAGTGTAGAAAAAGAATAGGAAGAGCCCAAGGTCAGAGCTCTCAAGTCAACATTTAGACTACCAGAGGACAGAGGATGACAATGGACTTGAATGATTCAAAAGCAAACATGCAGACAGGTGCAGCTGGGGTCATGGTTTAAAAAAGAAAGAAAACCGTTTTGTGGGAGAAAAGTGATGTGGAGAAGATGAAAAGTTTATCATTTCAAGTGTATCCAGATTTGTCAAATCTCAGTGAAAAGAACTCTGTAAGTCTTTAAAATGTTTCCCAATGGCTAGGAGAAATGTTTCAGTCGGCAAATCTTTTTGTTCGTTTGTTTTTCAAGACGGGTGTTCTTTGTGTACCCCTGGCTGTCCTGGAATTGGAGTCCAGATTGGCTTCGGACACAGAGATCTGTTGGCCTCTGCCTCCCAAGGGCTGTGATTATAAAGGCACAGGCCACCCCTGCCCAGCTGATAGCAAATCTTTAACAACAACAAAAACTACAACCGAACTTCCTTTGTTGCTCTTCCCCTTTTAGAATGGGAATGTAATATGGAGCTGGTCTCTTGGTCAGAAAAATAAATACGCAAGGCAATGTCGATTGTCAGTTTGGGAAAATTCTCTATCAAGCTTGGCCCACTCTTAACAACTTGCTTGTCTCATGCCAGCTGTTGAGTATTCAGTTTTGGGATTCAAATAAGCTCCTTTCTCTCCCTTGCTCAATTCCCTGCTCTCTTTACAACTCGAGGTTAGGTAAGTGTTACAGTCATCTGGGAGGCTGCTATTTGGCTAGCTTTACTTGTCTGCACTGTGACTCTGCTTCTCAGCCCTGAGAGGACTGCAATGCAACAGATCTGAGATGCAGGGAGGGAGCCCAGATGCCACCTCCTGGAAGGTGACAGTGCCAAGGCTGAGAGAGGAGGCCAGCCTGAGGCATCCAACAGCTTGGGGTGGGGGATGCATTCCTCTGTCCTTGTAAATATTGAAGCAAGTCACAATATAGAAAACAAATCCTATTATTTAGCTTTGCTTTGTAGTTGGATAGACTTTTTCTTTTTAAATTTTCATTTTTAGGGAATGTTGCATTTTTTGTGATTTATAGATTTAGTCACTGAGCATATTATGAAGACAGGGGTAATTGATTATAAATATCTAGAACACAAAGGTCAGATGGCTACAGAATTGCCCAGTGATCAAAGTCTCCGGTTAATATGCAGGTTTAGCAATGATAAGCACCGCAGACACAGAGGACATTTGGATGACTCTTTCAAGGGGAGGGAGTGTGGCTCACAACAGATAAAGAAGGATCAGAATCCTTCAACTTGCCTATACCTCGCAGGCATTTGGAAAACACCCGGACTCCATTCTTTCTTTGAACTAGATAAAATACAAATAAAAATATAGTTACCAAAACATTAAAGAGGTTTTAAAGCAAAAAATATATATCATAAACCCTAACTCCTTTATATATCATCCAAACCCAATGCTGGATTCATCTAAGCATCGAACATTCAGTATTTCAGGGTTTTACAGAAAACTTTGGGATGTGAAGGCTTTCTGAATGGAATGCAGATAGACTCCCGGAGGATCTGAGAGTAGCCAATATACCATGCCCTTGGGCAAAACTGGCCTCCTGTGGTGACCCAGTTCTCCTTCCTCTTTTGACTGCCTAGGGTATCACAGGATAGTCACATTTCCTGTTCACCAAATCCCCAGACCAACGCAAGTTACTGGATTCATTCTTGTGCCTCTGGTAGACGTTGCTCACTGTGACCAAAAAGGACAGTTTGGATTTGGTAAAAAGAAAGGATTTTCAAGTTCAGAAGGTTTTCAAGAGTTCCTCGTCTACCTTCTCTTCATGGAGATCCTTAAGCCCCAAGTGCTTGTGCCTCTTGCAGTAGAGCGCTAAGGTGCATCTACCAACCATGGCTTCTTGATATTCCCATCCTCGTCTGTGCCTCTACCGTTCTCATTCCATTGCTTTCCAGGTTCTATGGTAGAGAACATGTAGGATATTTACCCTAAAGAAATGTTGGTTCTACTGACGCTGTCAGGAAAATGGAATTACTGTACGTGTTCATTACTGTACACTCTCTAATTTCTCTCCAGGATGTGGTGAAATCCTAGTTCATGTGTGCCCTTGAAATTTAGCTAATTGCGGTCAAGGCCATGTTTTACATTCAATGACTCCCACTGAAATGACTAAACGCTGAGTGGACCCAATCACTGCAGTGACATTAGATGACGCAGTATTCGGCATTAATAGGCTTGCTGCTTCTCTTGCCCCCAGCATTTAGATATGGAACGAGTCAGAAGGGACTAAAAGGTATATAGATAAAAAGGGAAAGGGGGGTAGCTGAGGTGGAGGAAAATCAGAAGACTATTCAGTTGTCTTCCCTGCTTTCTGTCATTCTGGTGGTCGTTGTAGG
The DNA here is from genome assembly GCA_028551405.1 of Uromys caudimaculatus. NCBI lineage: Eukaryota > Metazoa > Chordata > Mammalia > Rodentia > Muridae > Uromys > Uromys caudimaculatus. Next base: position 83,549,206 of record CM052706.1, on the reverse strand, counting down.
TGGAAGTGCTGTATGTACAGCCTTTGGGGTCAGAACAAAAGAACCAGGGGAAGAATCAAGGGCAATGGCATCCAGTCAGGGGGTTCCTAGGGAGTCCCTCAGTTGCGCCCGGATCTGTTGTGTTACCACCCATCTTTAAGTTCCCTACTCTTTCACCCTTTCTTGCCCTTCTTCTCAGCTACACCACTTTCAATTTGCTGGTCCAGAACTCTGGATGAAAAAGCTAACTGATGGAACTTTCAGGCACCCCACCCCTCAATTCCAAAATATAAGCGGCGCGAGTAAATTCTAGCCTCAAAGCAGGCAGAGAGAGATCTCCTGCCTCGCTGCAACGCCCCCTCCCTTCCCGGGTGCAGGGACAGGATTCTGGGGTCAGCAAGGGGAGGAGAGAAGCCTCTGCCGTAGTCTCGGAAGATGCCTTTTCCTGCGGCGGCTCTGGAATTTTTGCACCCTAGCAGGAAGAAGAGGCCGAGGGGGACAGGCAAAGTGCAAACCCCGGGACGGCCACTCGGCTCCCCGTTTCCTCTCCAAGCGGCCCCCAGCCGCGCCCCCCGCCGTGCACATGCTTTCCCGGGACAACAGCAGGCGAGGCCTCGCCGCGCGCAAGGCGGCCGTGCGCGCGCTCCTAGCGCCCTCCTCGCGCGTGCTCGTGCCCGCGGCCGCGGTGGCGCGCCTCTTCTCCCGCTGCGGGCGTCGCGGGTGCAGAGGAGGCGGAGCGCTGGAGGCGGAGGCCGAGCGGGCGCGGACCAGCGGGGCGGGGGCGACCCGAGGCGTGCGGACGAGGGGGTTCTGGGCGCGCGGCGGCGGCCCGGGGGTCGTGGCGGCCGCGGGAGGGGAGCGCGCCGCGCGCCTGAGGTGCCGACCCAAGGCCGCGGCCCGCAGCCGGCGCCCCCGCGCCTGACGGGGCGGCGAGGCGGGATGAGGAGCTGGCGCGGGGGGCCCCCGGCCGAGCCCCCGCGGCGGCCCTGGGCGGCCCGGCGCTAGGCGCGGCGGCGGCGGACGAGGACGGCGGGCCCAGCCCGCGGAGGGCAGACACGGAGCGGAGAGCGGCGCGAAGCGACGCCGCGGCGGCGCGGCGGGGCCGCGGGGCTCGGTAAGGCGCGGGCGGGCTGGCTGGGGGCGCCGCTGACGTGGGCCGCGCGGCGGGCAGGGCTGCGGGGCCTCCTAGCTTGGCCGGCACTGGTGCTTCAGGACGTGCACGTTGCTATCGGATGCTCTTGGGGGCATCTCGGGTCTCTCCCGCCCCCCCGGGGCGACGGAGCTGCGTGCCCGCCACCTCTCGCACGCATCCCTCGGCAAACCGGGCGTTCCGACGGCCTCCGGGCCTGCTGCAGCGCTTCCCGCCCGAGGCCGAGGCCAGCAACTGCGCGCCTCCACGGGGACCCAGCTGCTCCCGGAGGAACCCCGGCGCGAGTGGGGGCAGCAGAGCCGGCGACCTCCGCTCCCTGGGACTCCAGTGGAGTTTCCCCTCTTACCCTAATTGGTTGAAGTTGCTGCTACAGTTGGACGTTAGTGGTGACTTAGTGCCTCCCTTTCCCCCTTGACTCCCCCCCCCCCACCCCCCGCGTACTGCGTTTCGCATTTTGTTGACTAGAGTAAATATTTATGTTAAAGGTTTTGTGCCCGGCGTACAAGACACTGTAGGGAGAAAATCAGACCTGATTTCTTAGCTTTAGTCTGAACCCTTTAGATCCTCACCTGCCGCTGAGGCTTAGAGAAGGTGGCTGGGAGGAGGAGGCCCACCTCAGGATGCTTGAGATGGTCTCATAGTTATCCTGTAGGAAATAGGATTCGTATAATTATAATCTTGATCGTGTGCAGAATTGCAGTCAAGCTGTAAACTGCTCGAGGCATTGCGTGATGCTACACGGATAGCTGGGCCATGGCACTGTTGTCAGCATCCCTTTTATTTTTCATTCTTTCAGAGTTTTATTTGGCGCAGATTGAGACCTTTTAAGTGCGTCTGAATGGGGAGAACTTTTCTGATACATTGGTTGCTTTTGTAAACATTGCCATTATTTGTGTGTTTCTATTGGAAGAAGAAAAGGCAAACGGTGCCCGTAGTAACTGGCTCTTGGAGTCCACAAACTGCTTGTTTGATTCAGTAACTGGATTTGTGGGAATATTTTTGAGTAACGATGTTTGTGGTTCGCGAATGCATTTTGTTTTCATTATTGAATGAATCGACGTCTAAGTCAGAATCCACATTTGTTCCTTGGCCTTGAGTGGGAAGGCACTAGAAGCAGCAGTTGCCACACACATCCTCAGAGTTCAACCCTCCTGCTGTATATTCCTTTTTCATGGGCTTGTTTGTGAAGATGAGGGATGGTGATGTGATTTCCATCAGCAGGGATGTCTGGAGTCTGATTCATCCTAAGGATAGATATGATGGAGCTGCTTCTCAGGACCAGAAGTGAGGTTAGAACTGTGCTTAAGCCAGTTCATCTGTTCTTACCGTGCTCCGGGTAGCAGTCTCTGGAATAAAGCAGCACTTTGGACAGAGGCTTGTCCAGCTGTAGCTATGGTGGCAGGCCAGATTGCTTATGATCCTGCCCATGGAGATGGGGGCAGGGTGACGGGGGGGTGGGGGGGAGACGACACAAAAGACGTATGTGGGACAGAGAGGAAGTGTTAGTTGAAGAACCTTGGTCAGTTACATAACAGTTTTGTTTCCGAGGGAGAGGCTAAGAACCAGCAAGGCAGGCTCAGCTGTCATTAGAGCCTTTGATGTCGGGTTGAATTCCAGTAGTAGTTATGTTCCTTTTATTTCCTTTTCCCAATCCCACATTATTTTTCAATCACCAGAAGCTTAGCCACAGTTGGGCTGAGACTTTAATGGCAGTGCATGCATTTCTACTTCTTTCTAATTCATTGTTTCTTTTGCTTTTATGCTGAAGATGTTTTTATTGCTGCCTTCTCCTCTTCGGATGACTTTTTTCGTCATTTCTTAGGACAAGGTCTTGGGGATTCTAGCTTGGCCTCAAAGTTGATATGTGGCTGTGGACGGCCATCAAATTCCTATTCTCCTGTTTCCAATTCCTGAGTAAATGTTATATCACTAGACTCCATTTATATGGTGCTTTGTGCATGCCAGGCCAGCACTGTACCAACTGAAGTGCATCTCCATTGGATGATTTTCCATCAAAATATTCTCTTTCTAAACTGACTGGGCATATTATCTGCATAGTATATATAGTCTCACTGTTGCCTATAGATGAATTTAATAAATGTCAGAGACTAGCAGATGTTTTCTTCATAAGACAGTAGCAAAGGAAAATGACTAAACATAGCATCTTTAAAGGCTAAGACTAGCATCCATGAGAATTTTAAAGGTTTAACTAATGAACATGTAATCTGGTATCCACGGAAGCAGTCAGGAGGCAAGTGGACTCGGAGATAGGCCATGGCTACAGTTCAGTTACTTAATTACTGTTCTAGTTACTTTTCTGTTGTTGTGATAGAGCATGAATCAAAGCAAACTTGGGAGGAAAGGGCCTATCCCAGCTTACATTTATCCTCAGTAACCGAGGGCAGCCAGGGCAGGAACACGGAGGCGGAGCCTGGAGAAGACAGCGGGAGGGATGCTGCTGGAGGGATGCTGCTGGAGGGATGCTGCTGGAGGGATGCTGCTTACCCGCTTGTCCTCCATGGCTTGTTCAACTTCTTTCTTATAACCAACCCAGGACCTACATGCCTGCCGGTGGCATTGTTTGTACGTCATTAATCAGGAAAATGGCCTCACAGACATGCCTGTAGGCACTTTGATAGAGGCAGTCCCTCTTGTCAAGTTGGCAAAACAAAGCTGACCAGCACGATAGCATCATACCTTCCTGGGGCACAATTGTCATTTTAGAATCTTTTCTTTTTAATTATAAAATATGTGTGGGGAAGCTTGTACTGACTTTTCTGTATAGTTGTGAAGGGTCAGGCGATAGAAAGCATGTGGCAATGGTTTGTGAAGCCTGTTCTGAGGAAGGAAGCACCGTTAATACATCCAGTGTTAATACAGACCTTTCTCACCTGCTAAGGAGGCTTGGCACAGTGATTTAGTAATCTGACTTTTCCTGTTGTACAAGGAATGGAACCCAGGGATCTATGCATGCTAGGCAAATAAGTGCTCTATCTTTGAGTTCCATCCCTAGCCCTTGGCAAATATTTTAAAAGTGGCTTACAAAATATAGATAAAGAACAGGGAGTGTTAGATTTCTTCTACTTCTAAGCTCTTCTGATACTTAGTTTTGAGGAGAGTCCTGTGCAAAAACTAGCTTTGGACTTTTGAGAATTTTTAGTTGTTCTTAGAAATGCTAAGTGAGTTGAGACTGGGTGTCTTCCGAGTATTCGAAGTAGTCAAGAATTTTACAAGTAAGAGTATGTAAGTCATAAAGACTTTTTATAGGTTAGATGTGTAAGGTAGTATGTTTACTCAGGAGTCAAAGGCCCAGGGTCTCTAGCACTCTAAGAAACAAAGTTTGTGTTCATCTGTATTTATGTATATGTTCATGTGGGTGTGTATGTGTATGGTGGGCAGAGGTCAGCCCTAGGTATTATTCCGTGGGTGCTGTCCATCATACTTCTTGAGACAGGGTCTCTAATTATCCTGGAGCTTACTCTTGACTAGAATGACAGGTCAGTGAGTCCCAGGGATTGTTTTTTTTTTTTTTTTTTTTTTTTAAAATGTGTATTCTGGATATCTGAACTTGGGTCCTCATGCTTGCATGGAAAGTGCTTTATTGACTGAGTCATCTCTCCAGTCTCTCTACATCATTTAGGTTGGGATTGGTACAATGCAAGATTCAGGCCTGAATGACTCATGAGCTAAGAGAGGGGGACTTGCTGACCAAGGATTGGCTCTGTTGTGGAAATTTAAAAAATTATTGGGAGCTGGGGCTCTTACTCAGTGGTTCAATTATAGAGCCCTGGCTTAGCTTGTTTAAGACTCTGGGATTGCCAGGCAGTGGTGGTGCACGCCTTTAATCCCAGCACTTGGGAAGTAGAGGCAGGTGGATTTCTGAGTTCCAGGCCAGCCTGGTCTACAGAGTGAGTTCCAGGACAGCCAGGGCTACACAGAGAAGCCCTGTCTCAAAAAAAAAAAAAAAAAAAAAGAAGAAGAAAAGAAGACTCTGGGATTGATTCTCAGTACTATAAGAAAAAGCTTTATTGAGATATGTCACATTCATTTGTCTTACGTGCTGTTAATGGCCGACTTGGCATTCAACTGATTATTTCTGGAGGCAGTGAGTCTAGCAAACCCTAAAATCTATCATCTAATCCTTTGCCAAAACAGTTTGTCAACCCCTGATTTAGGACTTGACAATTTTTTTGCTGTAATTAGCTCAGGTGTTGTTTTCTGTCATAGCCTCATGAAGTCTGACTTGTGGATAAGCACTAAAATTTACTTAGGAGCCAGATTTCCAGTGTCTAAATGTTCATTGTGATATTTAAGACATTTGGTCCTGCATACCCACACATCTTGGTGATTTGGGTGCCTCCATTGTAACTAGGAAATGGTATAGTTACTATCTATCTACCTTAGGAAGTTGTCCTGGGGATTAAATGAATGGTGCTTGTCAGATATTGACACAATATTGACTAAAAAGTAACACTAAGTAAGCGAACATGATACCTGTAAACTCTGGTCTAAAATGCTGTAATAGTTTTGAGCTCAGATTTTAGAGTTTTTTTCTCTTTGAGTATTATGCTACATTGAATTTTATAGAGTTTTCTCTTTTACTGAAACTGTTAGTTAGGAGCTAACATTGAATAATTTAAAATATGTCCTATATATTCTAATACATATTTATTAAATATAAATGTATCTCAGATAATTAAGAGAAAAGGGGGAAATGTATCTGTTTTTCAGAGGTCCTACTTCTTGGTAATTTCCTAGCAGTGTGCTCAGGCTTGCAAGGTGAACTTAAATACCACTTCTATTTTAGTACTGGCTTTTTATTTTTTATTTTTTGAAAGAAAGATGTGTGAGAAAGCCCTGTTTTAATTAGGCCAGGGAAGATAACTGTCCCTGTGTGGACTCTGTAATCTACTTCTCAGGGTTCGCAGCAACATTTCTGTAACATTCTCTTTGGAGTTAAAATAATAAAAGTTATCATTATTTTATTGTTTAGAGACTTCGAAAATAAACTGTTTTCTTAGGTGTTTGGCTTATTTTTTGGTTCAGAAATAAGGATGTGCATCCCAAATGCTGATTTGTTTAGGGTTGATCCCAATGGAAGAATGAGCAAACAGAAAAAGACCGTTGTTCTGACAGCATTAAACAAAATAGAATTGGGGTCACTGTGGGCCTTGCAGTCCTACAAACTATGTGGTTGCTGGCCTTGCATGATCTTAACTGAAGTGAGATGGACCAGGGGGAGGGATGAGCTCCCACACCGCCCTCGTGGAGCCGTGGGTTGGAGTGGTTTTCCATAGTGAGGCAATAGTCTGCATCTGCAAAACTGGTAGGGAACAGTTACAGCACTTGAAAAATGGAAGGGCCTAATATGAGGTGGCAGTCTCTCTTCGGGTAAAGACCCAGCAAAGCCAGACAGTTCTTAACCTGGCAGATGAAGGTTGAACAGAAATATTCCCTAAGGGACTAAAGTAGTAGGATCTGATAAAATAATTGCAGTTTCACAGTATACCTGGATAAGGGCTCTTCCTTGGTATTTAAAGGTACCCGCTGTAGGATAGGCAAAATAAAGTGAGAAATGGGGTGTTTGGTTTAATTTCTCACACAGAAGGCATGAACTAGAATATTCAGAGTGAATGTAAAATTGTATTTTCAGAAATAAGTCAGTCTTTTGGCTTATGGCCATCCTTTGGCTAGCTTTTCTTCCTTTCTAAAAGATTTATTTTTCATTTTTATTTAGATGTATGTGTATGCCACATTTGTGGATGCCCCAGAGGTTAGAAGAGGACATTGCATCCCCTGTAGCTGGAGATATAGGTGGTTATAATCCACTTGGTGTGGGTATTGAGATCTGTTAACTTGGGTTCTCTTGAGGAGCAGTGTGAACTCTTAAGGGCTAGGGCATCTCTCCAGCCTGTTAGCTTTGTTTCCCATTAATCTTGGCTCTGTAGAGAAGGCATACACTGAAAACAAAGGTACATCACCACCATTAGGAAATGTTAGACTAGATTCAGGCCGTCTGTAAGCACAGGCCGGGAGGAACTCTGCAGCACACATTCCATCCATTTGTCTGAAACAGTAAGATCTTTATTTTTTGTGGCCAAGCCTTTATCCTGGGCAGGTCATCTGACTGCACCCCACTCCTCTTTTCATTGCAAACAGTCAAAGGACTAGTCCGATGAACATTTTCTGTGGTTTTAAAGAATATGTTATGTAAATTCAGTAATAACCCAGAGTATTGAACACTGACCCTCCCTCCCACAGAAGAAGCTACTTTTACAGGGAGAGCAGTTGTGAGCCTGAGGCGTGAGAACCTAGGTGTTTCTTTTACTCTGCTAACTGCAGTTTGTGACCTTGAGTCCATGGGTTGTCTCTCTCAGATTCATTTTCCTCGGATACAAAATGAGAGGTCAGATTGGAGGTCTCTGAGGTCCCTTCCTGATCCAGAATTCTTTTCTTCTCCTCCTCCTCCTTCTCCCCTTCCCCAGTCTCTCTCCCTTTCTCTATGTGTGATCTGTGCGATGCCAAGGATCGAGCTACGCTCCTGGTTCCTGTGTATCAACATTTTTTGATTCTGTGATTTTTTTTTTTTTTTTAATCAAGCGGGAACCTTTATTTTGTACTTGCAAGTTCTCAGTTGACCTCTCGTAAGGGAACCTGACAGGACTCAGTCATCTTGCTGTATCTGTGGTCCTTCCTGATCAGTTGTGGTCTTCACCCCAGAATCCAAATCTCACTTATCAGTAGCCATCATCAGGTAACATCTGCAGATCTTGTATGATGTGACTGCAGTGGAAAATAGGTAAGGAGTCTTGGCGTCTCTGTCCTAGAGAGCTGTGTTAGTTAGGAGTGTTTAAAACACAGAAGACAATGGGACGAGGCTGTTTGGGGCCTGTCTTATCGAACATGTGCAGGACAAGCTATATAACTCCCTCACATTGTGAACTATGGTTACTTTCTCCTTGGCTGAGAAGTAGCAGCTCTCAAAGAGTCAAAGTGAGAACTGCTCAGTCCAGGCCATGCTAGATGGAAGGCAGAAGTGACAGATTTTTAAAAATTTTGTTTACTTAGTTTCTCTTGTGGATGGTATTTGTGACCACATGTGAGCACGCAGGGGCCAGAGGAGGGCTTTGGGTATTCCCCTCTATTATTCTCTGCCTTATTTCTTTGAAACAGGTTCTTTCACTGGCCCTGAAGATTGTCATTTTGGCTAGGGTGACTAGCTAGCAAATTTGCAGGCTCTGCCTATCTTTGCTCCCTAAAGTCGGCGTGTATCCGTGGCTGTTGGGGATTTCAACTCAGGACTTCATGCTTATACGAGTGCTCTCACCTATGGAGTTATCTCCCAGCCCTGAAACTACCTATTTTATGCATTTTAATTTACTAGAAGTACACTAAAGGGGCAGCCTTTAGTGCCTTCTTCTGAGAAGGCAGGTATGTGAGAAGTGACCAGAGACCAAAGGAGCCCTGATTCTGACACAGTTTAATCCACAGATCTCTTCCTCCCCTCTGGCTCTCATCTGCAGTTCTGTGTGTCTTAGGCACACAAGGTTATGTTCCTGGCAAGTCTGTAACTAATTGTTTCCGAGATGCCATTCCTTCAGCCTCTTTCAGGTTTTATCTTGACATGGGTCTGCCCAGCTAGCAACTGCATTTCCTAGCCTTTCTGATAGCTAGGTTCTGATTAAATGGATGTACACTGGAGTGGTGTGTGTGAGATCTAGGACATGGCCGTAGAGAGAAAACTAGTTGCCTTCCACTTCTTCTTCTGTTTTTGCGGATGAGAATGTAGCATGTTCACACAGTGGTGGGACGCACTACTCAACCTTGTAGTTGAGAGCTTTGCTTTTGAGGGTAGTGGGTGAATACAATAGGTCCCTGATCATTTTTGCAGTGGAGCCGTGTCCTTGCTCGGGACTACTCATGTTCTCGGGGTAGATAGTGAGAGAGGAATAATATTTGTCTTTCCAGTCACTGTTACCTTAACTGGATAAATCACCTGCTTCAAACCACCTTTACTTTTACCCCAGCCTTCCTTCTGCTGCTCAATTGCTTTGTTCTCTTTGCAGCAGAAACTTTTGAAGAGTCGTTTACATTTGTTGTTTCTCCTTTCCTACTTGGTTCTCTTTAGTTGATCCATTTGGTGCTCTCATTCCACCTTTTCACTGATAATGTTTTTTGTCTTAAAAATAAATTTTAGTCTGGGGATATAGCTCAGTTAAAGTGCTTGCCCAGTATATAAAAAGCTCTGGGTTAGATCCTTAGTACCAAACTTGGTGTAGTGACACTTGTCTCTGCTCCCAGCATTCATGAGGTGGAGGTAGGAAGATCTGGAGTTAACGGTAATCCTTGGCTTCATAGATAGTTTGAAGGCTAGTACATATGAGATCCTGGGGATATATATATATATACATATATATATACATACGTATATATATATACATATATATATACATATATATATACACACACATACACATACATATATGTGTGTGTATGCATATATATATACACATACATATATGTGTGTGTGTATACATATATATATATACACATACATATATATGTGTGTGTGTATACATATATATATATATATATATATATATACACATATGGGCTAGGTTTGGTAGCACATTTATTCAATTCTAGCACTTGGTAAGCAGAGGCAGAAGGATCAGGAGTTCAAGGCCAACCTCAGTTACATAGTAGTTAGTTCTAGCATCCAGAAAACAGAAACATGAGCTGTGTTTCGTCTAGTGATTTCCAGGCCAACCAGGACTACAAAGGAAAATATGTTTCAACAAAACAAAACAAAAAGGGATTATTATTCATTTATTTGTTTTTCAGTTCTGGGGATAGAAGCCAGACCACACACACAAAAGCAAGAACTCCACCACAGGGCTCCATCCCTGGGCCCTGAAACCAGTATCTCGCAGTCGCTTCCATCTTGCCAGTTCAGTGCCTGTACCTTGTTGACATTTCTCTTTGGCTACTGTCTAGCAGCCACATTTTGATTTTCTGTACCTTTCTCTCTTATCTTATTCCTGCTTGAAAATTTGGAATGTCCCTGGCTCTCAGGTGACTCACCCATTTTTATGGTTTAGAGGTCACTTGAGTCCCGTTTCTGGTCCCTTCTTCCTTGTCTTAGAGTTTCTGTAAGGAGACATCATGACCATGGCAAGTGACAACTCTTATAAAGGAAAACATAAATTGGGGCTGATGTACAGGTTCAGAGGTTTAGTTCATTATTGTCATGGTGGGAAGCTTGGGGTATGTAGTCAGACATGGCACTAGAGAAGGAGCAGAGAGTTCTACATCTGGATCAACAGGCAGCAGGAAGAGAGAGTGACACTGGGCCTGGCTTGAGCATTTGAAACCTCAAAGCCCACCCCCAGTGACACACTTCCTCCCACAAGGCCACGCCCTCAAATAGTGCCCTATGAGTCTGTGGGGCCATTTCCATTTGATCCACCACACCCCCTGAATGTTGAACTCCTCATAGTAAATTCTTTCTGGGTTTTCGGTAGATACTCTGAGGAAGCATGGACAAAACAAGGTTGTTGGTTCCTTTCCTTCCCTTCTTCCTCTCCTTTCATGTCTTCTATGTCTTATAAGTGGCACTGTCACCCATGTGCCATACCGTCCACTGAGAAGACCAGAATCCGCGGAATCACCCCTGACTTTTCCTCTTTCTCGAGTGTTAAGGCCAAGCCTAACCCTCATGGTGCAGCCTGGTTCAGACTCCATCTTAATTTTCTTTCACTGCTAACAATGTAGGCCAAACTACTTTCTTGGAAACCTGCCAAAAATTTCTCTGCCCCTGCTCCAGACTCTGACCTTTTCCTTACATTCTGTATCACAGGGAGCAAAGTAATGATAAATGTTTGTCACATCTTAACATTCTCCTACTGAATGGCTCCAGCACACTTAGTACCGAAGGCAAACCGTGAAACTTTAACACAGAAGCAAAACCTTTAGCTTGACCTGTGTAAGTAGTTATCTATCAGGGCAGGCTTTGCCCATAGGGGACATTAAATAGTGTTTAGGGACAGATTGGAATTGCTTCTGGCACCTAGTGGACTGAGGTCTGGATCTGCTAAGCATCCTACAGAATACAGAACAATTTCAGCAATAACATAGTGTGTAGTCCAGCATGCCTGTAGCACGTCATCTGATCCCCAGCTTTCTTCCTTGCTTGTCTTGGTCATTATATGTATAGTCACAATGATTTTTCCCCTAATCTTTTTAAAAGACTGTTTAGTTTGTCAATTTATCAATCAGTCTGTTTAGTGAAGTTGGGCATAGGATGCATGGATTATACACAGTAGGCAAGCGCTCTGCCACTGAGCAATGTAGACAGATTTTTTAGGTTCATAGCAAAATGGAGTATATGGTCAGAAATGTTTTATAGGAATTCCCTACTCCCCCTTCTCACAGCTCCATTAACTCACAGCTCCAGTGTGGCCCATTTATTACAGTTGGTGAATCCATACCAACACATTATCCAAATGGTTTATTCTTGGTGTACAGATGGTAATGAACGATATATTCACCATTGTACCAAACACAACAGTGTCAGTGCTGTAAAAGTCCTCTGTGTGTTCATGCTCCTCTCTATATGTTGCTCCCTAATAGCTGCATGTCTTTTTACTGTTTTAATAGTTTTGCTTTTTTTCAGAATGTCTTATAGTTAGAGTCATGTATTGTGTGGTCTCTCCCCTTTTCTGTGTGTGTGTGTGTGTGTGTGTGTGTGTGTGTGTGTGTGTGTGTGTGTGCTCACGTGGTACATCTGTCTTATGCTCACGTATGTGCACCTGTGTTCGTGTTCCTGTGCACATGACAGAGTATTGGATGCCCTGTTCTAGGACTCTCCACCTTATTCCCTTGAGGTAGAGTCTCACTGAATCTGGAGCTAAGCTGGCAGCCAAGAAGCTTCAACAATGCCCAGTGCCTTCCACAGTGCTGAGGTTAAAGGCCTGTGTGTGGCTATGCCCAATGGTTATTTATTTATTGAAAAATATAGGTCCTGGGATGCAAACTCAGGTCCTTCCACTTGTGTAGTCAGTGCTCCTAACCATGGGACCCTCTCCTACTGGGTTCTTTTACTTAGTAATGCACTTAAGGTTCTTACATGTATTTTTGTAACTTGATAGCTCATTTCTTTTTAGCAATGAATAATACTCTGTTGTTTGGATGCACCATAATTCATTTATTATTCCTTTGCTAAAGGATAGTTTGGTTGTCTCCGAGTTTTGGCAATTGTGACTAAAGCTGCTATCAACACCTATGAGCAGGTTTTATGTAGATCTATTTTCAAATCTTTTTGAGCATCGCCACAGAGCATAGTTGTGAGGATCGTCTGGTAAGAGTATGATTAGTTTTGCAAGACACAGTCCAGTATCCTTTATAAGTGGCCGTGCTGTCTTACATGTCCACTAGCAGTGAATGAGGGTCCCTATTATACTTCGGTGTCATCATTTGGTGGGGTCACCCTAACTCATTTTTACCTTTTAATAGGCGTGCATTGGGTGATAGTCATTTTTTCTACCCGAGTAAAGAAAACACATTTACTTTCTTAGGAATGTGTGCTTGCTGTTCCCTTTGATTAAAATGTGCTGTTTTCAAGGATAGGACCGCAGGGCCCTAGGTTCAGTGCACAGGACTAAAGAAAAGAGGTGCTTCCCCTCCTTTTCTCCCCAGATCTGTGCATGTCTGTCTTCTCCACCAGAGAGGCCATCCTACCTACCACCATCATCTCCTGGGCTTCCATTTTTTTCTCCAAAACCTTTTCACTTTATTTTTATTTGATTATAGATTTAGTTTGTAGTCATATTCTTTATAAGCTTCTCAAAGAGCAAGTGTTCATTTTCTGTTGGGAGAGGTTACCATTTAAAACAGACCTTTTCTCTGTAGCCCAGGCTAGCCTGGATCTCTTGACATAGCCCAGGTTAATTTTGTGATCCTCTTGTCCTCAAATGCAGTTATGAGCCATTATGCCTGGTTTCGGGATTCCTCCTCAATTTGTGTGTGTGTGTGTGTGTGTGTGTGTGTGTGTGTGTGTGTGTGTGCGCGCGCGCACATGGAGGCCATAGGTCTACGATTGGTATCTTTTCTGCCACTCCCCACCATATTAGTTGAGACAGGGTTTCTTACTGAACTTGGAGCTCACTGAGTGGCTGGCCAGTGAGCCTCTAGAGTATACTTGCTTATGGTTCCTTCTTGGTGTTGGAATATGAGGCACACAGTCATTACTAGCTTTTTAAGTGGGGTTTGAGGTTTGAAACTCAGTTCTTTGTGTCTACATATCAGGTACTTTACCTCCTGAACCATTTCTCCAGCCCACCAGACCAAATAATTTTATTTTTATTTATAAAAAACAATTCATTTATTTTTATTTATGTATGTGTTTTATCTGCCTGTATGTATATGCACTGCATGTGTGCCTGGTACACTCAGAAATCAGAAGAGGGCATGGGATTCCCTGGAACTGGAGTTCAGAATGGTTGTGAGCCACCATTCAGGTGCTGGGAGTCAAAGCTGGGATTTCCTAATTGGTGAGCCATTTCCCTAGCACTCTCTCCCCCATCTTTTAAAAACGTTGAAAACTTTGCTTACGAAAACTGAACAAACTTTTATTCAGTTACACTAGGACACAGTGCCCTGCATTTCTAACATTACACAGGTCTGCTTAGTTTTCACTGGAAAGCTCTTTAGCTGTCCTGTGGAAGATGGTTGTTCCTTCTCTCTTCTTAGTAGCCCTTTCTCTTTCTAGGTTAAGTGAATTTTTTTTTTTTTTTTTTTTTTTTTTACTTCAGTTATTCCCTCATGTACCAGCATTTTAAAACATACTTCTAGGTCCATACCTAACATTTTGGGGAGTCCTCTTGGTGAATGTTCAAAATCTGAAGTTATAAATCAAGCTAACGGAAAAAGAAGTCCCATTGCCTGCTGTACAGTGTTTTGGATCAGGGTTAGAGAGTTCAGATTGCTTGAGAGCATGGTGAACTAGAGGGCACTAGCCTCTGACCTGATGCTCTCTCTCCTCTAGCCTCCTGTGCCAGGGACATGGACACAGTGTGAGCAAACTACAGCCCCAACTCACGCAGCAGCACTCTCCTCAGACCTTGGTCTAGGGCTGTCCATACTGGTATCCTTGAGACAACCAACCCAGGGAGCAGGTCTGGGCAGACACTGGATGCAGGGGTGGAGTCCTGGGGCCCCAGCTAAGGGAAGGCATGTAGGTGGGATATGGACGCAGGGGTGGAGTCCTGGGGCCCCAGCTAAGGGAAGGCATGTCGGTGGGATATGGACACAGGGGTGGAGTCCTGGGGTCCCAGCTAAGGGAAGGCATGTAGGTGGGATATGGACATATCCTGTAGATCCTAAGAACTGCTGGCCTTATAGGACTGTAGCCATAGGAAGGGCTGATGCATTTTTTGTTGTTGTTTTTTCCAGAGAGGGTTTCTCTGTGTAGCCCTGGCTGTCCAGGAGTTCTGTCTGGAAACCAGGCTGGCCTCCAGCTCAGAGACCTGCCTGTCTCTGCCTCCTGAGTGCCGGGATTAAAGGTGTGCTCCACTACTTCCGGCTTCGTATAGGGCTTTTTAAAGCCTGAGGCCCAGGATAGGAGTCCTTGTTGATTAGGTCCAGGGTCTTGCTGATCTGTTTTGTCAGTCTGTGGATTTAGTCTTGTTTGCTACAGTTATTTACTGGGAAGTGCCCAAAGTTGGACCTGATGCCTTCCTTAGAGTGTTCTAACCAGTGAGCCAAGCAATGTGCTGGGTGTACACAGATGGACTAGAAATACTGCTTCCCCAGTCCTCAGAGGGGACTGTCAGGGACAGATAGTAAGAACTAGGTTGGTCATATTTGGACTCCAGTGGCATGACCTATTTACCCCAGGGTGCCTGCACCAGCACTGTCATTTCTCTTATGTATCACAAGGTGAGAAAGGCTGGGAAGCCTCGCTTTAGGCTGATAGGTGACTGTACACATCGCATAGTACCAGATGTTTTACGTACAACCTTAAAGGCATTTTAAACGAATCCTTTTTGTGTGACACCTGACTGTTAGAGCTGTCAAAGTAGGTTTCTTTTTCCTTCTCCTTATTAATGAGGAAATAAATCCAGGTTAAATGACTTGTCTAGCAATGAATTCTCAGTCAAGTAGGCCAGCTGAAACTAGAACTCCATTCCTTCACTCTCTTTTTGGAATAGTCTCTCTACTAACCCAAATTGTGCTCCTTACCCCTTTTTCTTTTTCTTTCTTTGCCCCCAAATCATTCCACCAGATTTTTCTGCTTCTCCTCCTTCTCTTCTTCCTCCTTTTTTTTGGGGGGGGGGGGGGATCAGAACATTGCTGTCCTAATTTTTTTTCTTACTTTGAGACAGGTTTTCTTTGTAGACCAGGCTGGCCTCGAATTCAGAGATCCACCTGCCTTTACCTCCCAAGTGCTGGGAGTAAAGGCGTGTAGAACCACTGCTGGGCCCTAATTTTCATGATATAGTCTCTTTATTTTTTGACCTGAATATAAAGTATATTTAATAAATAATAAATGAGAGTTAACTTTAAAATATATAATTTTATGAGATTTGACAGATGATCTAGCATCTTGAAACTTGATTCTATATGTTAGCTATGTTTATTGCTTTCCTTCTTAGGTTAGTATTATATTTCGTTATTATAGTAATATTTGTCTGAAATAGTCTGTCTTAGTTAGAGTTTTACTGTTGAAAACAGGCACCATGACCAAGGCTACTCTTAGAAAGGACATTTAATTGGGGCTGGCTTACAGGTTCAGAGGTTCAGTTCGTTATCATCAAGGTGGGAACATGGCAGCGTCCAGGCAGACACAGTGCTGAAGAAGAAGCTGAGAGTTCTACATCTTGATTTGAAGGCCACTAAGAGAAGACTGTCTCCAGGCAGCTAGGAAGAGGGTCTCAAAGCCTACCTCCACAGTGACACACTTCCTCCAACAAGGCCACACCTCCTAAAGTGTCACTCCCTGGGCCAAGCATATTCAAACACCTGAGTCTTTTGGGGCCAAATCTATTCAAACCACTACATGGTCATTCTAAAGTATTTATAAAGGATTAAAGAAATTAAGGTTTCATAAGCTAGTTATAAAGTGCTGACACTTAAATGTAAATTTATTTTATTTTATTTTTTTACTGAGTGCATGCTTCTGTTAATCCTTACAATGTCCTTTTATTCAGACCTTACAACAATCTTGGTGCTGGTTTCATTGAGAGAAATGTGGTCACTTACTCTGCTTTGCTCTGGTAGGCAGGAGGCAGATTCAGAACACAGGTCTGGGGCCAGCGACTTGAAATGTTGGTTTTCCTCAGCATTATTTTGCAAACCATGTGATTTATAAGTACTGAATTTCTTTTTCCATTTTGAGTAATTAATTCTCTAATATGCTCATGAGCAGAAGAAACTTCTCTGCTTATCTGTGAAAGACTTATCTGCAAAGAAATGTAAGTCGTGCCAAAGTTCAGAAACTCTGCTCAGAAATTTGAATAGTCAGCACATCTCCGCCTCTGCTCACCTCCCCTTTCCTTCCTGGATCAGGGTGATAGGTGGTAGACCGTTGGAAGCTTAAACCTTCTTGTGGTGCTCGGGATCAAACCCAGGGTCTTTCCTGTATGCTAGGCAAGTACTCTACCATTGAACTACACTTTTAACAAAAGAATCAGAGAGTTAATGTTAAAGGCTTTGTAAGTGGGGGAATGTTAGGCCTTTTATGTTTTAATGCTTATTTTTATAACTTTTAATATGAAAAGTTGACCTGAAGCATATAGCTGAGTTGGTCTTTGTGGATTGACATGGTAATCTATAAGAACAGATTTAAGGGAATAGTGATTTGTAACCATTGGCTTTTCCATCCTGTCTCTTTATTCCCCGAAATAACGACTCTGAGACTTCTTATATATGAGTAAATGCCTAGGCCAGCCCAATAGTTTTGGCTTGTTTTTGCTAGCTCGTAGCTCAGTTATCCCATTTTAACTAGTCTAAATCATGCCACATGGTTAGTTACCTCTCCTCAGGTTCTTGTGTCTGTCTCCATCAGGGCTAGGGGCAAATCCCATGCACTTGACTATTTCCTAGAACCAGTCCACCTTGCCAGATGTCCCACCTTCTAATTTGCCTTAGCTCATTGGTCAATCAGCTTTTTATTCACAGGTGATGCTTCCATTCAGTATTCAGTACCAGAGAATCTCTTTATGGTAATTCAACAATTTCATTTATATATCTATATATCTATATATCTATATATCTATATCTCACAATATCACATTTATCATTATTCTCAGTTGTCTCCCAATCCCTCCGGATCCCTTGTTTTCAACAAGTCTTCCATATACTTTATTTTTTATTTTTTTATTTTTTTTTGGTTTTTCGCGACAGGGTTTCTCTGTGTAGCTCTGGCTGTCCTGGAACTCACTCTGTAGACCCGGCTGGCCTCGAACTCAGAAATCTGCCTGCCTCTGCCTCCCAAGTGCTGGGATTAAAGGCGTGCGCCACCACTGCCCGGCTTCCATATACTTTAATGTCTTCATTTTTTTATATGGCCAACTGAGTTTTATAAAGTTGCTTGCATGAACATGGATCAGGGGTTATTAACTGGCACAGGCAACCTACCAGTGGTTATGCTACTGAAAAAAAAAAGACTCCCCTGACTCCCACCCCAAGCAGGTATTAGACGCCAGTAGCTCCTCAGCTACACATGGGGCCTCATGTGTCCCTTCCATAGCCTCCTCAGAATGGGTTTGGACTATATCTTGGGGGTCATATGACTGCAAAGTAACCACAGCTGCTGTGAGTTTATGCGTGCGTGAGCCATGCCATGTACACAGGTCAACATTTCCTAGCACTCCTTCTCACCCTTTGCTCCTCTTCTGCAATGTCTCCTGAGCCTTGGCGAGCTGGGGAGGGGATGGTCATGTAGATGTGGGTTTAGGACTGAGCACTAAGGTGTCACTTGGCACTCTGACTAGTTAAGTCTCTTCAATAACTGCTGCCCTATGAGAAGAGATGCTTCTCTGACAAAATTGAGAACAACAGGAATCCACAGGTCTGAACATAAATGTTTAGAAGATAGTTGACCACGTGCCCACTTAGCAAAACCACAGTAGCAGGTTTCCTTTAGGTCTTACAACCTCCCCAGCTTTTGACCACGAACAGGCACGATTTCTCTGCTGTGGAGCAGGCTTCAAATCCAATTAGAAATTGACTGACTATCCCTATAACAATCATACCACTACTATACCAGTGGGTATATCTTACCTGTTGGGTTGGTATTGTGGCACACAGTGTCCACACCTGGGTACAGCCTTTGATGACTTTTTTTTACTCAGAGTCCTGCATAACCGCTTCTAGCACATGAGAGCTGGCTAGCACATGGTTGTCCTGTGTATAGCACATGAGAGCTGGCTAGCACATGGTTGCCCTGTTCACAGCACTTGAGAGCTGACTAGCACATAACCAAGAGTAGAGGCAACATTTTATATTATTTGGGGGTTTCTAGGGGGCTTCTCTAACCAGCGCTCCTTAAGGAGGTTCTTTGTAGGTTGCAGAGGTTCAACAATAAATTTTTTTAAAAATTATTTTACCTATACATATTTGCCTGTATACCACAGGTGTGCCTGGTTCTTGCAGAGGCTGGATGTGGGCATGGGATCCCTCGGAACTGGAGTTACAATTGAGAGCTGCCATATGGGTGCTGAGAATCTAATTTAGGTCCTCAAAGAGCCGCTGGTGCTCTTAACTGCTGAGCCATCTCTCCAGTCCCCTTGTTCAATAAATTTTAATGGGAGTTTTCTTTTTTCTGCTGTTTCTGAGTTGAAAGCATGGCCAGAGCACCCCAACTGTGTTCCCTTACACAGATACCCACATCTACCTCCTTAAATTTCAATCTCATCGTGTCAGTTTAAGCAGTCAAGAGCCACCGTAATTATCTAGGTGCATACTCCCTTTAGTAAGCTCTCTGGCTTCCAAGATCTTCCTTTAAAAGATACCCACCATGATTCCACTGAAGATTCCATTTTATTAAATGAGAAATTAATAGCTGCTTTAGTTACCAGTATTCTTGCTATTGGTAACATTAATTATTATTGACAGACTAGCAGTGCGTCCAAGCCCCTCTTAGGTTTAGTCCTCACAAGTGCCCCGTGAAGAACTTAGCACAGTGTTTGTGGTAAGATGTGCACAGTATAAAATGTCCTTCCTACCCAGCTTGTGGAGGTGCACCCTTAGTAGTGGCTAAGTATGGTCACAGTGTAGCACAGCTCAGCTCTGGGTGTTTTCTTCTCACTTTCCTTGGGTTTATTTACAAACAATGAGAATTAGGAGATGTCTGTAACTGTGGGAAAGATTTCTGTACAGCATGTTTAGTAGCGTATTAATTGTCTACTAAATAATCTATAGAATATTCAAGATTGTACTATCAATATTCTGGAAGTCATTTAGTGAAACGTTTAAAGCCAAAATTGCTTTGATTAGGAGAACCAGCTCTTATCTTAGCTGTTTGCCCTGAGTAGGAAGCAATTTTCATGTATTTATTTGCTTAACGGTGTTTCCTGAAAACTGTCTGATAAGTTTCTCCTAGTTGCTGAGCCTGGGTGAGAGTTGGAGGGGAAAGAAATCACTTCTTTTTTTATTGGCTTTATTTCTTTCAGCATTTCTGTGTAAACAAAATGAGGACCAGGTTTCCTTCTGTGGAAAAGCAATTTCTTGTAACTGGAGCTTTGCTCTTGTAGGGCAGCTCCTCAGAGGTAGGAAGGGAGGTCTGAGCTGGAGTAGAATTTCAGAAAGCCAGTCATATTACTTTTAGCCTCTTTAGTGACACAAAAACATTAGGATATTTTTATTGCCTTGTGACTATGGATTGTAGTAGAAGCAGAAAACATACATGGTGGAACAACTTTGTAAAAGTGACAGTGGTTTGCAGATACTCATTTATGCCCCCACCATGCAGACACACACACACACAGAGTTCACAGACACATACACACATAGACACACACACACACACACACACACACACACACACACACACACACACACACCCACACACACACACACACACACAGAGTTTATCACAGATGCCCTGAAAGTCTCTCTGTAGACCAGGCTGGCCTGGAACTCAGATTTCTGCCTATCTCTGCCACAAATGTTGGGATTAAAGGCAAATGCCACCATGCCTGGCTCTTGATTATTGAATTTTATGCCATAAAATCTTGAATAACTTTACTTTTTTACTTTAGTTTTTAAAAAAATTCCTAAAAGATTTTAATATAATCCAGAAGCACAGTGGATTCAATTTCAGCAGTATTTCTGTGGCCTTTGCAGTGTGATCTGTGTCCCAGTTTTAGAGCTTTCGGCTGTATTTCTCTTCACTTTACATTCATTAAAATAAAAAATATAGAGAAGATCGGGCTCATTTTCTCAGTGGACGGCAGTGTTTCCCACACCGCTAGTGTTTCAAATCGTATTTCTAGCCTTGTGGAAGTGTTTGCACTGGTCAGGAGGTGTGGAACGTTTTCTGTAGCTGAAATGGGCCTAACTTTGTGCTTGCAAAGCTCTTTCACCTGTCAGTGCCACAGTTCAGGCCTTTGGTGTTCCTGCAGAAGTTTGCAGTGTGGCTGCAAAAATATGTACTTCAAAGATGCTCAGGTAACCTTTTCTTTGATTAATCTGCCTAATTTTTGGGAGTAATTTTTAGACTAATTATCCAGCGATAATAAAGTAACGTAGATTTTTTTTATTAGCATGTGAAAGTAATAGGAGTTTACTTTTAAAAAGTGCTGAAAAATAAGCAGTTTAGTCAATTAAGCATTTCTTATTAAAGTATATAAAGAAAGCCAACATTACTTATATTCTAAATAAATTTATCAGTTATAAAAGCTGACTTTTAAAAGAGTTATCTATTGCAAAATAAACATAGTAACTTTTAAGATTCTTTATTTCCTTCTGAAATTTTTTTTTGAATCAGAGTCTTATTACTGTGTAGCTCTGGCTGTCCTGGAACTCACTTTGTGTACCTGGCTAGTCTTGAATTCAGAGAGAACCGCCTGCCTCTGCCTCGCCAGTGCTGGGGTTGAAGGTGTGCGACACTCCACGCAGCTAACTTTAAATTTCTTTTATAGCTACATTCATTATTCTAAGGAAAAATATGACTTTAAGATTTATATCTCATAAAGGTCTATAATAAATTTCTTTAGTTTTTGTTATGTATAATTTAAATAAACATAATGGGTTAAAAAACTTAGATAAACGAAGCTAACAAAAGCTGTCAAAACAGTGCTATAAGAAGCATGATAATTATAAGAAATCATAAAGCCACTTTTGTGGATGATTGTGTTTGACTAGAATTGTTATTACTTTATGCTCAGGTAAATAAATGACTTCATTTCACAAAAGGGGCTTGATAGCTTAGAGTTGAAGTGTTCTTGCTTATGCAGGTTTCAGATGCAGCCCAGGCTGCAGTTGTTGTAGCCCATTTTACTGAAGGGATGGGGACAACAGTTTGTTTGTAACAGCCATGGAACTGAGTACAAAGAAGCCAATGACCTCTGGTCTTCTGTGCTGCGCATATGAAGGAGGGATTGTTTGAGGATGAGAAAAGCTGCCAGTAGACTTGGGGTAGTCTTTCTCCCCGTTTTCTGCAGAATTCTTGAATGACCCTACTCCAGAAAAACATAAAAGTCAGAAAGTCCCAGAAGAAATTACTAATGGTCTCAGAAGAATCTTGGGTCTGGACAGCAAAATATAAATTAGATATTCATATTCCAAAGTGATAATCATTAAAAACATTGTCTCTCCATGAAAAATGACTACATGAATGATTGCTGTTTTATATGCTCAGAAGGATGGTGCATGCCTGTGGCTTCTTCCTCAGCAGTTCTTGGTATGTTCCTGTTTAAAGCTGGCTTCCAGCTCCAGCAGTCCAGAAGCCCTGAATCTGGGTCACACTAATTCCTTGGCGGTTTTGTTTTTTTTAAACATTGTTTAAACATTGAGTATTATTCTGAGGCTAAAACCTATAACTATTTGTCAGGTGAGCCGATTGCTAATGGTAGCTTCAGTACTTATTTTGTTTTCCCTTCTTTCTTCCAAGGCGATTAATAAAAATCTGGTAACATTTCTCTATGCAAGGATAGGGTAAATACAGTAATATGTCTTTTTGTGGATACCATATCGAATGTGGATCTGCGTGTGACAGAGCAGCTCAGCCTTTGGTACACTGCTCTTGGTTGTATTAGTTATATACTGGGATATGCTATACATACTAGTGATCAAGTTTGGGGCAATATTAGAAGCCTGTAATTAAAATCTATTGTCCCTGGAAACAGTTTAGGGAAGATGTTGGACAAGACCTGGTTTTGATTTATGCCATCTTATAGCTGTCTTTTCCATGATTAATAAAAAGAGATGCTTGTATTTGAAATTAGTGCCCTCATTTATCATAGATACTACATGTTTTTTTGATGTAGTTTCTCCTCCATTAATGATGTATCTGTACATGTATTTTTATATGCTTTTAGGTAGTTTTCTTTATAACCAGTAGTGGGTACCAGGGTGCAGAAATTGGATATCATATTGTATAACTGGAGTCTTAGGATTGATTCTGACCTCATTAGCTTTGTCTTAGATAAGGCTTGATAAGGGACGAGGAGGGAAAAGTTAGTATGGTAGTTAGGGTAAGAGAGTCACTAACAGTCCAGTGTTTTGAAATATACTATTGTATGTCTCAATCAAAAGTTTAACATAAAAGTTAAAGTAGTTGATATTTAGAGAATTTTATCCATCATATTCATGAAAAATCATTTGGCAATTTAGCCTTAAGTATTGATTTATTAGCTATTATGAAATAAAGTCTTAAAATTCTTTATGCCTCTTTTAAAGGCCTGAGACAAGGTGATCTCCAGGAGTCAGTTATCTGAGACCCTTCCTCAGGAGTTAGAGGTGTGAGAGGTGGGGCTGAAGAAGAAAGGGTGGGAATGAGGACTGAGAGAGGAGGATACACAAGCGTGTAAGGTCCATCCACACTGCTGCAGACAGCAGCCCTAAACTCAGGCTAAAGGCGATGGACGAGAGACTGAACTTAGGGGTAGGATCTTCAGGAGTCACATGGTTTTATTATCGAGTAGAAGGCACCATTCTTAAATGGCTGTAGATTAAAACAAAACAAAAAAACTAAACTCAATGTACTAGGGCTGCTTTGTAGATCTTTACTTGAGTATTATTTTTGGTTTGTTTAAATTAAAATGAGTCCCATGATATGCATGTTTGGGTTTTAATGTGATCGCTGTTTAAGTGACAACAAGTAAACTAGTACAGAATAGAGAATACATTCGGCAGAATGCCATACAATGACTGAGTAATAGCAAATGAGTATTCAACTCTCCCTACCTTGAGTTGTGGATGAGTCTATGACTCGGCAAATTCTGTATGATTAAGCTCCATTCCAGTCCTTTGAACATTCCCTGGGATGATTCAATGTCAGATGCTTGCTCAGCATGGACAACACTCAGGATTTGAAAGAAAAATGAACATGAAATATGTTAAATTGCCATTGTAGACAAAAATAGTAAAAATAGATTTGAGTTCTCTATTTAATCAAGATGGATGGATTACGTAAGGGGAAGACACCGAAGAGTGCTGAGGTGTTTAGGAGACACTGGCTGACTGTGGAGTTAGCTGCCTGTTATGCTTGAAGGAAAAGTCTGTGTCTTGATCTCTACATAGGAGACAGTGCCACACGATAGCAGGTCTTCTGTGCTACAGTTCCACAGTGCCGCATTCGTTGAGTCAGCTGGCTGTGGGTGTCAGCTTTTGGAAAGAAAAAAAATGCTTTTGTGCTGAACAAGTATAGACCTTTTCTTGTCAACATTCCCTAAACAATATAGTCTAACAGCTATTTACATAGTTTATTTTATTTTACCTTTTAAGACACAGTCTGATCTCTTTATGTAACCCTGGCTATGTAGACCAGGCTAGCCTGGAACTCACAAGAGATCCTCCTGCCTCTGCTTCCTGAGGGCTGGGAATAAAGGCATGTACAACTATGCCCAGTGACTAATTACATATTATTATTTATATCATACTGGGATATCTGAAATAGTCTACAGAAGATTTAAGTGTCTAGAAAGATGAACAAAATATTTCCATTTTGTGTAAGGATTTGTGCACACATATTTTGGAATCCTGGGAGCCAATCCCTTCTGCAACTTGAGGGACAGCTGTAGTTTTATGAAATGGACAATGATAGATTAATATGGATAAGGGTAATCTTGGGTCAGAAAAGCTCAGGTTGTAAACTTAGTGTTTATTTTGATATATCAGAAATTAATATTCTTTTCACTACTTAAGAACTTATTTTTTTCCAGCTTTACTCTATCCATATGATTTTCTGCTTATATCTATAAATGTGTACTGTGAGCATTGCTGGTGCCTGAAAAAGACAGAAAATGTTGCCAGGGCTTCTGGAGTTGGACTTACAGATGGTTGAGAGCCACCATATGAGTGCTGGGAGAGGACTTGGGTCCTCTGCAAGAGCAACGAGTGCTCGTAATTGCTGCGCTGTCTTTCTAGGCCCCACGGCCCACGCTTTGTATGCATCTATCTATCTATCTATCTATCTATCTATCTATCTATCTATCTATCTATCTATCATCTATCTATCTATCATCTATCTATCTATCATCTATCTATCAATCATCTATCATTTATCTATCATCTATGTATGTATCTATCATCTATCTATCTATCATCTATCATCTATCTATCATCTATCTATCTATCTATCTATCTATCTATCTATCTATCTATCTATCTATCTATCTATCTATCTATCAATCGTGTGACTGTTTTGCCTGCATATATGTCTGTGTATCATGTATATGCCTGCTACCCTTGGAGATCAGAAGAGGGTACCTTGACACTCCTGGAACGGTAGTTATAGATGACTGTGAACCACCATATGGGTGCTAGGAATTGCACCTAGGTCCTCTGGAAGATCAGCTGCTGTTCTTAACTGCTGAGTCATGTCTCCAGCTCTTAGTTACATTGTTTTTTGATCCACCATTGACTTACTGCATTAAGAAATTAGTGTAGGTATTTTGTTAAAAGATCTGAAATCTGACACTCTGGACGCTGGTCCCCCTGCCCAGCCGTTCAGTTATGGGGCTGGTGCTGTTACAGTTCCTCTCATGAGACATACTATATAAAAAAGAGCTTTGGAAAAAGTGGTTGGAGAATTATACCACAGAAACTTGTAGGGCTGTGAGTCACGACTTGTCAGTTGTTAGAGAAATATGCTCAGTTGGCAAACACATTAGGCACACATCTCAGCAGTGGCAGTCATCCTGTGTGCCTTTCTTACCCCCACACCTCCCCCTTTGTCACTCCATGTATTTGTTAGTGCTTTTTCCCAGCTGGGATAGCCATGTGGCAGTCTCAGTCCTTGGTCAGTGAGATGGACGTAGAAATTGTGAATGAAGCCACATTTTTTTTTTTCCTTCTGGAAAACCAACCCTCCCTCCCTCCCTCCCTCCCTCCCTCCCTCCCTCCTTATTTATTTTATTTATTTATTTATTTATTTATTTATTTATTTATTTATTTATTTATTTATTGAGGCAGGGTTTCCTTTTAGTCCAAACCGGCCTTAAAACTTAGAGTCATCTTGCTTCTGCTCCTCTGAGGACTGACTGGAGTTACAGGTATGGATTGCCACACTTGGTAGGAATGATGCCCCCAACCCCCAAGCCAATTTCTTGTCCCTTCTGCCTAGATTTTATACATGGTGACAAGCTAGAGCAATATTCTGGAAACATCAGAGAAAGGCCAAACAATTTAGCCTTTAGGAAATGAATGTGTATGTATGATTTTTTTTTTTCATAGTGTCAGAGCTGAACATGAGGTTGAGTGTATGCTTGATGGCATTATGTCTCTGAGCACTGTCCCTGTCTTAACTAGTAACCTTGAGCTACAAGGCCAAGTGCCAGCAAGTGCCTCCCTCCAAACTTATATTTTTATGGGAAGAATAAAGCTTTATCAAAGTGAGTATGGGTGCATTTGTGCATGTGTGCTCATGCTGTGTGATTGGGAGTACTCGTGCCACTGTGCTTGTGTGGAGGGTGGAGAACAACCTGGTCGCAAGAATTCTCATTTTATCTCACATGGGTTTGGGAGATAAAAATTCTCAGTTTGGAAGGTGTACTGGCTGGTGTTGCGTGTCACCTTGACAGAAGCTGGAGTCATCACAGAGAAAGGAGCCTCCCTTGAGGAAAGGCCTCAGTGAGATCCAGCTGTAAGGCATTTTCTCAATTAGTGACCAAGGGGGGAGGGCCCATCCTGGGTGGTGCCATCCCTGGGCTGGTAGTCCTGGGTTCTATAAGAAAGCCAGCTGAGCAAGCTAGGGGAAGCGAACAAGCCAGTAAGGAACATCCCTCCATGGCCTCTGCATCAGCTCCTGCTTCCTGCCCTGCTTGAGTTCCTGTCCTGACTTCTTGTGGTGATGAACAGCAGCATGGAAGTGTAAGCTGAATAAACCCTTTCCTCCCCAGCTTGCTTCTTGGTCATGATGTTTGTGCAGGAATAGAAACCATGACTAAGACAGAAGGTAAGCTCCCTTACCTTCTGTAAGAAATACAGTGTTCCAATCCATTTTCAGTATGAGGTATGCTTAGAGTTCATCAAAGTTACAGATAAGTATGAGGCTCTAGGGTAGTCTTTTCCCTGCCTGGTGACTGTGCCTGAAAGTTGGAAAGTCGCAGGCAGTGTGCTCTGTGACTGCTCTCCATCAGGAGAGGGGCAGTCTCAAGTTCTATGTTAATGAGGTGAGGAATTAGGGAAGGGGCCTATGCTAGATTATGAATCTATAAAAGTCTTGGTAGGGGTTTCTTGTGGTCAGGGACTTAAAAACTACTGTCTTACACCAATCAGCACACCAACCATTTTTGCCTTCTTTCTATCCCAGCGTCTAAGTCTACAGAATAGTGTATTAAAAATGTTTTCATTTTCACTAGTGTTGAACTGGTTTTTACAGAGAGAGGATCTTATTTCCCACACGTATGAGCCATCTTTCCTGCCTGGCCCAAGGGAAGAGTACCATTTACTTTGTTGAAGCCATTGTAATTTGGATTTCTTTTTATGTGTTTAACCATTGTCCCTAATGGATAAAATAGTTTCAAGGCCAGATGACATACTTGAGGAAACTTGGAGACTTCTGATTTTAATTTGCAAGGGATTTTTATCCTGGAATTTTGGAACTGCTTCTTTTAGACTTGATTGAACAAGCTTGATATTCAGCCAGATGGAAATTGGCTACTTGCAGGAGAGTTGAGAAATGCAAGAGATGTTCAAAAATAGGCTGTGGTATTTCCCACTATCATTTTTTAAGTCTCTGGTTTTATCTACTTACATAACCTGTAGAAACTATAGTGCTGGAGGGAATATTGGTAATATAGCACAATCAGGGTGGGTCTGGACTGGTCACAGACGGGAGCTGATCCTCCTGTGTGCACATGTTCACTGTTAGTTTTTCTATATGTCAATGAATTCTAAGTCCATCATGATAACTGCATAGCTCCATGACTGAAGCATGAGCATGTATGCAATTAGCATCTATTCAGGGTCCCTGTAATCACCTTGTTGTCTTGGTGGGCTTCTGGTTCTCAACTTTCACCAGTGGGGATTAGCTCTTGCCTGTTTCAGATTCTGTATGCTGGAGCTGTGTAGAGCACACTTTTCTGGTCTGGCTCCTTTTGTTTGGCATCTGTATTATTACATGTAATTATACACTCTCCTCATTGGTGCATAGCATTCCATTATGTGAACATACCCTCTTGGTGGGCATTTTGGTTGTTTCCTGTTTTAATTATTGTGAATGCTGCTGCTAAGAATATTCTGGTACATGTGTTTTGGTAATTATATGGTTGGTTAATATATTGTCTTGTGTATATACTTCAGAGTGGAATAGCAAGATGAGAGGGTGTCAGCAACACACAATGTTCTTAACTCTGGTTCTTACTAGTACTTGTTTTTAATGTACTCATTCTAGTTTTGTGAAATGCCTGTACATGTCTTTTGCTTACTCTTCTGTTGGTTTGCTTTTCTAATTGTTGGGGTAGCTTTTTTTTTTTTTTAAAGATTTATTTATTTATGTATTTCAGTACATACAATTGACTGCTTTACCTTTGAATTTTGCCTGCATCCTTCTTTAGTTGCTTTTTACTGTTGGATGTGAGGTGATATGTAGGGGGCATTTTCCCCAAATGGATGTTTAGTCAAGTATTAGAAAGATGATCTTTTTTGTTGTAAATCAGGTATCCACAAATTCGTGGGATGCTTGTCAACTCTGCTTTATTGTGTTCTGTTTTCCAGATCTTGTCCATTTGCAAAACCACACTGCTCCAATTATTATAGCATTGTGGCTGGTTTGCTAACTCTTACTATCAAGTTCTCTATTTTTAGTTTTCTTTAAAATGGTCTCAGCTAATCTTGGGAATTGCCATCTGGCTAGGTAGAGGTATATTTATTGTATGCCTTAAATTGCACTATATGTATCCTTCAGCTAGCTGTCAGACATACTGGCATTAGTCTATTTAACCATATAGTAAACATAATCAGTATCTAAACTTTTAATGGGTTTATAAGTTTTTTGAGTGAAGTAGAAATATTTTCTTGGTTCATAGATTATGCACACATTTAAAATCAGTACTCACTTTTAGCATCAATCACTGTAGTGTGCAGTAATCAGATGCTTAGTTCAAATGTATATTTAATTGCACTGATACTTGATTTTCTCATTTGTAAGTAATCAGCTGTTTTGTATACCATTCTGACCAGCTCTGTAGTCATGGTGTATGCGAATTAGTTTGTTTCAGAAACATGAACCAGGAATAGTGACTGAGTCCATCTGGAAGTGTGAATCATCTTAGCATGACATTTAAAGGCAGCAATCTTTGTGAGCAGCAATTTGATTTTGTCAATCTGAAGACATTTCTCCCAATAACCTGCCTTCTTTTCCCTTCCATTTCATGTTAATTCATCAGGTAAGGTTTTAAAGTAAAATGATTATAATTTATATTCAAAATTAAATACTTGTAGCTTTTGTTATAAAATTTTAAAATAAAAAATAATTTAAAAAATGTTTTTAAATAAAAAACCTTATGGATAGCATCCCATACACACAAATTAACCAGACCCAAAGTATATACTTCAGTAAGTTTCTCTACCGTTAAGATAGCCATTCTGAAGCTGTGGGATCGCATAATGAATTTTATATTTTCACTATTGAATATATTTTATTCACACCAAGAATGAAAAAGCCATGACAGAATTAGAACTAGAAAAACAATTAGTGTTATGTCTTAGGGTTACTATTGCTGTGATGAAATACCATGACCAAAAGCAACTTGGGGAGGAAAGGGTTTATTTGACTTACAAATTCTGAGCCCAGGGATGCAACCACCCACAGCAGTCTGTGGCCTACCTTATCAATCACTAATTAAGAAAATGGCTTAGGCTTGCACAGAGCCTGAACTTAGGGAGAAATAGCTTGTGTCAAGTTGACATAAAACTAAAACTAGCCAGCACACGTCATATCCTCTTTCATAACTCGTGTCCATTACTTACATCCAGCCCTTCCCTTAGTATTTCTTGCTTGCTTTGGTGAATGGAGAGTGTAGGTAGGAGGGAGCTATGTAGAACCCCGAGGAAAGGGAATGTGTGCTCTGGAGTTCTGGGAAATGAGACAGTTTGGGGAAATTGAGATATGTGGCTGCTGTAAGAACTCTAGGGAACTTTTTTCTTTTAAAAATAAGTAAACGAGCTGTGCAGTGGTGGTGCACGCTTTTAATCCCAGCACTGGGGAGGCAGAGGCAGACGGATTTCTGAGCTCGAGGCCAGCCTGGTCTACAGAGTGATTTCCAGGACAGCCAAGGCTACACAGAGAAACCCTGTCTCGACCCCCCCCCTCCAAAATAAGTAAACGAATAATTAAAGATTTGTGTACATAGGAGCTACACAAGTAATTTTTTTCTCCCCATTTGGTTACTGAGAGCTGAGTTTTAAAAGTGAAGTACCTGCTTGATTCAGAAATGGGAACTGAAGATGAGTCAGCTTTTTGACACTTTGTGAGAATACTTACTTTTAATTACGGATAAAGAATGCACCTTCTCATTTATAATGTAATTTTGGTGGAATTAAAGGTGAACAGACAAAATGCCACATAATTGTGTTCTATTTCAGTCAGATGAAAACTCAAAGCTGCTGTGCTTCTTGGCAGTCTGTTTATATGACTGTAATGTGGGCTGAGTTTCTTTTCCTGTTCACAGATCATATATATATATATATATATATATATATATATATGCCTAAAGAGTTGAGTGACAGCATTTGTCACATAGGTATTCCAAATACTGTGTAAATACTGGAATAGAAAAGTGAGTAAAACAGATAGGATTCAGATATAACTTTCCAGTTAAGAGTTGGGCAAAGTAGGTTCATAGCATATCTTATTTACATTTAGTGAATTTGCTTGCTGGTAACATAGTTTGCTGCTTGTCTTTGTGTAAGGGAGATACATTTTAGGACAGTGGATGCTTGAGACATTGAGATGTACCTATATTGTCCCCCCTCCCCCTGCAAGACTTACATACTTATAATAAAGTTAATTTATAAGTTAGATTTAATGAGACATTAATAACAGTAAAAATAAACAGAACAATTACAACAATGCACTATGATAAAAGTTACAAGAAAATGAGTCTCTTCCCCTCTCAATACAACTTGCTATACCGTGCTGCTCACCCTTTTTTAGTGATATGAGGGGATACAGTATGCTATGTGCTCATCGGCCACTTAGTGGTCATTTAGTTACCAGATCAACTATCACAAGCTACTATGTAAGTAATTCTTACTTAGCAGTCTGTCATTACGTCATAGCTCCTGCATCCTTCACCTCACTTCATCTTATCACATAGCTCCTTAAATCATGAACCAAAACAAATCCTTCCTCCTTCAAGTTGTCTCTGTCAGGTGTTTGGGCATAGCATGCAGAAGTGAGTAATACAGTTCTGTTTATAGTGTTATATATTGTCATTATAGGAGGCGGAATGCCAGTAAGTATCCATTCCTCCTCCTATAATAACTATACCCTGGCAGTCCAGTCCTCCAGAGCATATCTGGGCTTATTTTATTTATATAGTTCTATGCTTACTTCTTTTAAACCACTATCAATTTGTCAGCTTCTCATCACTTCTCTTGCTTTTTAATTAAAATAAAAAAATTATGTGTATGAGTGTTTTACCTGATGTATGTCTGTGTACCACATGTGTGCTTGGTGCCTATGGAGGTCAGAGAAGGGTGTTGGATTCCTTGGAACTGGGCTTAGAGACTGTTGTGAACAACCATGCGGATGCTTGAGAATTAAACCTGGGGGCTTTGGAAGACTAGTGAGTTCTCTCAGCCACTGAGCCTTTCTCCAGTTCCACTGCTTTAGTTCTGGTAGGGGTTCTGTCTCTTCCAGTGACTATAGCAGCTTCCGATTGTCCTTTGCTCAAACCTCAACCTTACTGTACTCTTAATAACTTTTGTTTTATTTTGAATTGGCTCAGCTGATCCTCTTTGCCTTAGTTTCTTCATTTCAGAAGACTTCAGGGACTTCACCCTGCTAGCTTTCTGCTTTGAAGCCAGAATAATTTTACTGAGATGCATGTGTAGGAATTCTGGGAATTCCCTAAGTGATACTCCTTGGTTGGGTTTACAGTTTGACTAGAAAGGGCCTGGAAGGTGCTCATGAGGGAGAGGGATTCGCACTTTGGAAGGCTTTTCCTGTTTAACCAAGACTGGAGTTCTTTTAGGCATACTGATTATATCAATATGTGCTCAAAAATCAGTCATACTGTTTTATAATATATAGTTTTATTTCAACGTATTGATACGATGATTGTTGCAAATATAATTGATCTATTACTATACAGTTGAATTTGAAATGTTGGTTCTGCCTTTTGTAGCTCATAGTTTTATAAGCTATTGGCTTGTTCCTATGACACTCTGCAATATTTGGCTTACTTTATATAGTGTTCATTTAGTTAACAAAGAGAGTTTATTTCTTTCCTTTTCTTCCATCTCTCTCTGTCTCTGTGCCACCTCTCTGTTTTCATCTTTCTTCTTCTCACTGTATTGCCTAAGCTTGCTCTAAACTCTAGGGCTCAGGTGACCCTGCCAGACTCTGAGTAACTGAAACTGCAGACTAGTGTTGTACTAGGGAGAAATTCCTAATTTCTAATGGAGATCAGTAGTTTTCTCAGTTTAGTTGACCTTAAAGTAAGGAAAGAGGTTGACAGTTCAGTTCAGTGGAAAGAGTATGTTTACTAGTATCAGGACTATTGATATCAGTATAGTTCGAAAAGACATTATCTGTCTTCTTCTTTTTCTTTTTCTTTTTTTTTTTTTTTGGTTTTTCGAGACAGGGTTTCTCTGTGTAGCCCTGGCTGTCCTGGAACTCACTCTGTAGACCAGGCTGGCCTTGAACTCAGAAATCCACCTGCCTCTGCCTCCCAAGTGCTGGCATTAAAGGTGTGCGCCACCACTGCCTGGCTGTTTTTCTTATTGTAGTAGCCAAATACCTGACAGAAACAACTCAAGAA
This sequence comes from Uromys caudimaculatus, assembly GCA_028551405.1. Classification (NCBI taxonomy): domain Eukaryota; kingdom Metazoa; phylum Chordata; class Mammalia; order Rodentia; family Muridae; genus Uromys; species Uromys caudimaculatus. The sequence continues at coordinate 83,516,422 of CM052706.1, read as the reverse complement.
GGAAAGATTTATTTTGGCTCACAGTTTCACAGGGTTCAGTCTATTATGATGGAAAAGTTTAGCAGAATAGTTTATATTGTGACAGACAAAAACAGCAAGAAGCAGAGAGAATACAGGAATGGCCAGAGCAAGATAGAGTCTAAGGATGTCACCACTGACCAGCTTCTTCTTACTAGGCCCTAATCTTCACTATCTCTTAATGATGTCACATGACACCATTGATGTCTTGACCTGTTACTAGAGTCTTTAGGATCTAGTCACTTCCCGAAAGTCCATCAGTTGGCAATCAAGTATCCAACAGAGGAGCGAATGGAAGACATTTTGTATCTGAACCATAATACTGTTGGAATCAGTTAAGAGGCAGTTATTTAATTATTGTTGCCTCCTAAGATAGTTCAAAAACAAACAAAAATTAACAAACCAACAAACCCAAAACCCCAAAATAATAACAAAAAGCCTTGCCGGCCAGGCAGTGATGGTGCACACTTTTAACCCCAGCATCTGGGAGGCAGAGGCAGGTGGATCTCTTGAGTTTGAGGCTAGCCTGGTCTACAGAGCGATTCCAGGGAAGCCAGGGCTACCCAAAGAAACCCTGTCTTGAAAAACCAAAAAACCCAAAACCAAATACATACATACATACATACACACACATATATAGTCATAAATACATAAAATAAAAATTTAAAAAAAGCCTTGATGTGAATCTCAAGCTGGTTTGAGCTAATGAACCTTCTAAACCACTGTTTTGAGAAAAGATTTCAGTGGAATTTTTTTTATTCTTCTATTGCCACGATATCTCCCCCCTCTGTCTCTTTGTGTGTCTCTCTCTGTGTCTCTCTGTCTCTGTCTTTCTCTCTCTCAGAGACAAGCTGTCACACTGAAAATAAACCAATTATTGTGACAATAAAGGTATTTTAAGATGATAAAACATACTGTGGATATGAAGTGAACACTAGTTTAGAACTGACGTTTCTATTGCTTAATGGTGAGAAGACAAAGTTGAGACCCTGTCATAGAGGCTCATTTTGGTAATGATTTTTTTTTTTTTGCCGTTGTTTTTACCCTTTATTTTCTGCCTTGTTTCTTTGATAATACTTTGACTAAAAATATAATCCAACTATTGTTGATACTTTTTTGTATGCTCATTAGGCAGATTTCATTTAAAGTTGTCATTTAAAAGTAGTTTTACTTAAATATTAAAAGCATATTAGATGTTATTTTCTGTGTTTTTATTAAAGCATTTTTGTGATGACTTCTGTGATGACTAATTGTGATTGTCAACTTGACACCTGGAAAAGGGAACCTCGGTTGAAGAATTAATTCCATGGCCTGTGGGTATATCTGTGAGGAATTTGTTTGATTCCTAATAGATGTGGAGGCCTCAGCCCATTGCCTGTGCTATGATCCTGGGCCATGGGTCCCAGCCACATCAGGAGGTAGCTGGCTTGTGAGTCTGGGAGTAAGCCACTAAGCATCTTTTCTCTATGGTTTCTGCCCTGTCTCTCTCAGTGAGCTATCATGACCCGGAAGTGAAATGAACCTTTTGGTCATTGTGTTCATTGTTTATCTCAGCAACAGATTGCTCCATCACTATCTGCCTTGATTTCTTGAGAGAAGGTCTCTTACAGAACCTGGATCTATGCTCGTGGCCAGCAAGCTTCAGTAGTCCTCCTGCTTTTACCCTTTTATCCCTATCCCATTGGGAGATATATATATATATATATATATATATATATATATATATATATATATATATATATATATATACATCTATCTATCTATCGTAGATGCTTGAGATATAAACTTAGGTCCTCATGCTTACATATGTACCTGCTGAGCAGAAATCTGTAGCCCTTCATGTGCCTTTTGCATGCAGATGTACATATTGTTCTTAGTCTGAACATATGTACATATTGAAACTGTCTGAAGGCTTTGATGTAGTTGGTGTAAAATGAGTCACTTAGCAGAGTTGTAGAGTTGTACTTCACAGTCCAGGTTGCTGGAGCACATTTCACAGAGGGACAGATGGCTGAGAAAAGTAGTCTAAAGCTTGGCCAGCTTTGTTATCTTACCACTATCATCTTTGGAGTTACTTAGTGGTGCTTGCTCAAGGTAGAGTCACTTTACTTTGTTGTCTTCTTTTTTAGAATTACTTTAACCAATACATAAGAAGTCACAGCTTGATAATTTAAATTTTGGGATATTTTCTGATCTAAGCAAAATTCAAAGTTGAGTGCTTATATTTTAACATCTAGTACTTTGTACAGGTAACTCTTTAAAGGACGAAAATAAGCTGCATGTGGCGGTGCACACCTTTAATGCCAGCATTTGGGAGGAAGAGGCGTGGCCAGGCAGATCTCTGCGAGTTCCATGCCAACCTGTTCTATGTAGTGAGTTCTAGGACAGCTCGACCTACAATGCTAGACTTTGTCTCCAAACCAAAACCAAATGAACAAAAGACAAAAATAATAGAGTAGTAGAATTTATACCTGCTTGGAAAATAGAATTTTTTTCTGTAGGGAAATTTAGAAATATGTATCAAGAACTTTAAAACATTACTTTTGACCCAGTTGACTTTTACTTCATTATCATCATTATTGTTATTATTTGTGTGTGCATGATACATGTGTGTATGTGTGCCATGATGCATATGTGTAGGCCAGAGGACAGTTTGTAGAATCAGTTCTTTCTACCTTTGTGGAGTCTGGGGATTGAATTTAGAGCCCCCTACTTAGAGGATAGTCATCTTTACTTGCCACACCATCTCGCCAGAATCCTATGATTCTGTCTTAATAAAGTTACATGAAAAATGCAGAGAGATTTAACCAACATACTCAAGGTAGTTGTGTATTCAATGGTGAATATTTGGCAAATCAAAATTCCAACAAAAAATATTTATAGCTTTTTATATGAACAAATTTTATGAAGTTCTTTATAAAGTTAATTCATAAAGACTAATAGGAAGGAAAGCTTATGTTTAAAAATGAACATACAGCCACACACATACACACACACACACACACACACACACACACACACACACACACACACACACAGAATTCTCTAAGCAGTTAGTAGTTGAGAACAAAGTCATGGAGCTGCACTTGCAGCTGGGTGGAAGAGAACTTACCTAGTATGCACAAGACTCTGGGTTTATGCCAGTTCTGCACCTCCACCTGAAACCAAATCACAAGTCAGACTTGCATATACAGGCTTGTAATAATTAAATATGAAAAAGGAAGAATATGTCAGTCATGTACACAAATTATATGCACATACATGTGTTCATGCACATATACTGACACACACACACACACAGACACACACACACACAGAGTCACAAATGGAAACAAAAGTGTAAGAAAGAGAAAGCAACATAGAAAACATTAAATGAGTCATATGTATAATCAGATTTAGGGATGCACTTGACTAGAAAAAATGTCAAACTGTAATGTAATTTTTTCAACACCTATTTTTTAAAAAATATTTTTTGATTCATTCATTTATTTTATATATATGAGTACACTGTAGCTGTCTTCAGACACACCAGAAGAGGGCATCAGATCCCATTACAGATGGTTGTGTGCCACCATGTGGTTGTTGGGAATTGAACTCAGGACCTCTGGAAGAGCAGTCATTGCACTTAACCGCTGCACCACCTCTCCAGCCTTCAACACCTATTTTTAATGATGGTTCTTAAACACTTTAACTTCCTTCTAGCCCACTACCCTCCAGAGGTAGTGGGAAAAAAAATGATATGGGGGAAGTGGACCTGTTTAGAAATGGTTCATTGGAGCCACTCCCATCTGTGTTGTCTGGAAATCGGCAGTTCAGTTCACAGATCAGCAGCAGCAGCTTGATCCACTGGTAAATACTTCAGGGAGATACCAGCAGTCCAGTTTGGGAGAGTCAGTATAGCATATGTGAGTCAACAGTGGGGGCACTACCTAGCAGAGACAGTCAGGCCTCAGCCTTGGCACTAGTCAGCAGCAGGAGGGACCAGCAGGAATGCCAGGAGAAGTTTTTGCCTGTGCCTCCCTCAGGGAATTGAAGAACAGCGAAGATGAGAGACCCACAAGTGTTGCACAGCCTAGCTCAGCCTCTGTCACTATCAAATCCTATTTATATCCCTTCAACATCATGTGTCCTCCAATGGGTCTTGCCTCCGAACTGCTCCTGTTTCACCTGACTTCACTGCTAATCAGCTTAAGTCCTCAGAAGTGGCAAGAAACTGCAGCATACCACCAGAAGGTTTTTGGTGCCAGTTTTTCCTCTATGGAGTCCCAACAAATGGAGCTCAATTATGCAATGTAAGGCAAACCAATATGTGGGGCAGTAGACCATGCTAGGAAACTTGGTAAGGTTGGAAGCCCCGGAACCTTGAGAGTATGGTAGGAGTTCACCCTGTCACGTGACCACACTCCCTACATAGGAACATGACCTATGGCCAGGTAGATCAGAACTGAGGTCTCCTAGAGGCCCTGAGGGTTTAGCCAATAAGCTTCCCTTCCTGGGACATTCCTTCCTGCAAAAAGTATTTAATCTCTGGTCCACCCTGAGGAGGTGGTATGTACCCATTTTCCATAAAGAACAATCAATAACCAGTTCAGAACCAAGGACTGTCTGTCTCATAAGAACCACTGTGGGGAGCATGGAGAAAGCCTTTGTCTACAGAGCCTCTACAGAGCCATGCCATCTAAGTGTCCTGCAGAAGGTCCCTCCAGGCTCCCAAACAACCTGCTAAGCTAAGGACAGTTGCAGATAAGCTAAGCCAGAGTTCCCCATCCCCAACCTCCCTGACCCCCAGTCCCAGACTCCTCAGCCTGCCTTACCAACTCCCCACGACCCATCGTAGTTGTCTGGATGCCCAGGAGTTTGGAAAACCCTGGCCCCAGCCTCCCCACAGGCCTGTGGACCCCCTTCATTCTTGATTCCACATGGCTTCCAGTGGTGACTGGACGTCCGGGAACTTGGGAACCCCAGCTTCAGTCTCAGCCCAGTGGTTCTCACTTGGGCTGAGGCCCCACCATTCTCTCACCTTCTGAGCAGTGTATCAGCACTTCACTCAAGCTCAGAACCCAAGGGTGGGCGGCACAGAGTGAGTGCAGCCTAGTGTGCTTTGTGCTTCGTCTGTCCCGCAAAGTCCCTACACCCTAGTGGCGAGGCAGAATGCAGAACCACACCAATACACACGTGTCATTAGCAGAGAATCTCTTACCATGTGTCCTTTCACGTGCTTGCTTTAGCAGAACATCCTTTCTCCTTTGTCTGCTTCAGCGAAACACTTCTTCATGAGTTTGCCCTAGTCTTTCACCTGTGTATACTACAGGAAAACACTCCTTCACGTGTTTGCCCCAGCAAAACAACATCCAACATAATTAACTCTCCAAAGAATCCTTGAAGTCTCCACTTCACTGTAGTCTTAGCTACATGGGAGGATTAGGGAGACCCAAAGCTTGGAGCCAGTCTTGGCAATTTCTTGAGCCCCTGGAACCCCTAACAGAAAGGCTGGAGAGAGAATACTTGCCTAGCGTGTGCAGTACCCAGAACTATGTTTAAAAAGGTGAAGAATAAAACTATTTTGGAACACTTGAAGTTCTATTTTATAAAGAAAAATCCTGAGATATAAACAATGTTTATATTTATAAGGCAGAAAAATAGACAGCTATAATTTTCTTTGTACATTTTTGGGTGATTTTTGACAATGAAGAGGCATTATTTTTGTAACCTGAAGCATTACCTGGGGTTGACGCCGGGTGACCCGTGTGAGCACATGCTCTACTACTGACTGCGGTACTCCATCCTTGAGGGTTTGTTTTAAGGCTTGAGGGAGGTAAGGGCACTGTCTGGAGTTGAAATTGGCTTGATTCAGACCCTGGCTGAAATTGTCACTAACTGTGATTCTAGAGAGGTTGCTTTACTTCCAGGGTTCTCTCTGAAGGTTAAATAAGATGTGACGTAGGTAACATCCTTCCTGCTTCTGTATTTAATGCTATAGTAGTTAATATAGCAGCTCCTCAAGTGGATGAAAAATGCCACAAATCTTTTAAGATTTACTCACTTCTGATTTTATATGTATGGATGTTTGCCTGCATGAGCATGTGAGTACCATGTGCCTGCTCCTGGCTGTGGAGGCTAGAAGAGGGTGTGGGATTCCCTAGAATTGGACTTAGCGATGATTGTGACCTACCATGTGTATCCTGGAAACCAAGCTTCGTCCTCTGTAAGAGTAGTAAGAGCTTGCACCCTCTGAGCCATCTCTCCAGCCTCCTAATACCAGGAAAACTTTAACTGTAATTCAAAGGTAGTGAACACTTGAACAGTTGAGGCATAGATTAGATTCAGAAATACATGTGCTATGGGATAGGAAAGACGACTTTCACTAGAGCAAAGCAAAGTGGTTGTGGAGGGAGGAGGGGAAGTTATCAGAATGATAACGATGTGCTGCTCCTAAACTACATTTCCTCCTGGTTCAACGTGATAAATTTTTGTTCGCTGTGCTTTTAGTAAAGTGCTATCTTTGCTCATCAAGCCTGCCATTATTAAGACTTGAAAGTATTCAGGGTTTGAAGGTCACTCAGCATGTAAACTGAGATGCCTTTGTTAACTCCAGAGGTTGTATTCGTGTGGCATTATTAGAGAAAAGAGCAGCATAAAATACTCTCAGCAATAAGCGACTCCACCATCTTACTGTGTCTGATTGAAGTGCAAGAGCGACAGAGAAATCTGCCTTCTCTGTTTCGCAAGGTTGTTACAGCAGGTTTAATGACGAACACTAATTGATATCAAATAGCCGGTTAAGTGCTCTGGTTGTCTTGGACTTCAAAGTGCTGGTGTTGCTGTCTCTAGGTGTTTTCGTAAATGGGTTTTTAATAAGGGCTCTGAGTCTTGGTGGGCATCAGATGTTTCAGATATTCTGTTTGCCTCCTTATTTAGGCACTTTTGTTGATTGAGTGTATTGGCTTTTGTTTACTGCATCCTTCTTGTAGCTGGTCCCTTGAGTTGTAGCAGTTCATGAGTGTACGTATTGAGAATGGTTTGGGTAGGTTTTCATGTGGTAGAAAACATGGCTACTTTGGGAAACTCCTTTCTTGTTACAGCAGCAGGGTCTCAGCTCACAGTTGCAGTTGTGACTCTGAAGCAGCAATTGTGCTTTTTAACAGCAGTTAAATGGACACAAATGGTGATATTTAACACTAGTTCAGTGCCTTTCAAGACTGTAAGATCTCTCGAGACTGACCCTCTGAGGTAGTTTCTATTGCTGTTTGTGCTCATCTTCATATGATGAGTTTTTCCCTCTTAAAGACTTTAAAACAATAGCAGCAGCAGCAGCAGCAACAACAACAATACACCACCACTACCACCAACACAACAACAACAACAATAACAACAACACCTCTCTTTATATTGTCTTTTGGTGAAACCTTCTACCTTTGTAACGTGCTCAAGGTTTTCTTTGTCTCAGTTGTGGCACAAAAACTATACATCATGCAAGAGAAACTGCGATTTATTCATTTGTCTTTTTATTTTTGAGATGGCACCCAGACTGGCTTGAACTGAGAATTCTGCCTTCCTCTGCGAGTATAGGGATTACGGGAGTGCACTATAAACTAGTCTTTGAATTTGGATCTTTTCCCAAACCAGGAATTCACATAACTGTCTTCCATCAGTCATTTCATCACAAGGGGAAACAAACAACAAAAACAAGGGGTATGTGCTGTGCTGCCAGTACTTTGGGGACTTTTTGGGGTGTGATTTTAACATCTGTGTAATGCCCCTCTCTGTGTGTACTTGATATACAGTAGACATGTGAACCATAATACTCTGTCTATTATGTGTTCTAGCATTTTTGATTGATGATATTTTCTACTTACTGTGGGTTTATCAGAATAGAATCCCATCCTAAGTCAGAGCTGTTGTGTTGTTGCTTGTCAAAAAACGTTTTGAACGTACCCATGTATCTAATAAAAGCTTATTCTTCTCATCTAATTAAGTGTATTATTGTCATTCTTGCACCCCATCATTTATAAGAGCTAAGACGAGTGGTGTTGTGTTTGCCAAATCATTATGTTAAAGCTCCATGAAGGAAGGGACTGTGTCTGTTTTATTTGATACACACTGGTTTTTGTGCGGCCTCTAGTATACAGCATGCTCCCATCAAAACCGAGTGCTCAGGAGCATAGCCAGGCACAGCTGTGTTGGAGAAACAGGTGCTCAGCTCGCACCGAGTCACTGGCGGTATTAGCAGGAGCATCGCTAGGTGTGTGTGGAGGTTGAGTACAATGAAGGAGCGAGAAGATTCAACTAGATTTTTGAAAGTATCTAAGAAACTAATAATAACAACTATATTTTCAAATACTTATTCTGTACATGTTATCAGCATGTATTTAATCTGCAGCAAGTACCAACAATACCATCAAATATAATTAATTTTAATTACAGTGTTTTTAAGCTAGTAGGGACTTAGGTGTAGAAAGCTCTTGCTTAGAAAGATGCCTGTAATCAGATGTTAGAACGGCCTTCCCTTAGATTTTGGTTAGAAGTAAGTTTAAAATATTCAGATATACTGTAGTCAAAATAATGAGAGCCAAGACACTCAGGATTTTATTCCAAGGATGTCATTCTCCTTGGAAATGATGTGGGGTGGATATTGTGAGATTTTAAGTGATCATATAATACAGGTCTATCCTAAATAGTAAGATAGACTGCAGCAGATAAGCTTTCAGATTTTACTTTTACTTGGCTTCTGTGGCTTGATCAGCCTGTCCTTGGGAGTACTGAACACTGGAGTTGAAGACAGGAGTAACAGGAAAGAGTCCACTGATTCACCTTTGTTTTATGACCTGTAGAGTTTTCTCAGTTAATACCTGTAATCCCTTCCACCCAGTTTTGCTATTATGAGACAGGAGTAACAGGAAAGAGTCCACTGATTCACCTTTGTTTTATGACCTGTAGAGTTTTCACAGTTAATACCTGTAATCCCTTCCACCCAGTTTTGCTATTATGATTTTTCCCAGAAAATATGTTGATTAGAATACAAAGGTTCTACATTTGTGTTATGTTAAAAATGGCTTTCTAAAAGATGGATAGAAAATTGCTTTTTTCTGTCTGTCTTCTTTCTTCGTTTTCTTTCTTGAGACAATCTCATGCATCTAATATAGTCTCAAAGTGGCTGTTTAGCCAAGGATTACCGTGAACTTCTGATTCTCCATTTCCACCACGCCTAATTTGTGCTGTGATAGGTATCCAACAGAGGTTTGTGCATACTACTAGGCCAGCCCTCTACCGACTGAACCACATCTTCCAGGTCCCCCTTCCAACTTTTGTAGTTTATAAACTAAATCTTTTTCTTCTTATACAATTTTTTCTCTGCAATCTTAATTAAATTTGGAAGGGAAATAAACTGATTTTTAGAGAGAGAAACTTCTTTGAAGGCAGGTGAATAAAATTTGGTATGTTTTTCCCCAGGAAGTATTGCTAGAGTAGTTATTTCTTCTCCTTTGATGTATATATGTGTTATTCATATATGACTCTTTTAAATTCTGAAAAACGTCTTATAGGCTACTTTGAAGTCATAAATCAGGAAATATGAATATTTGAGAAGATAAATTTGTGGATGAACCTAATCAGTTTAAATTCTTATGACTGGTGGCAGTTTGCTTTGAATGATGACGTCAACTGGATCTGCACATCATTTTCATGTTTTAATGGTCAAACCCTTGGTGTTTAATGAAGGCATATTTATCTGAGGATGTAGTATTTTTTTTAACTCAATTCTGATAATCATGTGATAGTTTTTTAAAATTGATTTTTTTAATCATTTAACGTTGATGGCTAATGTTAATCATTTGCTAGATGCAAAGCCCTCTGGGCCTGTAGGAGAATGGTGGATAATCTCTAGTTATGGTGTAAAGCTCCTGCTGGCTGAGAAGGGAATGCTCCCTGTGGGAGATGCTTCACTTTCACCTCCAGACCCCACCAAACACCGATGTTAAGATGTACTTCTCTTAACAGACTCATTTTAGTGGGGTCATTCAAGGTAGAGACGAGATGGAGAGAAGGCAGCCAGGAAGATAAGTGCCTTCAAAGTCAAATCCAGTATTAGGGTTGGTTCCCTGGAAGACTAGCTTGAATGCTTCCGAAACACCTGTAATGTTTATAAAAGGTTGGGTTAGAAATTGTTTAAGTAGGTCACACACATCAAAAGTTTAATCTCAGTATCAGTTGTTTCTAGCAGCCTGTGGTTAAGAATAGCCCCATCACTGAAGGAGAACCTGATTCTGGTGAACTGTGAATACAAGGGTTTTTTTTTTGTTTTTGTTTTTTTTCCCCCAAAACAGAGTTTCTCTGTGTAGCCTTGGCTGTCCTGGAACTCACTCTATATACCAGGCTGGCCTCGAACTCAGAAATCCACCTGCCTCTGCCTCCCAAGTGCTGGGATTAAAGGTGTGCATCACCACTGCCCAGTGAATACAAGGTTTTGATTAAATAGAAGGCATATTGTCAAAAGTATAATGAATATTTGAGTATAGATTGTGGTGTTCTTTTATCTGTAAATATAACAAAAATAACTTCCAATAAATTCACTACACACATCGTTTCTGAGATCATTATAGTGATAAACCTAATACAGAGCACGAGGTAGTGAGGTGAACAGTTTGGGGTCAGGAATGAAGCCGTCCTGGGCCTGGCTGGGCCGGGAGAGAGGGAAATAGTGGTGCTGTGACTGCAGCAGGGAAACCTTTCCGCCTGAGCACTGTTGGTTGTTTCTTCAGGACTCCTTTTAGAAAATGGGAAAATAAGAATGAAGAACTGTCAAAGCATCTGTGCTATTTGACTGTTACAATTTTTAGACTAGAATGAAATATTCTAAGGAGCTAACAGTATATTATACAAATGCTAATTACAGAATCATTTACAAATGGGATATTTTTAAATTTTGAATAATTAACTCTTTGCTCTAGTTTTCTTACTTATAAAGTGGAGGCTATACGGATTGATCATCTCTACTCTAAAAGTTTTCCAAAACCTGAAACTTTTTGACTGCAATAATGCTTCAAGTGAAAAATGCCACACCCAACTTTATATGATGGGCTGTAATCAAAATGCAGGTGCATTAAGAGTTTTGTATAAAGTTACCTATATGATATGTATAAAATGTTTATGAAAAATGTATAAACTTTTGTTTAATTAAGACTTATATCCTGTTCCTAAGAAATACTTTATCATGTATTTGCAAATATAGATAATAAAATGTGAAATTTGAGATATCTTCATACAACTGTTACAAGGAACAAATGGAACATTATGTACGTATCGTGACTAGCATAGTGCCTGGAGTGTGTAAGGCCTTCAGATTCAGCTGCTATTGCAGGCGTATTTTATTATTTTTGATGCATAGCCCTTTTTTCTAGATATTTAGTTTTGATATTGTACTAGACAGTGTATTTGGCAGGGGCAATAAGATATAAGTAGCAATTTACAGATGTTGCTGTCCACTATAGCCACTTGCTGACAGCCATGGTCGGCTCCTCCATTTTTTTTTTTTTTTTAAAAGATTTAGTTTAGACATTTCAATTATGAGTATGTACGTATATGTCTGGTGTCCATGGAGGCCAGAGGCCTTGGGTCCCCTGGAATTAGAGTTACCGGAGATTGTGAGCCACTTAGCATGCATGGGTACTGGAAGCTAAACTCCAACTTCTGTAAATAGTATGTATTGAGCTGTCCCTTAGCCCCCTTCCCCATGTTCTTTGACATTGCAGCTGATGATGAATCCTTGGTCTGTGTTTCCCAAGCTGTTTGCAGACAAAGTTCAAAAGATAGCAGAAAACTTGTTCTGAGCACCAGAGAGAAATGACTTGGTCATAAGTGTAATTCCAGGCAGGGTACATGTGCTGACGTCATGCACCATAGTGGCACTGGTGGCAAGTTTGTCTACAGGGAAAGGCTTGGGGATGAGAACTCCATATAGGGCTGGTATCGTGTCCATGGCAAATGCAAGACCAAACACAAATGGGCCCCAGTTTTTCTTGTACGTGCGTTTCTAAGCCTGAGAGGTCAGATGGCTATCATGTTGTGGTCTTAGGGAAGGTGAAAGGTGGCATGAACATTGTGGAAGCCGTGGAGTGCTTTGAGTCCAGGAATGGCAAGACTAGCAGGCCACTCACCAGTGCTGCCAGTGGACAGTCTGATATTGTTGCTTGGGTGCCTCCTAACAGCTGACTGTTCTTCCATAGCCCAGGAGAGCACCCCTCTACCCCATATGTCCCCAGTACCCACAGTCTTTGTGTTTCCCTACAGCTATTTGAACTCAGATGTTTTCCTTATTTTCCTCCAAGTTTGTCTAGGTTGTGAGTTAGGTTTATAATTATGAATAAAAGTAAGATAAAAAGAAAAGGCAAGTCAAGAGTTGTGGGTTCTGTTCACAAGAAACTTGCAACTCATTTCAAAGTTGTGTTAGTTAATGTTTAATCCCATGTCAAATACTTAACCTTTGAAAAAGGAGGAGAGGTTTATTTGGGTTCATGGTTTCAGTTTCTGGGCCTGTAGAGAAAATAAACCCCTCAAAGGCAGCCCCTAGTGCTCTTCTTCCAAATAGGTAACATTGCTTAAGTTACCAGTGGGTCAACCTCCTCATGATCCAGTTACTGCTCAGTGGAAGACACGAAGGCTTCAACCCACAGGGTTTTGGGAGAATACTTTATAGTCTACTATAATGGTAATAACGACAGGCTGATGAGAAATAATTTTAATTATAGATGTATATGTGCTTCTTGTTACTATGAGAGTTCTAATGCTGGAAAACACTATTTTGTGTTTTTGAGGGAAAGAGTATAACATTCACTGAGCATCGAAAGAGAATTTTGAGGGTTAAGATGATAATGACATTTCATGAGAGACACAAGCATAGAAACCAATGTGGGAAAATACAGGTAAGAGGGAGAACACCATGTTGTAATGGATTCAGGGCAGAGCTGAGGGTTTAATTCGTGAGACACTGTTAAGTAAAGGCTCTGTGGCCTGATAAGGACTAGTTGTCAGGGAGATTGAACAACTGCAGAGTGGTATGGTGGGGGAGGGGCAGGTAAGCCGTGTAGGAAGACTCAGCACTTCCGTATTCATTTGATAGAAGAGTTGCTGGGTTGGGAGTATTGAATATCTATCTGGTATGTACCAGAGGCCCTGGGTTTGATTCCTAGAACAGAAAAAAAGTTGTCTATTTTTTTTTTTTCTGTGTTTACACTTTCTACTAAGGATAGAATTGGATTATAATTATTTAATTTCTGATCAATGGTGATGTTTTAGGATATAAAGAAGATGGAGACCAATGTGGCAGTTATGGCAATGAAGATAGGTTTAAATGTGAAATTATTATAGAGGTGGACTAGTAACTTTATATATTTGGTAAGAAAGAGGTAGGCAGTAAAGAAAGCCTTTGGATTTTAAACCTGGGTGTCCTGGGGAATTGTTGTACTTAATAATCTTAATGAAAACTGGGAATGAACATTAGTATTCATAATAGATGTGCAGATAGTACTTTGCCTTTTACCGACCGAATTGCCAGTAAAACATTTGCTTGGTGCTATTGGAAATGTGCAACTGGAACTTGAGAGAGTGGGTGGCTAGAAAAGTTAAGAATATAGGTTTGTTACTTGTATGCATAGACGCGGTAGATGGAACCACAGAGGCCGGGGGTTGAGTGTTGGGGGGGGGGGTGTCATGTGCCGCTGGGGCTGGAGTCGGACAGTTTATCTTAAGATTATTTTTCTTCCCTCCTTCACTCCCTCCCTTCCTCCTTCCATCTCTCTCTCTCCTCTTCCTCCCTCTCTCTTTTTCTTTTTCTTTTTCTTTTCCTTTTTCCTTTCCTTTCCTTTCTTTTTTTGAAACAGGGTCTCTTGTAGCTCTTAGGTGTCCTGGAACTTGCTGTGTAGTCTAGGCTAGCTTCAAACTAACAGAGATCACCTGCCTCTCTGCTTGCTGACTAAAGGTGGTGGGATGTAACAAATATTATATTTTACTTTCGGACTGGTTTTTATAGTGAAGCTCCCACACTTGTTTGGATTTTTGACATTCAATTTGAGGTCCTAAAATACTAGCCCCATGAACAGGGCTAGGTGTGCATGTCACTGTGTGTCAAGTAGTTATAACCAAAGGCATGGCCTTGAGTGTGGTGCCTCCACAGTTGCCTTAAAAGGATGCCTTAATTCTCTTACAGTAACCACAGTCCTACTTATAAGACTGACATAATATTACAACACTTTTCCAGAACTAGTTCACATTTTATTTGCTAAATCTTGAATGTAATTCTAAACAGCAGTAGCACTATGAGACTTCTATAAAACAGTCTCTTGGCCCTGTGTCATTTCCTCTAATTTAACTATATCTTGCCTTCTGTGTCTACTCTGTATATGTGGCCATTTTCATAATTCTTAGGTTTCCCTCCTGAGATTCCCATCATGTATATATGTATATGTATACTTATAATACTTACTATGTTAAATTATGCTTATTATATTATGTTTAAATCTATGTATATATGAATGTGAGCATGTGCATTTCATGTCATGTGTGTACTAATTATGGAGAAAATGGAAACAAACCCAGGAGTCACTGACTTGGATTTCGTAGTCTGTGAGACAAGAGATTTGGGTAAACTAGCTATAATTATAGTTTCCTGAGAAACTACAGGATGCTAATGGGAGGCAGAGGCAGGAAAATCCTGAGCTTTATAGTGAGATTCTGTTTCAGATGCTAAGGATGTTTCAGATGCTAAGGAATCTCTTAAATGGGGCAAATAAAATCTGTCTTTAATAAAATCATATTGTGTATAAAATCAAATTGTTACAGATATTTGGACAAAATTTGTTGAATGACATTTGATCTCATTTTGGGGGAAATGACCCTGTGTCAGCTGATAAAGGGTAGAGGAAGAGTTTGGCAGGCTGTGTAGATGCAGATAGACTAGGAATACTTGGAACGCAGTAAAATAACCCGGGTGGGGCATTGGGTGGAGATGATGCTAACTCTGATGGGAGAAGGAAGTTGGGCTGTACTTTGGGGATGGTTGAAAACATTTACAACTTATTCTGTATAGTTTTTAATGGTAGAATTCTGGTCATTATCTGCAGAAAATGTGCTATTTAAAAACTCTGGACTAGATGCCGTATACTCCTCTGCTATGGCTGTGGTGGACATGGGGACAGGGTGGTTAGCAGAGCCAGTGGTGAGAAAATGGTGTTAGGTAGTTATGAAATAAAAGGGCACTGTCTTAGTTTGGATTTCTGTTTCAGCGATTCAACAGCAATAACAAGAACAGCACCACCCTACATCCAAAAGCAGCCTGTAAAAGAAAGGATTTCTTTCACATTACAGCCCATCATCAAAGGAAGGCAGGGCAGGGACTCAAGGCAGGAAGCTGGAGGCAGGAGCTGAGGCAGCGGCCACCGAGGAGCACTGCTGCTGGCTCGCACCTCATGTCTTGCTCAGTTATGTTCTTACACATCCCGGGACCACTTGTGCAAGTATAGCGTGGCCCACGGTGCTCTGGGTCCGTCCTCATCAGTCATTAATCAAGAAAGTAACAGCTTGCCTCCAGGTCAGTCTCACTGAGGGGTTCCTCAGTTGAGGTTCCTCATCTCAGATGACGCCAACTTGTGTCACGTTGACCTCTTACATTTCCTTACCAAAGAGCAAGGAAGAACAGACAACCAAGCTCTGGCAGACAGAGGCAGGGGATCTCCATGAGTTCAAGGCCAGCATGGTCTTTGTAGCAAATTCCAGGACAGCTAGGGGTACCTGATAAGATCCTGTCTTCCACCCAGTCAAACAAACAATCAATCAAACCAACCAACCAACCAACCAGCAAGGCAGGCAGGCAGGCAAGCTTTTTTCTATTTAAAAAAAAATTTGAGCAGTCTTACTAGTGATTTAAAAGATGGAAATGCAGTGGTACAGATTGGTTATACAGTTTTGGTGAAAGTGAAATAAAAAAAAAATGTATATTTTGGTAAGAAATGTAGCATCCAAGATACGACATTAACTTGCTTGGTGAACCCTAATTTACAGTTCTTAAAAAGCTCCAGCTGCCGTCTGATCTGATCTGATCTGTTGGGTGATTAGTGGTACACTCCTGTGCTAACAGCGATTTTGCCAATCAGATTTGAGTGCATAAAATTAAGATGATAAGAATACCTCTTTGTAGTTTCTTTTTGGAAAAAATACACTAAGAGTCATTCAGAATGCATGGTTTTCATTATAATCATTTGTTTTTTAAAATTAAAATTATTTGTGAATAGTCACCATCAGATGGTCCAGAGTTCATGAGAAATTGACGTGTTTCTAGTTTTGATAAATCCATCTGGAATTACTTGTCAGCATTTGCAAGTGTGTTTCTAGTCACTCTACATGCTCCTTTTAAATAGGAATGGTAGAAGTTTTATAGATTTTGAAGGAGAAATGTGCTCTTAAGTTTTAATTTTTCTCCTGTCTTGATTCTTTTTGTGTGTCACATAATTCGCTCTGAGTGTAGAAGCGCTTCTGTCCTCTTTCTCCAGGGTTGCTTGACGGTCTGTTGAAGAAGACTGTCCCAGTCTGTGTCTCTGTCTCCCCATCTCTCTCTTCCCAGGGCTTGAGTAAGCTGCTGCAGTTTAGCTTTGACTCTAGACAGCACTTGAGTGCTGAAAGCAGTCGGCTCTTTTGCTCAGAGGGAAAAGAATGAAGACAAGTGTTGGGAGCTGAATGAAGAAAGGTAGTCTCTGGCATTTTCTAACTGAGAGATAAGAGGGGTGGAGTGGTTGGGGGTGGGGATACCTTTCTTAGTGTGGCCATTCAAGGCCTTATCTAGGGAGAGGCATGCAAGCTGACCTGGCTGGAAAGGTGGCTGAGCTGAAAAACTGGAACAGTGCAAAGGTCCTGCAGGAGTGAGCGAGGGTTGCAGCGTGAATGGGAGAGCCTTCCAGACTGTGGTTCAGGCAAAAAGTCAGAGAGGGCAGTGATGGAGCACCACACTGCCATGGAGAGATTGAAATAGATACATAAGAGTTTACTCAGAATTCAGAAGAGAACCCTTCATTTCCGTGACAGGAAGAGGGAATTTAAGCAGAAGCTGTTGCTGGTCAGATGGAAGGGCTGCCGGGATGCTTGGACCGTGGAATGACTGGAGAGGAGGCGTTGTAGGTTGAACTTGAGGATTTACTGATGTTGTAGTTTGGGGATTTGAGGGAGAGGTGAGCTTTTCATTTTCAAAATGTGGCTCTGTAAATGTAAAAAGCAGACCTTAATTTATGAGCAGTTTGCTCAGTGATTTCAGAAGTGTTGGCTGAGGAGCACATGTCTCTTCGAGCTAGTGTTCTGAAGTGTTGTACCAAGTGTGAGAGCCGGCCCAGGGTCCTTCGCTGTATGTACACTCTCTACTACTGAACCCTTACCTATGGGGGAGGCCCTGGTTCTCCCATGCTGTCTTTTTTTTTTTTTTTTTAAACTTACATTTTATTTTATGTGTTTGGGTATTTTGCCTGAATGTATTCCTGTAGATCATGTGTACACACTGCCTGCAGAGACCAGAAGAGGGTGTCTGTCTCCTGAACTGGGGTTACAGCTGGCTGTGAGCCTCCCTGTGAATTCTGGGTTCTCAGTAAGAGTGGCCAGTGCCCTTACCCTCTGAGCTCTCTCTTTTATCCCTACTTTGTCTTCCTTCTGTCCTCTCCTGGCTTCCATGTGGGAACACCTGCCCGGGTCTCACAAGCTATTTTTTTGCTAATATTTTGCATTCTCTTTCCTTTGCAGCTCGTGCTGGGATGCACTGATGCTGCTGCAGGGCTAGGCCATACAGCCTAAAACCTGATTTCAGGGCTAGAAATGCCTGGGGCTGTGGAGATTTGGATGGAGTCTAAGCCGTCAGAATTTCTGCATAATCCTATTTCTATTTCTGTGTAATCAAAACAGGAAAAATGGCGATCATTTGTAAGTTGATCTTGGGTTTAAAGACATGGCTGTGAAGTTGTTAATTTTAGTAAAGGTGCTGGCTGCCAAGTCTGATAAACTAAATTTGACTCTGGAGCCCACCTATTAGCAACTAAATCTCCCAAGTTATCCTTTGCCACATACAACACACATGGCATATTCTCATGTGTGAACACACAGACACAGACACAGATGCACACACACACACAGGCACACACACACTTTGGTAGGTATGTACACATACAATAAACAAACAAACAAACAAATAAATAAATAAACATAGTAAGAACCTCTAATGCAATTACTGCTTTTTACCAGATTAGTTTTTATAGGTCACACCATGTTATACTGACTCTTCAAGCATCTGATTTCCTTTGTCTAGACTGTACTTCACGCAGTACCACCCGTGTTTCCTTGTTGGTTGACACCCAGGAAGAGAATAGGCCTTTCTCTTCTGGAAGACCGTGCTACATCCCACGGTCTTTCATGTATTGTGGTAGCATGCATGTTACTCTGTTAATTTGCCTGCTCCTGAAGTCCATCAGATAACAGCAAAAATGACACAAGCTTGCATTTGCTACTAAAGATTAAAGTTTCAGAGGAGATGACACATAATGTCTAAGGGTGGCTCTCAGGCAGAAGTGTAGGACTGCAGTGAACTGGAGGGAAATTCTAGAGGAGGTGATGCCCAGGACAGGTGCTGTGTTAGATAGTTATTTGAATAGGTGCAGGGAGTGTTTGAGAAAGTGAGACAAAAAATGTCCACAGGTTGGGTTGTTTTCAAACAGTTTGCCTTGTAGGACAAAGGTCTGAAACCCAGATGACAGATGTGTACACTCCCTCCAAAGAATAGAGGGATTTTGAGCCTTCGGTGGTTATGGGCTTGTATATGTGGCTTCAGTCATTGGCTTTGTGTTCTTATGGCCCCCCCCCTTTTTTTTTTTGCCAGTGTGACTTCCATATTTCTTATAAAGGACTCTTGTCTTTGGATTTAGAGTCAACTGAATCCAATGTAATTTCATTTTAAGATACTCACATATAAAACGCCCTTTCCCCCAAATATGTAAGATTCACTGGGACTGGGGATTTAGACTCGGACATGATTTAGAGGCTGGCATCCAGCTCACTGTACTGATCTAACCCTGTGAAGTCCTTGCAAAAACCCAAGGAGTGGTAGAATGGGCATTCAACAGTGACAGCTTTATGTACACGTGCTTGGTTTCTAAAACCCTGTCATCCTGGCAGGAACTCTCCTCTTGAAGTAGTTCATGTTCAGAGTTCTCCCAACCCAGCTTGAAGGTCTTAGGAAACTTTGGTCAAAATCAGTTGGTATAATTCATTAGTTTGTTGGTATTTTGGAGTAGTTGAGTCAACTATACATTATATGGAAACTTTCCTTTCAATGTTTAATAATTACTTTAAGCACGATTAAGAATATTTAAAAACAACCTTTTATATATATTTGATTTTTAGTTATTTACATATGATCAATGCTTTAATTACATTTGCATTTTATAGCAAGGGTTTCCTGAGGTACTTCGTCAGTACAAAGTCTATAGAAGTATGTAAAGTTAGTAATAGAGGGACTCTGGCCAGCCCCAGCAAACCTTGCCCTGCTCCCTCATTCCCTCTGCCTTGCTAAAGTCTGTCAGATTGTGTTTCTGAAGCTAGCCGTCAAGATCTGTCCCTTTCTTTGGCCACTTCTGCCTCCTGGGCTGACTACTAAGGTCCAGCTACCAAACTGCTGAAGTCCAGCAGTCAAAAGTCCCCTTGGCTCACCTAATGATCATGCCCACATAAAATAAGCACCTCACCCTAACTCCTTGATAAATTGCCATTTTCCTGTATGGCACACCTGTCCCCTCTCTGTTCAGAGAGGATTTGTCTGTCCCCACCAGGGCAAATACCCCTTCCCCTCTCCCTTGTTTTTATCCCCTCCCTCTTCCTCTGTCTCCTGTCTTGGTCTCTTATTCCTGCCCTTTGTCCCTCTGGGGCAAATACATGTTCTTTGTCCTGAGGACTTGGTCTCTGGGTGTCTTTTCAAGTGAGATAATGAAAACTGGAGCTGTGAGTGATGCAAAGAAGATTCAGGCCAAAAAAAAGGATGACTAAATGCAATATTTGCCAAAACCAAAATTAATAGTATGACTGTAAGCTTTAAAATATACGTTAGAGGGACCAGGGAAATGGCTCAGGAAAGAGCATGTGAATCAAGCCCAGGGCCTGAATTCAGCTCCGCAGCACTCATGTATAAAGCTGGTAGAATAGCATCTAGCTGTAACCATGGGGGAAACAGAGACAGGAGGGTCCCTGAGCGCCCCCAGCCAGTGGCTGTAGCCCCATCGTAGAGCTGCAGGTTCCATGAGAGAACCTGCCTCAGAAATAGGATGGAGAGCCATTGAGGAAGATTGCTCTGCTCTCCCTCCCCCCTCCCCTACCTCCCTCCTTCCCTACTTACGTCTCTCACACACCCCTCCCACATATAGGAAAAAAATAGTTTAGAGTTTAAATTCTCATGAATCCTGAAACTAGACAATGCAGCCTTACATAAAGAATATGGTATCAAGTGTTAAGTTCTGTTTCCTGGTTCTTTGTCCTAAGGTAAATGATGTAATAACTCCCATCCCTCTCTACTCTTTTACTTATGTGAGTTGGACATGACCAAATGTTCCTCTATGAGTGGAAGTACCAATTAAGTAAAATTACATGTATTGCTTAATAGTTGATAGCCAGTATTAAAAACTTGTCAATAGTGTTAATCTTTTTGTTGTGTGGCTTTTTTTTTTTTTTTTTAAAGAGATAAGGTCACTCTCTGAATCTTAGGTTGTTTTGGGATTTGGCAAGCCCCCTTCCTTCATCTCTCAAGCTCCAGGATTACAATTATGTGCCACTGCACCTGGCACTGTAAACACGCACACGCGCGCGCGCACACACACACACACACACACACACACACACACACACACACACACACACACACACACGAGGGGCATGTTTTGGGGGCAGCATCCTGTTTTATACCCCAGCTGACTTGTAATTCACTATATGTAACTTTTAAAAAATCTTACCATGTTGTGTGTTGAGATCGCCATTCCAGCTGTCTGTTTGTGCTGGTGTGTCATTCTGTCTTTCACTTAAAACTTGCTTGTATCTTTCTATAGTCATGTGTTGCTTAATGATGGGAATGGCTTCTGAGAAGTGTTTTCATAGACCCTAGGTCACTAGATAATGTCCAGTGGGACCACTGTGGTAAATCTGGTTTATCCATGATAGGATGCCCTTACATAACTTGACAGCATTTAAAATATCTCTTGTGAATGGCACACATGTTGCCAAGAGAATGCTTATTGGAAAAATTTAATCCATGTACATTGAATGTAGCTACTGACAAGATAGGATTTATGTTTGCTGTTTTGCTATTTGTCTTCTGTTTCATATCTTTTTTATATCTTTATTCTTCCATGTAGTTTTCCTTTCTACATTTAATCTTAGCTTAATGCCAGGGCCATTGCAACTTTTCTGGTAGGTATTTCCTGGTGTATACTATTTAAAATGTTCTTTTCTCAAAAAAAACCTTACTGCTTGAGAATTTTGTAAATTCATACAATGTATTTTGTTCATATTTGTCCTCCCTTCCTTCTAGCTTCTCCCACACCCCAGCGCTTTTCCCTCCCAGCTTCATGAGCTTTTGTCTTTTTTAAACTCACTGAGCCCACTTGGTGCTGCCAGTATGTCCCTGAGTGCAGTGCCACACACCGGAGCGTGGCAGCTTTTCAGGGGCTGCATCCCCAGAGAAGCCCGACTCTTCTCCTAGCAGCCATCTGCTGCCATCTACTGCTCCTCAGCTGGGGACTCTGTGAGGCCCTCCCCACCAAGTTGGGAATTTGGTTGGCTTGATCTTGTGCAGGTCTTGTGCATGCAATCACAGCAACCGTGAGTTCATGGTGCACCAACTAAGTTGTCTGGGGAACACTTACTGTGAGTTCATGTGTGAACAGCTCTATCGAGTCTTGAGAAACACTATTTCTATTTTTTGTTATTTTTTGGTTACTCTAGTGTTTTAGTTTGGGCTTCTGTTTCTATGATAAAATATCATAACCAAAATTAACTTGGGGAGTAAAGTGTTTATTTCACCTTACACAATATTCACATCATCCAGAGAAGTCAGGGCAGAAACCTGGAGGCAGGAACTAACTGATACAGAGGTCACGCAGGAATTCAGCTTACTGGCATGCTCAGTCTGTTTTCTTTTCTTTTCTTTCTTTTTTTTAAAATTTTTTTTTTATTTTAATTTTTTTGATACGTTATTTACATTTCCTATATTTCCCCCTTTCCAGGTCTCCACTTTGGAAACCCCATCCCCTTCCCCATCCCCCGCCTCTGTGAGAGTATTCCCCCACCCATCCACCCACTCCCATCTTCCCCCCCTTGACATTCCTCTTTACTGGGGCCTCTAACACCCTCAGGCCCAAGGGCCTCTCCTCTCCCTGATAGCCATCAAGGCCCTCCTCTGCCACATATGTGGTCCAAGCCATGGGTCCCTCCATGTGTATTCTTTGGTTGCTGGTCCAGCCTCCAGGAGCACCGGGGTAGGGTGGGGTGGTGGTGGTCAGGCCAGTTGACACTGTTGCTCCCTCCATGGGGCTGCAAACTCCCTCAGCTCCTTCAGTCCCTTCTCCAACTCCTCCATCTGGGACCTCACTCTCAGTCCAGTGGTTACTTTAAAGTGAAACTTGGGTATTCCGAACTTTTGGGCTAATATCCCCTTATCAGTGAGTACATACCATGTTCGTCCTTTTGTGACCGAGTTACCTCGCTCAGGATGATATTTTCAAGTTCCATCCATTTGCCTGCAAATTTCATGAAGTCATTGTTTTTAATAGCTGAGTAGTACTCCATTGTGTGAATGTACCACATTTTCTGTATCCATTCCTCTGATGAGGGACATCTGGGTTGTTTCCAGCTTCTGGTTATTATAAATATGGCTGCTATGAACAT
>CM052706.1:83479744-83492960 GCA_028551405.1 Uromys caudimaculatus | reverse complement strand
CCCCACTTTCTCTTCTATTAGATTCAGTGTATCTGGTTTTATGTGGAGGTCCTTAATCCCCTTGGACTTCAGCTTTGTACAAGGAGATAGGAATGGATCAATTCTCATTCTTTTACATGTAGACCGCCAGTTGAACCAGCACCATTTGTTGAAAATGCTGTCTTTTTTCCACTGGATGGTTTTAGCTCCTTTGTCGAAAATCAAGTGACCATAGGTGTGTGGGTTCATTTCTGGGTCTTCAATTCTATTCCATTGATCTACCTGCCTGTCACTGTACCAATACCATGTAGTTTTTATCACTACTGCTCTGTAGTATAGCTTGAGGTCAGGGATGCTGATTCCCCCAGAAGTTCTTTTGTTGTTGAGAATAGCTTTTGCTATCCTGGGATTTTTGTTATTCCAGATGAATTTGAGAATTACTCTTTCTAAGTCTATGAAGAATTGAGTTGGAATTTTGATTGAATCTGTAGATTGCTTTCGGCAGAATGGCCATTTTTACTATATTAATCCTACCAATCCATGAGCATCTTTCCATCTTCTGAAGTCTTCTTCGATTTCTTTCTTCAGAGACTTGAAGTTCTTGTCATACAGATCTTTCACTTGTTTGGTTAGAGTCACACCAAGATACTTTATATTGTTTGTGACAATTGTGAAGGGTATCATTTTCCTAATTTCTTTCTCAGCCTGTTTGTTTATCCTTCGAGTATAGGAAAGCTACTGATTTGTTTGAGTTAATTTTATATCCGGCCATGTTACTGAAGTTGTTTATCAGCTGCAGCAGTTCTCTGTTGGAGGTTTTCGGGTCACTGAAGTATATATCATATCATCTGCAAATAGGACTGTGAGCCCAGCTGTAGTACTGCCATTGGGCTGGGCCCTCCCACATCAATCACTAATTAAGGAAATGCCTTGCAGGCTTCCGTATACACGCCAGTCTTGTGGGGACGTTTTTTCAGTTGAGAGTCTGTCTTCTTAGATGATTAGTCTGTGTCAAGTTGACATAAGAACTAGTTAGCACACCCAGGGAGTATAATTGTTAATGGGTCATTACTAATTTAATTTCAGCAGCATTTGAAGTCTTTATTCTTGTATAGCATGTTTTTTATCTCTTCCTTTGTATTATTGTTTAATTCAAAATACTCTTTATTGCTTTATTCAGTTGTCTTTTAGATTAAAAGAAACAAAAGAAAAAACAGATGTAAACAACATCTGTGTGTAAGATCTTTCCTACTTCTGTAGCCTCACTGGGATGCAGTTGTTTATGGGTTGGTGTCCTTTTAGTCCCTTGAAAGGGCTTTGTTCTTAGTGCTTCTCATAGGGTGGCTTGTGAACTACACACTCTGTTATCTTCAGCTACAAATCTCACATCAAGGGTCTTCTGTATATGATAAGTTGCTCCCTTTACAGTTAATGTGCCATGAAGGTCATGGCACATTTGTACTTGAAATTGGAGGAAGTTTCCTGTGTCTTTTAGTGCAGCAGGGCATATCAAGTGGAATTAAACGATCAAGGTTAAGTTCTGGCCTCTTCTCTGAGTAACATCCTGTTCCTGGGGAGATTGGTTCATCTGTATCTCTTGAATGCTGCAGAAAGGACAAAGATGTCACCTTTCATGTTCTTGCTGGTCAGATGTGACCAAGGAACTTGCCCTGTTATATAAAGTGCCATCTGAGGACTCTGCGACTGTTGGTTTACTTTACGCGTCATTTCTCCTCTTGATAGTGCAAGGGAGAACATGCTAAGTCCATAAGCAAGACGTCGGCTACTTACAAGTAGTTGCTTAGTACGGAGGTTCGATATATGCTTCACACAGTCCCTCTCCTTGCCTCTTGCCACTTAGTAAGCTCTAGAAAGAGTTGTCATTGTTAGTATATTCCAGAAGTCATTGGTTCTGCATTGCCCATCAATACGATTCTTCTCGTACTGAGCTCTGCATAAAGAGGCCAGTTATGCTATGGAGTAAAGGAAGGAATAGGAGCCACCAGTGCCCCAGTCGTGTGAAGCATGTCTGGAGCAGTCGGCATCTGTGGTGGGCCGAGACCCTCCTGTCTGTGTGCCCTCATTCTCCGTCCTCCCAGGGTGACTGCAGTAACCATGCGCACCAACGCAGAAGTAACAGTTTCAATGCCTTTTGGTTTTAATAGGACCTTAAGAAGGGGCCAAATTAGAACATGTGTTTTCAGCTTACCTTCTTCACGTACACTTCTGTTTACTGACTGACCGCCTCCCTCTTTTGAAACAGCATCTCATTGTAGCTCAGGCTGGCCTCCTGACTCGGCCTCCCAAGTCCTGGAATTAGAGACACACATTGCCATGCTCACTTCTTAATTCTTTTTGCTCAAGTTTGGGATTTATTATTGACATGGAAAGTCATGTTATACTTAATTAAAAGTTTATGTGTTGATTGTATGAGAAAAATTCAGTCCCTGGAATAAAAATTTGTGTTTTTTATGCAGCCCCCCTTGATGTGTGTGTTTGTGGGGGACAATGCAAAATTTTAATTTTCTTTATGTCATATTGTTGAAGAAATTATGCATTTTCTAAATCTTACTGCTTAATTTTTATTTCTTGTATGCCTTCTTTCTATGATAACTAGGATGTATTTAATCTTCCGAGTGCCTGGTCTTGTCCCCATGGCTTCATGTTAGCCAGCCACTGAGGACATGTAGTTGCCCTCTACTTGCTCCTGAGAACCCAGTTTAGTTGGTGAGTCTCAGAGTTTAGTCTGTTTAAGAACTACCTTAGGTATTCTACTGTGTCCTTGAGAACCATTCCACTGGTAGCTCAATTTTATTTGTGAGATAGTTACCTTTGTAAAGTCTCCACAGAGCCAGACTTAAACTTTGTCTTGTAAAGGAGTCAGTCAGCAGGAAGTTGTTTAGCATGCAGATTTCTGAGCCCTGACGTCCTAGGTCTAGAGTTTGTCCTGAAACGTGTGACTTCAGTGATCCTGGGATACCAGGTAAGGCTGGCATTGAGCCAGACTGCACTCTAGAACCTGGCAGGTTCCTGTTGAGAAAAATCTGACTAAGGCAAGGTAACATTTAAATGTCTCTCCTGTTTCCTAGTTACCAGTTTTTGTTTTTTAATCTAAGTTATTGATTGTTTTAAAAGTGGAGCTGCTGGAGAAACAGATACTATTTTTGCCATTTCTATTGAAAGCAAAGTGGTTGTGTAGGAAAGATTGGAGTGGGTGTAATTACAGTTCTCCGAGAATTCAGTTTTTATTTGGTATCTGTAGTAGGCTCTCTTGGGGCCAAAGAGTACCTTTACATCTTCCTAATTGGTACTTTCACTGTATGCCTTCCTCTGTCTTCCTGTGCTGCCTTTGCAAAGGACACCCTCAGTCTTAGCTTTCTGCCCTCAATGCATACTTTATGTTCTTCACTGCTCGTGAGGTTAAGTTCTCTGACCTTAAGAGGTATTGGGAATAATACTTGGACTTTCCTGTTCAGAAAGCCCTGCCATTTTCAGTAGTAAACCCAAAAGTGATCTTTTGTCTCGTCCACAAGTGAAAATACCTGTTGTTTTCTGTCGTACTGTTTTTAGACTAGTTTTTCTACCTTCTCTTCAGCTCGCCAAGCTTACATTTACTGCCTGTCGGTTATGTTTCTCCACACCCTGATTCCATGCCACTCTGTACAGACCCTTCCTTTCTCCTGCCTTAAACCTCAGTCCCAGCATTCCCTGTTTTGCTGTGACTCCTCTCTGTTCTCCTGGACACAGCAAATGGTAGCGAACAGTGTGGAGAGACTTAAGCCGCATTATCTCAGTTAATGATATGATGCTCTGGTTTTAAAAGTCAATAAAGCTCCAGAGCCTGTCCCAAACACAGGAAGAGCATGTTCCTTGTTACACGACCAGGCCTGTCAGGTCTAGTTTCCTTAAGCAGTTTATGCAAATCCTGTATCTGCGGAACCTTTCTTTTCCTGGTATCTAATTCCTGATCATTGTTTGTCTGTGAG
This sequence comes from Uromys caudimaculatus, assembly GCA_028551405.1. Lineage (NCBI taxonomy): Eukaryota > Metazoa > Chordata > Mammalia > Rodentia > Muridae > Uromys > Uromys caudimaculatus. The sequence continues at coordinate 83,488,995 of CM052706.1, read as the reverse complement.
CTCGAGGGTGAATAGATGTGATGGAACACAGGGTCGCCAGGGTTTATGTTTTTCCTTGGCAAAGAGTCATTGAGGTAGTCTTCGGTTGAAGCCTAAAAGGCTAAATTATGCAAAATGAGGTTGAACATTGCATGTGTTAGTGATTAAAACAAATGCTAATAATCTTCAGATTTTAGGTTGTTTTTACTTGTACATAGGTTCTGCTTATATCTGTTTTTTACTGCAGGGGTCTTAATATTAATTATTATGTGGTCAGAAGGGGAGCTATGGTCTGATTTGTTAAAGCTCGGGCTTAGGAGCCTTCTTGCTTACTTTCATAATTAATATGCTAATGCCATTAAAATGATTAAAACATTAGAAAAACTTTGAAAGTTGCTGGAAAAATGATTATTTCTAGGCCAGGAAAATGTTTTCCGCCAGCCTGAGAGCTGGTTTGTGAATACGGTTTCCACTGGTGCATGCCTGATACTCTGCTTGGCTATGCTTGTGTGAGGCGCAGGTGGCAGAGTAGATCCCAGGGAAAGCCCAGCATAGGCTCAAACCTTTCTGTTTGCCAGGTGTGAGGGGGGAGTTCTGGAAGGAGTACCTAAATGCCCTATCCTTACCTCAGTCAGAGCAAGAACCCTTGGAAGAGATATGCCCAGCAAAATCCTGTGGGAACACCATAGGAAGAGTATGAAAATTTAGGTTTTTTTGTGTATGTTCCCGTGCTCATATAGCTGAAGCTTGTATCTGTTTCTGGTGAGAAAAAATACAGCTTCCGAAATGAAATTTTTTTCTTTTTAAAAATAATGCCCCAGCTAGAAGAGGAGAAGAAAAATGTAAAACTCAGCTATCAAGTTTTTGAGAGAAAAATCTGAATTAGAGACCTAATGTGCATGTGTGTCCACTCTCCGCCTCAGCCTCTGTGTGTGTGTGTGTGGTGAGAGAGAGAGAGAGAGAGAGAGAGAGAGAGAGAGAGAGAGAGAGAGGAGATGTAGCCCCTTTTCTAGTGTCACTCAACAGTTAGTTGACATGGGGTCTCACTCTTCCTCTCTTCCCTTCTGCTCTTCATAGCCACGCTAAGTTACAAGCTTGCTCAGGGCTGGCTGTGGCATGGGGCCTGGAGGCGCCTTACTTTCTTAGTCAGCTCTGATTTCTTCTCACCACAGATGTTTTTCACCAGCTTTCCCCAGTAACCATTATACATGCAGATGTAAAAATCAGGTTCCTGGAGATGCCATCTTGCAGTACTCACCCTGTGTTACTTCCCAGGCTGCAGGTGGGGACCTTGACCCTATCATACATTGTCTGGCTTTCCATAAAAAGCCTGGGTGGGAGCTTCTATAACCTCTGTGACTGTTGATTTGTTGTATTTGTATGGCTGCAAAACCTGTATCACATGGGCAATCCCAAAGTTGGCTGTTAGTTCCAGTGGTAGCTGAGCTACCCTGGGACCATAGTTACGACAGGCTTTGAGTACCCAAGTGGCCGAGCACCAGGAGACAATCCTGTTGGTGGTCCTGTGCCAGCAGGGTGTCTTGAGACACTAACCACCACCACCTCCTCTTCCTCTTCCTCCTCTTCCTCCTCCTCTTCCCCCTCTTCCTCCTCTTCTTCTTCCTCCTCCTCCTCCTCATCAATCATCATCATCTCCAAAGAGAAGGTTTTACAAACCTATACCCTCAAGACTACAAATGGGTATCTGGCCAGTTCCTAGATATTCCCAAGGCATCTTTTCTGTCGTCCTAGAGTGTCTATGCTGCTGTTCTTAAGTAGATGAAAAGCTAACATATTTTTTTAGGTTTATTTTTATAAACGAGTTTGGGTGTTTTCCCTGCATGAATGTTGGTGCACTGCTAACATGCAGTGCCTGCAGAGGCCAGAAGAGAGCATTGGATGCCCTGGAACTGGAGTTAACGATGGTGATCAGCTCCCATGTGGGTGCTGGAAATGAACCTTGTACCTCGGGAAGAGCACCAAGTCCTCTTAACTGCTGAGCTGTCCTTCCAGCCCTGTTTGCTCTTTTCAGTGTTATTTATCTTTTAATAAACAGTGGCTTCTTCAGTCCAGTTTTGCACAGGCTTATCTGATCAAACTGCAGGTATTTCTGCTGTGCTATTTTTCTTTCTAATTATTTCTGTGAATTGGTTCCAAAAAGCCTGTAATATCTATGTCATGGCCTGAATCTTGTGCAACCTTGAAATTTCTACCGCTAGATTTAATTAGTGTATTGCCTCTAAAGTCATTCAGAGTGTCGGAATATGTTAAAAATGTAGTCAGATTCTTTGCCAGACTATAACACGAGTGGTCTCTAGTCTAATTTTTTGTGGAGTTGACTTTGGTGCACTCATGCTTTGGTTTGTCATAGACTCCCTTTCTGGGGTAAGCAGACCCACGTGTTACATTTTCCCAGGAAAAGTCTGTCACACAACAGTATTATATGCACATATGAATATTACATAAAACATTTTTAAAGTAGCAGCTGGTTTTGAAGAACAATTTATTTAACACTTATTATGTTGTGACTACAGTGTCAAATCTGTTGACCATATTGTCACACTTAATTCTTAGATTGTTCTTCTTGGGTTGGAGCCAGTAATCCAGTTTTTCAGTAAGGAAATTGAGGCTTAAGTTAAAGTTTGTGCCCAAGAACTCAGAGTAATAAGTAAGGTTCATAGTTGACCTTCTCTAGCTCCTTTGTAAAGTTACACACACTCACACTCACACACACACACACACACACACACACACACACACACACACACGGGTGTGCACCTCTTAGCTTGAGTTTTTTTTAACTTATAATTAAAGATATTACAACTGTTTTGCATTATGTGTATGTCTGTGGGCATGTGCACATATGGTGCCCGTGTTGACTGTTAAAATACCCTAGAGCTGGAATTACCGGCAGTTGTGAGCTGTCCAACATGGATGCTAGAAACCAAATCCAGGTCCTCTGCAAGAGCAGGGTGTACTCTAACTGCATGGCCTTCTGCCCCACCTCCTGGGTATTTTTTGTTGACAGGTTCTCATGCTGTGGATCAGGCTGGCCTCGAACTTGTGGTGCTCCTCCTGCTTTTCTTTTCCCAGTACTGGGCTTGCAATTATGTATTAGTTCAAGATTTTCAGATCAGAAATGGAGAATACTTTTGGGTTCGCCATCTCTTTTTGAGTATATATTTTTAAGAAACATGAGAAGTCATGTCAGAAAACACTTCTTCAGTGATTCATGATATATAAGTTCCAGAGCTTATTGTACATAGTTATAGAAGACAGTAGTTCTAGAAAGTACTTATAGAAGAGAGATACCTTTTTGCCAAACTTACAAAACCCAGCAATACTCACCATTAGATTCAAAATAGTTTTAGATTTGCCTAAAAATTTCAGAGATTCAGAAGAGTTCCTGTCTTCCCCATATTTAATATGACCTCTTATGATGATTCATATGGATGTGTTGGAGAGAAAATGGGGGGACTTGGAGAGGGGAATAGGAGTAGATAGACCGCATTTCACTGCACACCTGTATGATAGTCTCAAAAATATTTTTTCCAAAGATTGGGTTTGTAAAGTGGAAGGAAAACCATTCCTCAGAGCCAGAACTATACAGCCATTTCACCACTCTATCTCAGTACTGTTTAGTTCAAGGATGAAAGGGCTGCTCACCCAGTTCTAAGGGACTTTGCATGGAGAGAACAAAATAAATGCTAACTGGAGCTTTCAATTAGTCACTTAGTGGGAAAGAAAACTCTGTCAACGCGAGACTGAGAGCAAGAATCTTGGTGTTTGTAGTGTCTGCATCAGGAAGCTTCCTTCCTACCACAGAGCTCTAGTTATGGGAAAGAAAGAATTTTTCTTTTCACTTTTAAAAAAATTCTTGGGTCTTTGGGGACAAATTGTTGTAATTTAAGCTATATCAATGTCATTTGTGTCTTTATCATTGGTGGGGTTTAACTCAGTTCTAAGTTATACTTCTCCATTAACTTTTCCTAGTTAAATGCTTTCATGAGTCTACCTCAGCTGGTGAATGCTGTCACAACCTTAATCTGCAGTACAACTGGAACATTCTAGATCGCAATTGGAGTGAGTTAAGCAGCTTATTGAAATAAAATGCCATCTGGTTCTTCATGGTTTAACATGTAATATATGTGTGTATATATTTTTGTAATCCAGAAAGCAGCAACATTCTAACTGGGAAACAAAAACACTCAATTTACATATAAAGAAACAAGTCTTATTTGTTATAAAATTAAGTTTGATTTCAGTTTATATTTTGACCTGGCTTTCACATAGCCACAAAAAGTATCAAATTTTATTCCTCAGATTTTATGTTTCATTAAACTGTACTTCAAATAAAATATAATTATAGGATCTAAATTTTTCACTTTACTTGAAATGGCAGTGATGTCAGTGAGATACAGTATAATCAAGAAATGTCCCCAAGGATCTCAGCATGCTGTTGTTTTGTTCAGTGAAACTCGGGCTTCACTGAAAATGGGCAAATCATCGCTTCTTAAGTTAATTCAGAAATATACCACAGGGGGTGTCTTAACTGGCACAGAGGATACCATTTACCACCTATAACCCACATCTTGTCTTCCGTTTGTTAAAAGCAAATGATAGCGTGTAGTAATGTGATGAAGCTAGCTATACCTGACAGCATGTGCACACACAGTTAATAGATAAAAGGGACTAGAAAGTGAGTAGACAGCAGTGCAGTGTGCACCCCAGCACCCTTCCTCAGCACGAACTGTTGGACATGTCGAGAACAGTATACCTCCCTACCAAAGGAGAAACATAAACACCAAGCCAGGCACAAACCCATTGATCTACAATGGTGTCCTGCCTGGAAGATATACTAGGGCAATGCACAAAGCTTGTGGAAGTAACCAACCAATGTCTGATTTGACTTAAGGCCCACCTCATGAGATGGACCATACTAGACACTACTTGGGTGACTCAGAACCTGACACTAGATAGCCCAAGGACCTAGGGGAAAACCAAATACTAGTGTTATAAAAGTTAAAAAAAAATAGTAGCAATAAAATGACTCCTAATGATATTCTGCTATACTCACAGATCAGTCTTTTGCTCAGCCATCATCAGAGAAACTTCCCCTCTAGCACATGGGAACAGATACAGAGATCCACAGCCAGACATTGCAGAGAGTGAGACTGGAACACTCAGTACTAAATGGGATGTCTACATCAAATCCCTCCCTTCAGCACTGAGGGAACTCTGTGGAAGAGGAGGTGGAATGAGTGTAAGAGCCAGAGGGGTGCAGTACACACACACACACACACACACCTAAAACCCCCACCCCCAATTTAACAGACGCACATATGAACTCACAGAGACTGTGACAGCATATATAGATAGAGCTTGCATGGGTCTGGACCAGATGGAGTCTTTGAGCTGAAAGGAGAAGTGGACACATACTCCTGTCTCTAACTCAGAAGCTATCTCCAATTGATAACCGCTTGCAAATGAAAATTTCTCCAAGGGCGTCTAACTAGGGAGACACATTACTCTTAAGGGGAGGCTGCATATTCTTCAGGAGATGAACAACACAGAATGAACTCAATAGTATCATTGGAAGTTCCATATCTTTTTAAATTTAATTTTATTTTTAAAGGTTTTTGATTGTTTGTTTTTTTGAAACAGGATTTGTCTGTGTAGCCCTGGCTGCCCTGAAACTCACTGTGTAGACCAAGCTGACCTCCCACTCAGAGATCTGTCTGCCCCTGCTTCTCAAGTGCTGGGATTAAAGGCATGCACCACCACTGTCTGGCTGGAAGTTCCTTATCTTATAATGTCTATGTCTGGTCTTTTTTAAAAAAATTATCCTATCTTTTTATTTTGAAAAAAAAAAAAAAAAAAAAAGAAATATCTTCTTTTTACCCTACAGGTCTTTTGTGTATTTTATGGCTTCCAGTTTAATTAATTAATTTATTTAAATACATTTTCTTTCTTTCTGTATTGACTGTAGTTTTCCCTCTCTCCTCTCTTCCTAGTCCTTCCCCCCTCCCCTCTTGCACACCCTCTCCCCACACTTCCCCTCGATTTCTCTTCAGAAAAGGGAAAGGCCTCCCATGGATAGCAACCAACCATGGCATATCAAATTGTAGTGAGACTAGTCACCTCCCCTTGTATTGAGGCTGGAAGGGCCTCATAGGAGAAGAGGGCCACAAAAGTAGGCCAAAGAGTCGAGACAGCTCTTGCTCCTGCTCTTAGGAATCTCACAAACAGACAAAGCCACACAACTGTAACATATGTGCAGAGGGCTTAGGTCAGTCCCATACAGGCTCCCTGGTTAGCTGGTCAGTCTCTGTGAGCCCCTCTGAGCTCAGGTTGGTTGATTTTTGTGGGTTTTCTTGAGGCATCCTTGACCCCTCTGGCTCCTATAATCCTTCTCTGTTCCACAGGAGTTCCTGAGCTCTGCCTAATGTTTGGCTGTGGGTCTCTGCATCTGTTCCATCTGTTGCTGGGTGAAGCCTCTCTGATGACATTGGATTAGGTTCCAATCTATGAGTATAGCGGACCAGGAATAATTTCCTGTCCATGGTCTCTGGGCTGCCCAGCCTCTGGATCCTGGCCCTCCATGGGTTATCAGGGGTGAGCCCCCTCTCATGGCATGGCTTTCAAGCTGGAGTATTCCTGGATAACATAGAAATTGTGATAGTGGCCAATCAGTGACTGACTGCTCGGTCCAGTTTAATGTTTTCATGCAACGAATTCCTGAGGTTGTGTCTGTGTCTGTATCTGTTTCTCATGCCTTTTCTTGGGCTCTCTTCCTTCCGTTCTATTCCTATGTTTTAATTTTTATTTTATTATTGTGTCTTAGAAACTAGTTTTCTGAGAGACAAAAAAGGGGTGGATCTGGATGAGAGGGAGATGGGAAGGAGTAGAGGGTGGGGAATCCATTATCAGGATATGTCTTCTGAGGAAAAAAAAGCTATTTTCAGTAAAAGGAAAAAATATTCCCTTTAAAAAAACAAAACAGTGTACCTAACTAAGCCTAAGTGAATTAAATAAACCATACATTTCTGAAATATAAATATTAGACTAAAATTCTGAAAGTGCTTTGTGCAGTTGAATTAAAATTCCCTATTATAGGGAACATTTTTAATGCGCATCTCTTTCATAATGTTACATAAATGGTCAGGCTAATTTATGTGATAGAAAAGCATTACAGTGGAAGACATCACGCTTGGCTTCGCAGGTAAGTGAATCGTCTCTGGAGGAGACGATCAGTTCTCCCTGCCTGTCCGTGCGTAGATGAACCTCTTTCTGGCCCCCTCTGCCTGTAGATTTGAAGATATCATAAAGAGCATGGGAGCAGTACTTTTGAAGGCATGACAGGATAGTTGGAATGAGAAAATAACTTGAAATTTTCTCAAGGAAGAGACATTTTAAGTGTTTCTTCCCAAGTGACCTAGGAGGTGATTCACTATCCCTGGGGATTATGTGACCCTGGACGACCATCAGTTTCATGAGATGTGTAGTACAGGGACGGCATCTTTTCCCTTTTTACATCACTAGACCTTTGGAGAATAAGAATGAAAATGAAATATGAAATTGACCACAGAACTGTAAGATAGAAAAGGTAAATGCATGGATTTGAGTTTGCTTTTTAACTGACTTTAGACTTGATGTTCTTCTTTATGCAAATACTGAACCTATATAATTCCAGTATGTGCTAATTGTTGTTAAAGGCCTTTGGGTTTATCTAATTATTTTGTCCTATTCAGAAGGAAAAATTTACTTACCTGGTTCTTTACTGTCACAAACACCTGCATGAGATACTCCACTAGGCAAGTGCCTGCCTGCCTTTCCTTTCTTCCTTGTTTTCAGACTTGACATGGAATCTCCCTTGAACTTCTGGGTTCAAGTGAGGCTCCAGCCTCATCCTTCCAGTAGCTGGCACCACAGTTGTGCCACTGTGCCCTCCGATGGCGCCTACCAGATGTCAGTGAGGCATGAGAACCACTCCCCACGTGGCCTCATGTTTAAGTTCAATGATGTTGAATGCCCTTGCACTTAGGTTTCATCTCAAGAATGCTTTGTAGAGGAATATTGATGTCTTTACTGATATTTCCAGACATTCTGACTAACGGTTTGTTTGTTTCAAATGTCATTTTGCAGTGTTATATATGGTATTGTTTTCTGAAATCACTGTGTTTGATAAAATATAGTTTTATATTGAATTGGCTTATACTGAATGTGGTCTTCAGTTTTATGATTTTAAAAGTTGTCCTTAGGGAAGAAAAAAAAATCTTAATTTACCTTTGCTATCATTTACATTTTTTTTGTATGTATGAGTGACGTGGCATAATACTGTGTGCGTGCGTGCGTACATGTGTGTTTCTGTGAAACTAACTGTGCACGTGACATGATGTGGAAGCCAGAGGTTGATGTTCGCTGTCTTCCTCAGTCATGTTTACCTTAGTTGTTGAGACAGGGACCTTTCTTGAATATAGTATCATAGATTTAGCTAGACCATCTAACGAATGAGATTCAGGGACTCTTCTATCTCTGCTTCCTCAGAGCGGGGATTATAGATGCACACCACTGTGCCTGGTCTTTTACATGGTTGCCAGGGATCTGAACTCAGATACTCACACTTGCACACACACCAGGTGTTTTACCAACTTACTTATCTCCTCACCTCTGCTGCTTTTTCAGGGAATGATAGTTCTCTCTACCCTCCCAACCCACCCCCCAGAGTCTAATTACATATCCCAGGCTGGCATCAGACTCTGATCCTCTAGAGCACTGGAATTACCCATTTTCAGTACTTTTCAGAGCTTCCTTTTGTGTTTTTTAGGATAATAAAACCAGTGTTTCAGTTTTGAAAAACCTGTGATTGTATGTATTTATTTATTTTAAACTTACTTTTATAAGTATGGGTGTTTTGCTTGAATCTATAATATCTGTGAACCACATGTGTGGCTGATGCCCTCAGAGGCCAGAAGAGGGTGTCATCCTCTAGAATCAGGGTTACAGATGGTTGTGTGCTGTCCTTGGGTGTTAGGAATTGAATCCAGTCCTCTAATTACTGAGCCATCTCTTCACCCCCAAAACTTCTGGTTTTGACCAGTGGATATTTTTTGTTTGTAGCTCCTAAACCACTTCAAACCTAAGAACTTGGTCCTTATGCACACATATGAAAGTAGGTAACCAGACAGATATTAACTGCTCTCTGAGCATACGTAGTTTATTTCTTCTCTGTTTGCCTGTTCACTCGCTCTCTCCCTCCCTCCCTCCCTCCC
>CM052706.1:83455234-83479644 GCA_028551405.1 Uromys caudimaculatus | reverse complement strand
GTTAGTGACAAGCTGTCTTGATGTAGCTTTGAATCACAGTCACTAAGGAGAGCATGCCTGCTTTTGCACTATTAAGACTGAGCATTTCTCTTCTAACAGAGTGGGATTTTCAGGAAACAGTTATGGTTTGTCCAACATAGGTAACCATGCTGTGACTCTGCGTTCTTGTAGTGTATCATTTCTTGAGATTTGTTGTTACACCTGTTTTATTATTGTGTTCTTTGCTATTAAGTGGGTAACTAATTCAATTTTGAATAATTCCTGTTCTTTTGAAACTTTGGTTTTCTAAATTTCATGTTTTAGATGCAAATTTGCCATCCTTCTCTTGGCTTCATTTATTTTTGTCATCTGTCATTTGGTTAGAAATGTGAGTGCTTTGAAAATAGCAAGCTCCTGTATGAATTTTAAGCTAATATTTTTAAAATCACACTAATACTGAGAATTTAAATTTAGAAGCAACAGAATAGATAGCAGTTATGGCAGGCTGCGTGAGTAAGAAAGTCAAGTACATTGGGGAGTGCTTTCTGTTCGTTCTTTGAAGACGTCTGTAGTAGTTCGTGATTACGTGTAGAATCTCTCACTGTATTAACTTCTCTGGACTTAGACCTGCCAATAGAAGGTAATATACTACAGTGTCAGTTTTCTTGCTGGAGAAATGGAACAGGGAAAAATGTAATCCTTTCTGGTCAAACTGGGCCTGACGGACCTGTACAGGATGGACTTGAAGGTCATGGATATGTCTGTTTTATTGCCTTAAATTTCTGACACCACGAGTCCATGTATTTTTATATAATTCAGACTGCATGCTGGGGTAAACTGTCTTTGGTCTCTTGATTCCCAATAGTTATTTAATCTCGAAATTTAGCACACTAGAATGGGTGGTTCCTGATTTTCAGCTATATTCATGTAGCAGCAGGTCAGTTCATCCCTAGTATGTTAACTGCTTTTCTATTCTCTACTGTAAGGATATTCCATAGTTTGCATTGATTCTGTATTGATGTTCTTAAACAGTGGGAACTAAACAGACAATGGTACCAAACATGGATTGTTCACATTTGTGCAAGTATTGTCATTGTCTTTAGTTGACCGTGTGGGAGAACAGACATGTTGTAGGTGGCTGTGAAGATAAAAGAACCCAGTTAGATTATAAACCACATGGCATCTAAAACTTTTTAATCTAAAACTTTTTAATGGCGTAGGTCTTGAAGAACTGCCCATTTATATCTGGTAAAGCCTTGTGAGACCAGGTTATCAGTGGACCTTTGGTCACACTATGTATGTATACATATGAGATTGTGTGTGTGTGTGTGTGTGTGTGTGTGTGTGTGTGTGTGTGTGTATTGTGCACACATGTGGTGGTTCTTGTTCATTTAAGTAATATTTATTTTAAAGGACTGGTAGATAGCCAGAAAATATTAAGCTAAAATAACCTTTGTAGCTTTTAAGAATTTATGATTTTGGGTGACATGTGAACCCTGGATGTTCAATTCTCATTACTCTCTGTCTCCCTAAAAAGGGTAACAAGAAGTAAATAGAGAAATGGAGGAGTCAGGGAATCTTAGTGAAAAGAAAATGAAGAGACCTGCTCCCTGCTATACTGTGGGTGGACTGTTTCTGACTTAAACAGGTGGGTGTTAGAAAGTGGAAAAAAGGTTAGTGATCAATTGTTAAAACGTTAAATAGTAAAGCTATTTACTGACTGATGTTTCAGGGAAGGGATTATCACTTTTCTAAAATAATGATATTATTTAAAAGGTTTTAGAGTTTAAGCATTATGGCCTAAGTTCAATTTTTAGTACCTACTTTAAAAAAAAGCCTGGCGTGGTTGCCTGAGCTCAGAGTCCTAGCTCTTGGGAGGCAGTAACAGGCAGGGCAGAGCCTAGTGCTCACTGGCAGTTCAGGCTAGCCTGCTGAGCAAGCTCCAGGCCGGCGAGAACCCACCCCCAAAAGCAACCTCTGAAGAAGGACCTCGAGGTTAATCTCACCTCTACACATATGTACACACACACACATAACAGGTTTAAGGATTAAATGATATCTAGGATTTGTTTACACACAACTTGGTGAGGCCAGTAAGGTAGGAAAGTCAGGGAGTGGAGATTTCCCAGTTAGTTAATTAATTATTTAAAAATTTTATTGCATATACTTTTGTGTTTGTGTGTGACAGAGAGAGAGAGAGAGAGAGAGAGAGAGAGAGAGAGAGAGAGAGAGAATATGTTTTAATAGGACTCCGTTTCCTATCATGTGAGTCCTGGGGATTGAACTCGGGGTGTTAACATGGCAGCAAGCGCCTTTACCCACGGGTCTGGGAACAGAACTCAGGGTACCAGGTCTGCACAGCAAATACTCATACCCATGGAGTCATCTTGCTGGCCCACAGTTAATTATTAAGGCTGAGCAATAGGTAGCGATTGGTTTTCATTATTTTATATTTTTTGATACCCTAATTTCCATAATAAAAGTCAAAATATTTAGATTGCATGGTATCTGAGTGCATACTAATGACTAAAGAGTATAATGATTGCTACGGAGGCGAATATCAAATCCTAGCATCAGATTACCGTTTAGCATGAATATATAAGGTGTGAAGTTAATTCAGGGAGAATTTTGACTCCTGATCTAAAGGAATTAGCATTAGATTGACTCTGGCTGCAGTACAGTGCCTACATTCGGTAAAATTTTATCTAATAGTAACTTGAGAGCATGAGAGTAGCAAGAGTAGTAGTCTGGGCAGTGAGGTTATGCTGAGGAGAAGCTGAAAAGTGTTCCTGTAACATGACCTAAGAGAGGGGAAACAGTAAGCTGATGTCACCAAAGTCAATCTAACTTTACTTATTGTGGGGAATGTAAAAGTGTCAAAAAGCATAAAAGAGTACAAACATATCCATTTCAGCTTTCGCAGTTTTGTATATGTCAAAGCTCGCTCAGCGTGGCTTGGTACTCCCTGCAGTTTCCAGGGTCCACTGGGTGTCTTGAGATGTATCCCCTGGGAATAAGGGAGAGTACTGCACTGTCTTTTGTAACCCTTGCTATGAATGTGATGATGGCAGGAAATGAGCTTCCTGCAGAATTGTTCAACTGCCGTCTTTCACATATTACTTGCTTTTATTTCTCTGTGACACAATAATTTATGCATGCAACTTAGGGGAGGAAACTTTACAATAGCTCATGGTTTCAGCCCATCATAGAGGGGAGGGCATGGCAGAGCAGCACACTTCATGATGGCAGGGATGTGTGGCAGAGGCTGTGTATTTCATGGCAGATCAGAAACCAAAGGCAGAATCCTGAGGACACACACAGGATTTAAAGGTCCCTAATGACTGACTTCTTTTGACAAGCAGGCCCCACCTCCTAAAGGTTCTATACCCTCCCAAACAGTGCCACCAGCAAGGGGACATCGCAGAGCCCACCCGCAGTATTTCATAGTTATTAAAGAGACTCAGCTAATAAGAAAGCAACCTACTAACTTAGTTCGGACTTATGTCCACTCATTTATTATCAGGTCACTTTCTTGTAAAATGATGACAGATGTTCAGGGACAAGGCTTACTTTTTAGTCAGAGATTTACAGATTGAAATGTCTTCTAAGTTTAATGTCGATCTCAGGAATGAAAGACTTTGTGGGTGTGGTGATGATGATGGCTGTCATTTATTGAGGTTCTTGGCTATTCTATGCCATGTGATGGTTTTATTACACACAGTGCTTTGTACATTAACTTACATGTACAATTTTTCTATGTTTACCAAACTGAAACTAAGTTTAACTCAACCAAATCACACCGTTTATAAGTCTCATGGTTAAGTACTGTGTTCAGTTGTGTTTGGATTAACTCCCTGGTTGTGTAGATAGATTTTGAAATTGAACATACTTTTAAAAGTATATATTTATGCATTTGTGCAAAAGGGACGTTCATGTCTTAAGGTGGCATTTTAAAGAAAAGGAATTAACTAATGTGGATGATTGAAGTTACATTGTTGTTGTATTTAATGGTACAAAGTGTGTTTCAGCACAAAATCTTACATTTTCTAGTCAGCTGGACCTGTTCTGTTTAAAGTGTCCAGACAGGGTCATTTTAACTCTTCAACTTTTATGTTGCTGTGAAATGAATTTGCTCTGGTATCCCTATCACTGTTTGTCCTGTACGTATACCCTTGAATTGAAGCACATATCAGTGTCTGTGCACCCATGACCCATGAAGAATCTCCAAAAAGACAAGGAGTTGTTGTTGTTCAGAGTTAATTATTTAGAACAAGAAACACCCACAAAGATTCAGAGGTGGGTATGATGGTGCCTATCTTTAATCCTAACCCTTGAGAGACAGAGGCAGGAGGATCTCTGAGTTTAAGGCCGGTCTGGTCTACCTATGGAGTTTGAAGCCTCTAGGGCCAGTCAGACTCTGCCTCAATAACTTCCCCTATACCAAAGAAAATTAAAGCTTTAGATAATGCTACATTTAGAATTCATGCTGAGCCAATATAGAAAGATAGATGGTGTTTGTACATTTTGTATTACACTTAGTACACTGTAAGAAAACATTCAGTTCTGGGAAACAGAAGAATTCTTGTGTAATTTTGCCTTGTGTTATAATTATTTGATACAGTAATATTATACTTATTCCCATTTATTGCAGGATATTTGATCACACTGTAAACTCATCTTGTGTTATTTTCTGAAAAAACCCTGTTTCTAGTTTTGGTGTGGCTCAGCCCTTTGCACACTTCTTTAATCCCAAACAATGAAAAGTTAGTTTGTAGAAGGAAGCCCCCATCTTTGAAAGTGACGTCTGATTGAGAGGCAAATCGACAAATCAGAAAAGTTTGACAGAATAGAATCTGCCCAACTCTCAGGAGAGGAGAGGGAAGAGAGGCAACCTGAGAGGGAGCAGAGCAGAGGGAGAGAAGAAGGAAGGAAGCAGTTGTCCCGGGAGACATGTTGAAGAGAGACAAGCTAGTCCAGGTGAAGACAGAATGAGACAGAGAGTGAGCAGGACTCAGAAGATTAGAACAGAACAGATTACCGGAGTTAGCTTGAGGTCAAGCAAGCAAAAAAGTCAGAGGTCAAGAAAAAAGCCAGGTTGAATCAGCCAGCCAGGTGAAGAGTTTGAGCCAGAGCAGCTGAGTTCAACCAGTCAGCTGGAGTTTGAAATTGGAAACAAACCCCTCTGACACTGGGTCAGAGCTGTCCTCCCTGATGCCTGTGGGGGAACGACGGTCTCTGAAGCAGGCTTGTCCGGGGTTGGGATTCTTAAATTATAGAAGGACCCAAATAGACAGTTTCAGAGTGGTTTTATATAAGCCAGCTGCCGTTGCCTTATGTGTAAAACCTGTCCACAGTTTACTTCATCACGTTTAAAGGATGTGAGGAAGTGAGGAGGATCAGCTGTGATGCCAACAAGCAAAGGCATTAGAAGGAAAGGTCATGAGGAGCGAGGGTCGTTTAGAAATCGGAGGGGACTAGATCCTGCATGAAATAAGTGTGTAGAAATACAGTTGTCTCTTAAGGGACACAAAAGAGGAAATCTGCTTTGTTTTTTTTTTTTTTTGCAAGGACCATGTAGGGTATAATCTAAAGCATAGCATACTATAACGAAAAGCTCATTCTCTTCTACTTTTCTTCTTTTCTTTCCTGAGGCAAGGCTGTTGGGTTGACGCTCTTGTGGGAGTTCTGAACATCTGTGCAGATGCTTTTCTCTGAACCCGAGTGTGGATCTGTACGCGCTGTTCTACCTTTGCCTCTCTTTTCTCCGCCTTCTTCATAGTTCTGTTCGCTCGTTCCCATCGTGATCACGAAGCGGCTGCTTTGTCCTCTCCACTGTAAAGCATTGCTCTCTGTGACTTCAGTGAGATGATTCTGTGATTCAGTGCCAAGCAGCAGTGAGGTGCTGCTTTGGATGGTTTTGGTTGCTATTACAAAGTGTATTACAATGGGAGTTTCTGCTCATTTCCAATGCCGACCTGGAAGATCGCTAGGCTAAGGAGGTTCCTGTTTTGTCTTTTGATGGATTTTGCCAAGTCTCCCTGCATAGAGATTGTATCTGTTTGAACTTTGACCTGCATGCATATTGACTTTCCCTTATCATCTTTTAGTTTAAGAGTTTTACATTTTTTTGAAATTAGAATATAATTACATGATTTTCCTCTTCTTTTCTTCCCTCCAGTCCTTCCTTTGCATCCTTTTGCTCTCTGAAGTGATGACCTTTTTCTTTAATTTCACACACACACACACACACACACACACACAAACACGATTTCAGGGCTGACCACTTGGTATTAGATAACCAGTTTGGGAGCTCTTCCTAGGGAAGGCCAGTTCTCCTTCTCCCAGCGGCACCTAGTTGCCTGTAGTTCTTTGTTTAGGCTCAGAGTCCCCATGAGCTATCTCCTTTCATGTTAGGATGTCGTGGTGTCGTCCTTGATTAGGCCTCATATAGGCAGTCGTGTTGATGAAACTTCATGGATCTAGCTTCTCTGACATTTTAGAAGACAGCATCTCACAGCAAACTTCCTGTTCCTCTGTCTTCTGCTGCCTTTGGCCTCCTCCTCCATTCCGATCGCCGAGCCTTAGGCATAGGAGTTGTGTTGTACATGCATCTGTTGGGCTGGGCACTACATGGTCCCTTGTTCTATGTTTTGATTGGTTGTGCTTTTCTGTATTGATCTCCATTGTAGAGAGACTTTTTTTTTTTTTTTTTAATGAAGGATGAGACCTATACTTCCCTGTGAGGATAAGGATATATATTTAGAATTTAGTTGGGAGTTATGCTGGTTTAGTAAAGTTGTAGTTGTAGGTTCCCCTCAATGATCCATGACTTCACTAGCCCCAGGTAGGTAGTTAGATTTCTAGTACAGGCATGATTTCCCTCTTGTTGAGTAGGTCTTAAGTTCAGTTAGAGAGCTGTGCCTGCTAAGGTATGTTTGTATGTACTGTTAGAAATTTTGTGCCATGCTAGTCGTTGTTGAGGTTCATGGACACATAGCTCACCAGGGTTAATGGGTGTTTTTCTTCTTTGGAAGCTTGCATGGTATCTTCTGGTATTAAAGCTAGTCCTCAGAGAGAAGGTTTTCAGGTCCAGTTGTAATCTTCCAGATCCTGTGTCTAAAATATATGGAGTCTTCAGCAATAGAGAACTACCTTCCACCTCTAGGAGGCAACCAAGGGCAGTATCAATAGCCTATAGTATTTTGGGGGGAATCTTTTGGATTCCCCTTATCCATTTTTAAGGGTGTTCTCATGCTTGGTGAAGGGATTTTTGTTAATTTATTTCTAGTCCCCCCAACAGAGTTTCACTGTGGAGCCATGGATAGCCTAGAACACACACTGGTCTGTCTGCCTCTGCTTTCTGAGTGCTGGAATTAAAGGTATGTACCACCATACCTGGCTTATTAAAAATATTTTAAAACCTTGCTTATGTGCAAAAATGAAAAACATATGTTTTTGTGGGTCCTCCTCCCATTTCTGTGTTAGTTAAGTACCTTTTTTTTGGGGGGTTTTTCAAGACAGGGTTTCTCTGTGTAGCCCTGGCTGTCCTGGAACTCATTCAGTAGACCAGGCTGGCCTCGAACTCAGAAATCTACCTGCCTCTGCCTCCCAAGTGCTGGGATTAAAGGCTGTGCCACCACTGCCCCGCCAAGTACCTTTTCTTATATAATAAGGTTGTCTTGTAGGTTTCTCTGGTTCTTACACTTTTTACCAATTTATCTTCTGGGCTATTGGGTCTGAGAGATTTATATTTTAAAAATTAATCAGTTGTGATGTGCTTCTTTACCTTCTCATTTTAAATTTTGGCTGTGTTTACGTTTTGTTATTATTGTTATAGAACATATAAGCACATTTTCTTCTCTCTCTCTCTCTCTCTCTCTCTCTCTCTCTGTCCCTCCTCCTTCTCCCTCCCCCTCCCTTTCCCACTTCTGTGTGAACACGATGCATGTGCATATGTGGTCATTATTGTGTTCATGTGTGGAGGGCAATGTTTGAAAATATGATGTCTGGCTCTGTCACTGTCCTACCTTATTTTTTGAGACAGAATCTTTTCCCTGAACCTGGAGTTTGAAGTTTGGGCTCAACAGAGAGGCCAGGATTTACTATTTCTACTCACAGCGCTGGATTTTTACAGACATGCATAGCCATATTCGTTTTAAAGTTTTTAAGGAAAAATTTCTTATGAGTATGGATGTTTTGCTTGCATGTATGTTGGTATGCCATGTGTGTAACTTGGTGCCTAAGGAGGCCAGAGAGGGCATCAGACAGCTCTGTGCTTCCTTGTGGGTGCTGGGAATTGAAACTGGGTCCTCTCAACTGTTCAGTCATGTCTTCAGCCCCACAGATGGCTTCATGTGTGGGTTCTGGGGAATCCAATCTTAGGTCTTTATATTTCTGTAGAAGGCATTTTATCTACTCAACCATCTCAAGCTAGATATTAATATTTTTATATAATAAGATTTATCTGTGTTTTGTGAACTCTATCAAATTATACTGAGGACTTTTCTACTGTAAGATGGTTGCAAGGAGCTTTCCCATGATATTCTGTGATTTAATTCTTAGATTTAAATCCTTGGCTTCTTGGGCATTTATTTTAATGTACAGAATGAGGATGAAATTTAGTTCCCATCCTCAGGATCTTTGTTAGATGATAAGAAATTTGTTAAGAGTGATCCCATGGTCGTCTTCTCATTTTGAAGTGATTACAGAGATTGGAATTTACTAGGATTTGTCCCAGGTAGAAACTCGAATATTTTGCAAGTTGTTTTTATGTACAATGTCAGGGAATTTTTCCAAATCCCTACTGTCAGAAACAATTGGTTTTCTAAACCTATTTTCAGATTTACCAACAAATTGTAGTTTCTGGCTGGTGACTAACCCTCTGTCAATTTTCAAAGCTGCAGGATTAAATCAGCAAGTATTCTAGAAGTTGCAGGAAGGAAAAGGTATTGTATAAGCCAAGTCACCAGAAGTTTATTTTCCATGCTTTCAAGTGAGAAAACTCAAGAGTGGCTCTTGGGTGGGGTGTGGGGTGTTTTGTCTTTCCTTTTCTTACTTATTTACTCACTCACTCACACACTCACTCCATGTGGGTCTGGGTGTAAAAGTCAGGGCTCCATATCTCCTGCTGCTGGGAAGGAGACTAGTACCCAGGACAGCAGGACAGACACATCTGGGGTTGGTGAAAGCTTTTGTGTTGTGTACAGTGTCACTTGGACTTACTTCCTAGTAAGCTGTTTTATTATCAGCATGGACCTGTCCAGTGTAAATGTGTAAACATGTTTTGTGTTGCAATAATTGTCAATGCCTTTCAACTTTTGACACCTTTTTTTTGTTTCTTTGATGGGCCACGGACAGGCTTTTTTTTCTGTCTTATTCTGGCCACTTGAGCAAAGGTATACCCCGCAGTTATCTCTGAGGGGAAGGAAAGATATGTAAAATAAGAAGGCAGGAAGCTGGGCAGGTTCCTAGACAATGCATATCTTCCCTATTAATCGTGACCCTCCCTAACTGTGAGGTGCGTAACTACCTTGCATGGTGCTGAGCACAGGACACTGGTGTGTATCGTTATCCTTTCTAGTTTTCTGTTTGTCATTTAAAAGGTTGAGATACAAACTGAAGCCTGCTTTTTGAAAATACATATTACCTGGAAACTTGAGATAAGAAAAATAGTTATTAAAAGTGGATAATTAGTGAAAGATTACTCTGATTAGGGCTCTGGTTTTATTATGTAGGTCATGGAGCCTGAGGCAGTGGGAGGGTCTACGGTATGACAGCTGCACAGTCATATGCAGTGAGTATGTGCCTAGGGTTTCCTGTCTGTATTCCCAACTGTCATGAAACCGGCATCATCACCTGCCAGTGCTATGGCAGCGCAGTCCTGAGTGTGCATCAGTAGAGCTAACCCACCTGGCCACCGTGCTGCGTATCCCATGCCTTGAGGGTCTCACAAGAAGAGATGGAGACAGAAAGTGAGATTAGCTCTCTGGGGGATGACAGTGTGTTTTGGCTGGAATCTGAAGGTATAACCCAGCTGACTGATGATGAAGAGGAAGAAGGGGAAGAGAGTTTCAGGTAAAATGGAGTTGTCCTCTTCTCCACCCTCTGTCCATCTGTCCTCTCTGTTTCAGTCCTTTTCTCGGTGAGACTTCTCTCTGGGTCGGTTTGGGCAGCTCTTCACTTGGCTGTAGCATTCTTCATTCCACGACTTGCCCTGAGCTTGTAAAATGTATTTTCAATTACTTGTTCCAACACCAGGAAGAGAAGGCGTTAGACAGGTTTTGTAGTAGCATTTCAGGAATTTCAAGTACAGACTCATAATGAACTGCTACCCTTTTCTGTGTCTGATTTTTATCTTAATAGATTTGATCTGAATTTGCATCTAAAGGTTATTCTGCCGTTTCCTTGGAATGTGTTCTGAATGCATGTGTGTGGACAGCTGTCTGCATTTATGCATACGTATAAAACATTTGATTAAATTTAAATCAGTTATTCTGTAGCTTTGATTCTCATTTTTACCCACTTTCCAATCCCTAAGTCTTTTGGGCTTTGGAATTTCTGGTACCAACTTAATACTTGGAAGTTTTTAAGAGGATGCCTCCTGGTTGAGAGTTCTGTGGCTTCTGTTAAAGAAAGATTGTGTTTGCAGGAGAGACTGACAGTATTTAATTCTGTTGTATTGTTACAGAATTTAGGAAGCCTTTCCGTTTCATACAGGGCTAGAGACTTAACATATTTGTAGACACTTAAAAAAATCTTTATGCTAGGTGGTCGTGGCTCACACCTTTAATTCTAGCACTGGAGGCAGAGGTAGGGGAAATCTCTGTAGGTTTGAAGCCAGCCTGGTCTACACATTGAGTTCCAGGACAGCCAGGAGTACACAGAGAAACCCTGTCTCAAAAAACAAACCAAACCAAATCTCAGTGAAATTTGAAGTTTGAACTACGTACACCCACTACTACCCACAAAGGCAATTAGATATCTTTGTAATTTTACCTGAGTCCTTAGGCAGGTGAACATATCACTTCATCAGATACAGTCTCTTTCTCCCCCCCCCCCCCCCCCGTGTGTGTGTGTGTGTGTCTGTGTGTCTGTGTGTCTGTGTGTCTGTGTCTCCCAAGTTAGAGGATTTCTTTATTTAGAATCTATTTTAAAGTCTTAGTTGAGGCATGGAGTGATTGAGTATTAGGAACTCTTGGTAGATCATGTTGAATTTGTTACTCAAGGGTTAAAACAAATGAGAATTATTTAATTTTGAGATTATGCAAATGAACATTTATTAGCATATCATTCTTTTTTGTTTCTTCTTTTCCTCCTATAATTTCATTTAACTTTTCAGATTTGCATAAGCTTCATCTCTCTCAAGGTATGCTGATGTTACACACATCCACTGGGTTTTATTATGGTCTTTGTATCTTCCTTACCAGTCTATGTTTTGTCTGGTTTGTATTAAAACTGACCTGATTACAATTGTGTTTGTTACTTTGTGGTATTTGTCAAAGGAAGAAACAGCCTGTGCCTGACTTTGTTGATATTTTCTAGTATGTTAGATACTGTAATCTTAGATTTATTCTTAAGCAGTGGGAGCCTCCCCTAAGATTTTTCTCTTGACATTTAAAAGCAAATCTGTAAGGTTGAGTCCTAATCTTGAGGAGCACTGACAACATAGTTATCTGAGAAACTGAGCCATTTGTAGACACCGTTTTAGGAAACCATGATACCATAGGAGTTTGTTCTTGTTTGCAGTTGTGTGTCCTATCTGAGTATCACCTTAAAGCTTCCAAAACGAATGTGCCTTTCGGATTTTATGTACAAATTCCAGACAGAGGTGTGGGTAAGGCCCCATCTTATGCGGGGTTTCTCACCCTATTCATCAGGAAGGCATGAGGAAACAAGGCAGCACAGGCTTTCACAACATCCGCAGCCCGCTCCTGCTGAGACGAATGAACGCCAGGCAGAAGAATGCACGTGGGCGTGGAAGGTGAAGGGTTGGAACAGTGCTGCTCTGACTGTGGAGACCTAGTAATAGAGTCTGTGCTGTAGGAGAGTTGTTTTTAAAGCTAGTTTTACAATTAAGTGTATACCAAAGTTTTAATTTGTTTCTTTAAAATCTGTGCTAATTCACATAAAGCCAAACTTGTGTCTTGGTTACAACCCCCATCTGTTTGACTGTCTCTCTGTCTCTTTCTGTCTGTCTCCTAAAAAGATGAGGGGGAAAAGATTGTAATTATTTTTCTCATGTGTAGCATCTAAGTTAGGTGTTAAATTTACTCTTAGGGGGTATCCAAAGAGGAGACTCAGAAAAGGGGAAACATTGGAAATGTACATAAAGTATCAAAAATAAAAAAGGAGGAAAAAAAAAAAGTAAAAAAAAAAAAAAGAAAAAAAAGAATGGCATCATGTCTCTTGAGGTGTCCTGGATGGAAGAGCTAATCTTATCCAGAGTGTGGGTTCCTGGTGACTCCAGTCCTTATCTGAGAGAAGAGCAAATGCTTGCCTCTTAGCTTTTGCAGTAGCCTTTATTTTGGACCCGTTGGGAGGAGCAAGCTTTGTCTGGTAGCACTTGTGGGATCTGCTCACTCCCCACGGTGTCGGATCAGAGGGCCACTGACTCAGGTCTCTGCTCCTCTGATTTCTCATTTGTACTGTGTAGTTGATATTGTGTGCTCTATCTGCCTTGTCACCCTGTGCAGTGGTTCTTAAAATAGGATGGTCTTTAGTTATCAACATTTCTGTATAAAGAACGATCTTTAGATCATTAAAAGAACCCTTCTGTAAGTGGGAAGGGAACTACTACCCAGAAAAGGAAAATGTAAATGTTGAATCCTGTCAGGAAAGAGAACTTTATTTAGGAGTTGTTACATGAACTATATTGGCTTAAATATGTTACATAAAGTATGTCTGTTAACTGCATAAAAAATATATAAAATATATTTTTAAAAATTTTCAGATGAGAATTTGACTTAGATCTACTCAGCCCACATAATGTATTATGAAAGATTTCAGCCCAAGTGTAAATGACTGAAAGACTTTCACAGTAGAAAATATCTGTGATGTATCTGGTGCTATGTGCTACTCTCTACTTAGGCAATCATTTTCCTGAAGCACTACCCTTTTAAAATTTCTTTGAGGTGTTTCTCTGCATCAGTGATGTTTAGATATGTTGCTAACACTAAAGTGGAGCCTACTGTTTTGAGCCTTCCTCTCCAAGATGCGAGTTCTAGGGTACTTAGAAATAGGCTCTAGATTGTTGGCCTTTGGAACTAGAAATGTCTGTAACAGACTCTTGAGCTGGATGTGGAGGCACAGGCCTTCAAAATCCTGACATTTGAGAGACCACTGCAAGAGAACTGAGGTAGAGACTATCCTGATCTGTGTTGTACTGTCTCAAGAAGGGTTTCTTTGTTTTTGTTTGTTTGTTTGTATGTTTTCTTTTTTAAGTTTAGTCTCTCTTTCATTTCACTTTACTGGTAGGTAGACAATCTGGCAGGTAGGGCATACAATGTGAAACAGTTTCAGGAATGTTAGAGTATATAATTAACCTCTTAAAATTTATATACCTTTAACCTGCAGACGATGCCTGAGTCTCTCAAGCACCTTTGCTTGTATCTGCATTCCAGACCTTTGATTTTTAAATGAGAAGAGAAACTTCTTATTCTACTTGAAGAGAATAATTTGGTGAACACACCTTAATGGGAGGCTGGGGAGGGTGCTATCTGGGGGAGGGTGCTGACTGTTGGTCTTAAGCATACGGAACATGTTTGTCATGTGCTTGTGTGGAATGATGCTGTACTATTCAGCAGATCTGGGCAATGGTGTTTCATTTCTTCAGTGGCTTACTTTTCTTATACATTAGAATGATTTATTTAATGGCTAGAAGATACTTCATAATTCTCTGTTTTTATTATTCTTGATGTTTTGTTTTCCGAAGTTCTTGATTTTGAGATTTACCAATCAGTTTTTATGAACTTAGAGGGATGGAGAGAAAATACTAACACTTAACCATTAATGTAATTACAGCTCCACACTCATGTCCATTGCATGCTATGCAACTTTACATAGGCACCTCACTTTTAATGTCACATATAAAAAGCCCAAATGTGTATATCTTACAAGAAAGAGCTATCTTATTGCTTTGGAGCTTAGTTTGGTCCACAAAATATTAATTTAACATTAAGTACAGCCTTTTCTGAGCATACTCTTATCAGTGTTAAGATAATAACTATGAGAGTCTGAAGTAAGCATTCCTCATCTCAGAAAATCGTATCCAATGTTGGGAACTTAGCCATTATTCAGTCATTATGATTTGTGAAATAAACTTTGTTCTAACCTCAAGACATGCTAGTGCAAGACTTTCTTGGTATTTCAATAATTAAGCCCTTTGGTTTGGTGCCCAAGGTGAGCTTTTCATAAGAAAGGCATATATTTGTCTGCATAAGGGTTTTGATGTTCAAAGGGCCTTAGAGCAAAAAATCTGTATAGTTTAAAAGTTCTTTATTAAGTTGTTTATTTAAAGTTAAAAAATTGTGCTAGCATGTGGGTCAGTGTTAGAATGCTTGTCTAGAATGCCTAAATCCAGGTTTATTATGAACATACATGTGCCTATGCATGCATGCATGCATGCGCACACACACACACACACTCACTCACTTTTAGAAAAAGAGAAAGCTAATAAGATTTCCCCTAACTATTGCATTCCTTGTGAACTCAAAGTTTTTCAGTTAATTACACTTTTACACTTATTAAATTATTTCTTACATACTTAAACCTTTATTCAGGAAACAAAAAGACATCCTTTTGTTTTTAAAGTGGAGCACACCTTATATCCCAGCACCAAGGGGCCCTCTTTGAGTTTGAGGGTAGGTCTGCATAGTGAGGCCTAGGCTGGTCATGGCTGCATAGACTGTCCTTCAAAATAAAATAAGCCTAACCAGAACAGATGAACCTTCTGCACGGTGGAAGTTCTGCTTCTCATTTGATTTCTTTTCAATTATTCCTTTTCTTTTCTGTGTTCTCATTCAGTTATTTAAAGTAGATTTATTTCTTCTACCTAAGTGTTCTGGTTTTTTTTTCTGTGTTGGCTCTCTTTTCTCTTCTTTTCCCTACTTGATAAGGAAAGCTCTGTAAGGAACTTTTGCTTCCTGTTCTTTCTGTCTCCTTCCTGCCTTAGATAAGACTTTGGTTTACCAGTCAGGACTTTTGGTAAACCTGAAATTGATCAGTCTGCCAATGTCAGCTATACCACTTTGTGAAAGGATTGATTTCCTTTGTTTAATGAGTTTTCACGGACTGGGACAAGGCATTTGTTTTTTGGAATACATGTAGTCTTAGAATACAAGGCACAGTGCAAAGGTTCCCCTCCTGCCCAGTCCCCCAAGGCCTTTAACAGGAGACGTCCCTGAAGGGCCTGGTGCTCATCATGATGGATTTCCAGGGATATGCGTGGCTAGAAAATGGATCTTCCAGGAAAACCGCTCCTCTGTGTCTAGAGTGATTGATGTGGCAAAACGTTCCAATTTTCCTGTTTGTGAAATAGCTAATCATAGCATATGAAACTATCAAATACCAGTAAGTTAGAAGACACAATTTAAGAAAGATAAATAAATTAAAAAAAGATGCCCTACATCAGACTAATCAAGACCTTTAAGACCTATTTAAAACAAAGACAAAATCAACAGCATAACACAGGACTTTACTGAAGAACATAAGAGAAGTGAGGAAAATAATTAAGAGCATACTTTGCTCAGAATAAAAGTATACAAGACCATAAAGGTGTTATGTTAGTTCAATCTAATTTGTGCATTCAGTATAATAAAGTGTTTAAAAACACATGAATCAGTGTTGAAGTAAATTGAGTTGGGCTAAGTAATTTATTTAGCTATGGAATGATTTGTTTTTTTTTCAAGACAGGGTTTCTCTGTGGAGCCCTGGATGTCCTGGGACTCATGATGTAGACAAGGCTGACCTTGAACTCAAAGAGATCCACTGGCCTCTGCCTCCCAGTGCTGGGATTAAAGGTGTGTGCCAACACCACCCGGTCATGGAGTGATTTAGGATAGGAAAACAGGAGATGCTTTGGGCAACTGAAATCTGTAGTGCTGAGTTGTAAAGAAAAGGCATATTGACACACACACAGTCACAAAGAGATTTAGACATGGTACAGAGGCTTGCCCCAAGCCATTGGGGCATACAATCTATGCAGTAGTGTGGAGGAATGAGGACTGGGAGTTTTTGTTGCTAAAACTGTAATGACTATTAAACTTAAATATCAGACACTTTCATTTGGAAGTGAACAAAAGCTGACATCCACTAGATTTAGAAAAAAATCTATATGTCATTTTGAACAGTACAGCTATCCACATTAGTATTAGAAATTTTGTTTTTAAATTTCTTGGGAATTTCGGGTAGTTCAGATTTATTTAAGCATTATTAAATCTATATAAACTAACTAGAACAGAGCTCCTGTATGTTTTGAAATACTGACTTATTTTTAGTTTACGTGTGTAGGTATTTTGCCTGGAAGTATGTCTGTGAACCCCATGTATGGAGTGCTTGTGGAAGTCAGATCCCCTCAACTGGGATTATGAAGTGTTGTTACTGCCATCTAGATCCTGGGAACTGAACCTGGATCTTCTGGAATATGCTTACTATATTAGACTCGAGGATGTCAGGCTGTAGCTTTTCTGAGTTGTGAGTATACAGAATACACAGAGGCCTCGCAGCCTCACGTTTGCTGCTCCAGCCACAGTTGAAAGCAACAGAGACGCTCAGCTTCACTGTAGGCTCTCTCAGAGCTGTTGCGATCCCTGGAAGTGAAGCATGTTCTTGTCCATGTAGACAAAAACTGACTAAAAGTCCAAAGTTACCACTGTCTCTGACAGAGGACAGTTGTCCTGTTCCTCACACTCTCTTATCTCCAGAGCATCTGAAAATGGCGAGGCCCTAAGGCAGGCTCTGGTTCCCGTGGGCACTGGTGGAGAGTAACTTACTGGTTCAACTGTAGTAGAAGGGCCAAGCTTGGTGAAGGGTAAGAGAGAAATGATTTGGAAAAAGAGAAGAGAAAGATAAAATGCTGCTGCAGCTGCTTGGAATTTACTCACAGGACCAAGAAGATGTATCTGTGTCGGAGTAGTCTCTGAAGTGCTGGGCAATGTAATATATTTATCTGCAGAAGGGAGTCTACCTGGACCTCTTTTGAAACTCAGAACTGCCATGTGTGCATTTTCAGAAGTCAGAAGCAGGAATCTGGTACAAATAGAGTATGTCTTAAAGATTTAAAGGGTTTTTCTCTGAGGAAGCAGCAAGGCAGTTGAGCAGACAGCTTTTCTGTTTAAGGGACTTTTTCATTTTGTTTGAATATAGAGGCTCAAACTGAGGATACATTGTAGAAACTTGTAAAAAATAGCTTTGGGTTCTTAGATTCATAGCTAAAAATTCTTAGCACTGAGATGTTCTGTTAGAGGTGGGGCTGTACTAAAACATGTGGAGAGCAAAGCTTGTTCATAATTAGTAACAGAACAAGAGTCAATATAATACGTAGACGCCAAGGTTTTAGGAAGCTGATTGATTATTACAAGACACAGTATATATAAAAACAATTTATATCTATTAATGTTACTATTTGCTAGTGAGCCTTCATTTTATACTTTCATTCCAATATAACACATATAGAGAAGTCTACAGCTTAGGCCACACATATATATACACCCTCTCCCTCTCCTTCTCCTTCTCCTTCTCCTTCTCCCTCTCCCTCCCCCCCTCCTCCCTCCCTCTTCCTTTCACTCCCCTCCCCCTCCCCTCCCCTCCCTCCCTCCTTCTCTTTCATTCTTTTTTCATTCATCCATCCATCCATCTATCTATCCATCCATCCATCCATCCATCCATCTATCTATCTATCTATCTATCTATCTATCTATCTATCTATCTTGGATATTTATATACATTTCAAATGTTTCCCCCTTTGGAAACCCCCTATTCCATTCCTCCTCCCCCTGCCTCTATGAGGGTATTTCCCTACCTACCCACCACTCCCGTCTTCCCTCCCTAGCATTCCCCTACACTGGGGCATCTAACACCCTCAGGCCCAAGGATCTCTCCCATGTGGCCAACACCATGGGTCCCACCATGTATATTCTTTGGTTGGTGGTCCAGTCTCTGGGAGCTCCGGGGTCTGGACAGTTGACACTGTTGCACCCTCCATGGGGCTGCAAACCCCCTCAGCTCCTTCAGTCACTTCTCCAACTCCTCCATCCGGAACCCCTTGCTCAGTCCAACGGTTGGCTGTGAGCATCCGCCTCTGTATTTTTCAGACTTTACCTGAGCCTCTCTGGAGACAGCTTATCATGCTTCCATCAGCAAGCACTTCCCAGCATCCACAAGAATGTCCAGGTTTGGTGGCTGTATATGGGATGTATCCCCAGGTGGGGCAGTCTCTGGATGGCCTTTCCTTGAGTCTCTGCTCCACACTTTGTCTCCATATTTCCCCCTGTGAGTATTTCATCCTTCTAAGAAGCACTGAAGGATCCACTGAAGCTCTCCCTCTCCCTCTCCCCCACCCACCCCCTCCCTCCCTCTCTTTCACTATTAAACATAACCAAATCAAGATAACTTTTCTAGCGTTCTACACTTTGCGTATCCCTCCTTTGTTTTTACCTGGGCCATTGTAAATGAGTTGTATTGCTTCTTTACCTTCACCTGAATAGGACCACGTATCATGTAATGGATGGTGGCTTTTGTTGCTGACATTTGTGAAATTTATTGATTTGTGGCAAGTGACAATGCTAATTTTCATTTTGTAGTAGCCTATTTTATGAACTACAGTAAAAATGTATGTTAGATACATTTTGGGCATAAATAATTGTAAACATAGTATTGCATATAAATATTCCAGACTTTTACATACTGGCCATATAACAAAGAGTCTTGCTAAGTTATTTTACAATTCTAAATTGTAGAGCCTTTCATATTTATTACCTGTGTATATGTTAAATAATTACAATCATTTCTTTTTCTAATCTTATATTATTTTTCTTTCTTCAATATGAAAAAAAAAGAGGCAACAATAATTGAATAGGGACTTATATAGCATTGCCAGAGATATGTTTCTGCCTTTCCCAGTCTTACCAGGAAAGCATCCTAATTAATTCACCTTTAAGAATTATGTTAGCTGTGTTCTTTATATAGTCTTCCTTTGAAATTTATGGTGGGCACTAAATGTGAATTGTTAGAATTGTGTGTGATCCCTGCCTTTCAGAGTGTGGTCAGCTTTATGGCTAGGTTTTAGATTTTAAGCTGTTTACATGCACACATGCATGCACGCACACGCTTTTTCAGTAGTTTGTTTTGGAGCTGTGTTCATATCTCGCATCTCTTTTCCGTGTAGTGTCCAGGTCAGTTTTTGTGTAGTTGTATAAGCTTCAGGACTTGGTTGGCTCACTGAATGGGTTTAGAGGTGTTTGGCTTTATAATCTGGACGGATATATGTGTGCAAGTGTGTTGTTATCCATTCTCTTAGTGCTGGAAATGACGCACCAACGAGTCCACATGGGTTTTTATGGACTTCATTGTCTTCACAGCTATCAGACTGTGTTTTTCTGTTTTAGTCTTTTTTTTTTTTTTTTTTAAGTGTTGGTGAGTAGTATGCTCCAGGGAATAGAATTTTCCATTTAAATTAGACTCTAATTACATTGAAATAGAATCGTTTACAATGTTATATTGCCCATTTGTGTTCTGGTTATGGTTAGCTCCCTCTTCCTTGCTCAGTGTGATCTCTGTCACCTTGCCTCCTCCGTATGTCTTCTCTAGCTTTCCAGATATTGAAGAAGAACAAGTTCTTTCTCATTTGTTTCTCTTTGTATATATGATTTATTCTTAGCCCCCCTTTCTGAATCTGATGTATTTAGTCTGGCCTCAAAGGTTGCTTTGTAGCTAAGGGTGAGTATACACATCTGATCCTTTAAGTACCTAGCAAAAGCAACATAAGGAAGGAAGACCTTCTGTTGGCTCATAGTTCATGGCTGTCACATTGCGTCTGCAGTCAGCAATGCAGGTGCTTAGCTCGCTTTCTACTTTTTAGCATGGTGACACCTCAGGCCATAGAATGATACTGCCCTTTTTTTTTTTTTTTTTTTTTTTATCCGAGACAGGGTTTCTCTGTGTAGCCCTGGCTGTCCTGGAACTCCCTCTGTAGACCAGGCTGGCCTGGAACTCAGAAATCCACCTCTGCCTCCCAAGTGCTGGGATTAAAGGCGTGCGCCACCACTGCCTGGCTGATACTGCCCGTTTTTAAGATGTGTTATCACAACTCAGTTAACCCAGTTTAGAAACTCCCTCATAGACATGCCCAGAGGTTCTTTTTATATTTTTATACTAATATAATATAATATGTTTTCACACACATGCAAACACACACACACACACACACACACACACACACACACACACACACCTCATAAAGCTTTACTGCTTCTATTTGCTTTTTGAATATTTGCTTTTTTGACTTGCACATTCTGCGATTACAGTTGTGTATTCTACCCCTATTATTCTGTCAACCTTATATTTTCCACTGTTTCCATAGTTCTCAAGTTGTGCCCTTGTTTCCCTGTTGGTAAATTTATTTATTTATTTATTTACTTATTTATTTATTTATTTATTTACTTTTATGAGAATGACTTCTTTTACCTTCTTTTTTAGGGATAGTTTTGAAAGATAGAAGATTCTAGGTTATGGTGTTCTTTCTTCATTGCAATGATAAATCACACTTTTGCTTTCTCCTTTTGTTTTATGAGTTTTGCTTCTTTGAAGTCAATTTGTATTTGTACTGACTTTGAGTTTCTTGTAGGACTTTATCTTTAGTAGTTTGGCTATGATACACCTAGTTTGTTTTTTAAAGTTTATGCTTGAGGGCTAGAGAGATGACTCAGTGGTTAAGAGCACTGGCTGCTCTTCCAGAGGACCAGATTCAAGTCCCAGCACTCACATGGTGGCTCACCAGAGTCTTTAACTCTGGTCCCAGGGGGTCCGGTGCTTTTTGTAGCTCCCACAGGCACAGCATGCCCATGGTTGTGCGCTCACACATACAGCAAAACACCCCACACGCAAAATGAAGCAGAAATCTCAAAACGAACTCTGGCTCGAGATTTGTAGAAATCCTTTGAGTTGGTAGCTTGGTGCCTTGTTACGTTAAAGGTTTTTCAGACATCGTTTTTGAAATACTGGTTTGTTCCTTTCTCTTTCATCATTTACTGTTTTTAAGTCATCAGTTTAGAGATATGTGAGACTTTAGTTAATTAACTGTTTAATCAGGTTCACTGTTAAGTTAAACACGTCTAGTGAATTACTTTTAAAGTAGTTTCAGACTCTCTGTTTTTGTTCTACATTTATTTTCTTATTGCTCTCACACACACATTTTTCATAGTGTGGGAGGTCAGAGATCAGTGTTCAGGAGTTGACTCTCTCCTTCCTCTGTGAGGGTTCTGGGGGTCAAGCCCAGGTGTCAGGCATGGGGCAAGCACCTTTACCTATTGCTCCATCTCTCCAGCCTGCATCTGATGAATCTGTAACCGAGATGTATCTCTTCAGTCTTAGAGTGAGCAGTACGTTTCAGTACTCCAATTCCCTATCGAAATGCTCACTTTTATCAGTTTTCTTTCATTTCATTGAACATATTAATCATAAATATTTTAAGCAACTTAATAAAAAATTAACCAAATGCTTCTTACCAGCTTGTGTCTCTTTCCCCCTTTCCTGACTCCAGGCAAGTAATTGGCTATGATGTGGCTCATCTTGGAAAAGCCCATGTTTCTCATTTCTCTATGGTTTTTTCCTGTTGCCTGCCATGCGTTCTTTTATTTGATGCATTCTAGGGAAGTTTCAATTTTATAGTTTATCTGCCTTGATAACTCTTACAGTTTTTAATTGCATTTACTGATTTAGTGTGTGTGTAGGCACATAGTGCATGCGTGAGTACACATGCTGTGGTACTTGTGTGGAGGTTATGTCCTTTGACTAGGCGGGCCTGGGGGTGGAATCAAGGCATTAGGCTTGCTGGGAAGCACCTTTTCCCGCTCAGTCTTCTCCATGGCCTCTGCCATTTCTTGTTGGGCTGGGAGAGAAGTTGCTTACAGATTTCTCTATCTGGAGCAGAATCCACAAATGGACCATAATAAATGGACATAGTGCTTTTTCTTTTTGATAATTTATAAATCTGAGTTAGATAAGAGTTTGCGTTCATTTTTTTCTTTACTTTTTAGTTTGCCTCTTAGTGATTATTGGATATCATCTGATATAGATGGGAAATTTGCAAAACTTAAATTTTTTTTTTTTAAAACTGAGTTAGTATTTTCCCTAGCACTTCCAATCCTGTGTGGCTTCAGTATAATCTTAGTGTTACCTCTTGTACTTTGTGACTTAGTTCCAAGACATAGCAGTGCTATCTTGTCCCTTCTGTCTTTTCAGCTTTGCTAGGCTGTGCGCTCGCTCCCCCCTCCCCCCTCCATATTGTGTTATTTATATTATCTAAAGCCCTATCAGTTTTGGTAAACTCAGCCTGAAACCTTTACCTAGTCAACCCACTCAAAATTGTAGTAGTATGCTGGGGTATTGTTTTCTATAATTGTTTGGAAAAAAAATCTCTAATGCCACAAGAAACACTAAATGCATAATTCATTTTATTGGGCTTTTCTTCCTCTCCAAGATTGTAGTCTTGGAAATCCTACGATCTTCACACGTGTACATTGAGGTACTTTGAGTAGCATTCATAATTACTCTCACTGATGGTGCTAGTTGGATGTACTCAGTTCCATAAATTGGAACTAAAAGTTACTTATATTTCTTCCTCATCCTGAAGTTTCATATATGTGTACACACACACGCATGCACACGCACGCACACACACGTACACATGTATGTTTATATGTGGCACATGTGTACATATTCATGTGGAGGCCAGAGTTGTATCTTCCTCAGTTATCCCCCCTCCATCCCCTTCTTGAGATGGTACCTCAGTGACCCTGAAGCTTGTCAATGCAGCTAGGCTGGCTGGCCGATAAGTTTCTGGGACCCCAGTACAGGGATTAGAGGCAGGCACTACTCCAAGATGGCTTTCAGTTGTTCACTGGGAATCTGTGCGCCACGCCCTCATGCTTGGCCACGCCCTCGCACTTTTCCACCTGAGCCAGCTTCCTGTCCTGAAGTTTTGCTAATGCTGAGCACAGTTCTGTAGGTACTGTTTCAGAGTAAATGATTTCTGTAACAGATCATCTTCAAGGTTCTCATTATGTTGAATAGATGTAATCAGGCCTTGTATAATAATTACTACAGTTATTTTCTGGAGTAAGAAGCAGGTGTTTGGTATATCAGATCTCTGGAAGCCAGTGTGGAAGTAAAGGATCACCACTAGCCACTCCAGTTCTTTGAGTTAAACTTAAAATCAGATTTTTTTTTCTCCTTTTGGATTGTGTTCATTGAAACAGTTTTCATAGAGATGGAAATTCTTACAGAAATCTCTCATATTTCTCTCTCTAGGAAGATGAAGTCCTCAATACATTCTGAAGAGGATGATTTTGTTCCAGAGCTACATAGAAATGTTCACCCCCGAGAGCGGCCTGACTGGGAGGAAACACTCAGTGCAATGGTAAATCAGTTGTATACATGCGTATATGAGTAGTTATCTAAGTAAAAATGACTGAAACAGCATTACTCACAGGAAGCAGTACCGTAGCTATTGTTGCTTTGTATGTTTATTGGGTAGATACTTTCAGGTACTGTTTTAGATGCTGTGGGTAGGGAGGTAGAGTGCTGTGTGCAATAACAATTGCTGGCCATATGACAAGGCCTGTGTGGCCTTTGGGAGAAGGTGAAATATGAGCAGACACTGAAGAATGTGAAGGAGCAAGTAGTATGTTTATGTGGGAACATATTAGGTGGTGGAAGAACTTAAATAAAGGCTGTGTCATAGAATTAAAAAGCAACCTAGAGGAACATATAGAGTGTGGCTCAAATTAAATGGGCTGGGGAAGAATATGAGATAAGTCAGACAGGAGAACGGACCCGTGTTTTCTTGTGATCCAGTGACAGGGGCTTTGACATTGTATGCTGAGTGGGGTTGTTAACCACTGAAGGACTTTTGGCTGAGGACTGACAGAACCTGGCTTGACATATTAAAGGAAGTCTAGATTGCTAGTAAATAGTAAGAGGCAAAAGAGGAAGTCAGGACACCATTGAGGCATGTTATAGTAACACAGACCAGTGAGGGATAACACAGACCAGTGAGGGATGTTATAGTAACACAGGAGACCAGTGAGGGATGCTATAGTAACACAGGAGGCCAGTGAGGGACGCTATAGTAATATAGGAGACCAGTGAGGGATGCTATAGTAATATAGGAGACCAGTGAGGGATGTTATAGTAACACAGGAGACCAGTGAGGGATG
>CM052706.1:83447547-83454734 GCA_028551405.1 Uromys caudimaculatus | reverse complement strand
AGACCAGTGAGGGATGCTATAGTAACACAGGAGACCAGTGAGGGATGCTATAGTAACACAGACCAGTGAGGGATGCTATAGTAACACAGACCAGTGAGGGATGCTATAGTAATACAGGAGACCAGTGAGGGATGCTATAGTAACACAGGAGACCAGTGAGATATGCTTTAGTAACACAGGAGACCAGTGAGGGCTGCTCCAGTATGCCAGACGTGATAATGGCCTGATCCAGGATAGTAGCAGATACAGTGAGAACTGGTTAGAGCCCAAATCCAGCTTTTATAGATTAAAAGGAATGATTTTTCTTAAGTACTGTGGCAAAGAGTGTGAGCTAGAGATGTCAGAGATGACTTCATGCCTTTGAAGTCATCAACCTGAGAGCATGGAGTTTGCTGAACTACTGGGAAAGCACTGTAGATGAGAAGTACAGAGACCATCAGTGTAGGTTTCCAGAAAGTCTGTTCAGCTACTCATTTAATTTATTTAAAAATAATCTGTAATTTGGGTCTATTAGTAAAAATAATGAAATTCTTTTTTATGAGCTATAATACTATTTTCAGTTTAGTTCAAAGTTAATATTCCCTGTCATAAAAATGTAGTATAAACATTCATCTATCAATGATGTTCTATGAGAGTTCATAAATTCAGTTTGTAAAAAGCCTCTTCCTTCAGCGAGATTTCCAGCTATTGCTACCAGGTCACAAGTGTAAGGTCTTTTTAACTGTGGATTCAGTGCAGTTGGGACATGCCTGCCGAGCACAGTGCCACTGAGCTGGGTCCTGAGCTCCAAGCCTATGATGTTAGTTGATCAAATTTGTTACTTGCATTTATAGAGTTACTAGTTTTTATTTATATTTGCCTTTAATATCTCATTGCATTGCATATTAACTACTTCTCAATGAAATTTAGTTAGAAGCCCCTCATTACACAGTTAAATAACATCTGTAATATGGAAACTCACTTTGCACATTCATTGTGATCTGACTATACGGCCCTGAGCGTATAGCTTGAGTTTGAAAATTACTTTTATTGCATACTTGCAGGGGAAAGAAAATATCCCTTTTTAATATTTGATAGCTTGGAAAGTACATATAGTGGCTTGTGACTACTCGTGACTCTAGGAATACCAGTCTTTCAAATGACTTTACAAACCATGCTTTGCCTTATGATTTTAGGTTACATTCCTTTAGAAATACCAAGACTATCATGAAAATAAGTTAGCAAAGATTTTAGTGTTCAGTATAGAGGTTGAAATATGTCTAACCAAGCCTTTTTCTGCAATACACATATTTTCTCCCAAATCAGTAAAAATATATCTTAGTAAGTTTTACTTTGGGTTGTATCGGACTAATGCTTGTTTAAGTTATCTGTGGGCATCCTGTCCTGTTGATGTCCCATACATATCCCTCCCAAGGGCCCAGGCTTCATCACCTCCAAACTCAGGAGCATCTGAGCCATGTTGGTTACACTTACATTCATCAAGAAGGAACACAATTTGCTTATTTTAATTTTTTTTTTTTTAACCAACTGCTGATATTATATCAAGTCTTCAAACAACTATTTTCCCTAAGTGGAGTTAAGCCAGTTTGTATTTTCTTGATGAATTTCTTGGGCTGCTACAGTTAATCATAATTGAGTTAATTTCAATGATAATCAGCTTTCCTTGTTCAGCTAACAGATGAGCTACTTAAAAAAGCCACTTAGGTTACAATCTAGTAATTTTGTGAAGGAATTCTAGGAGATGATATCTACTCTACAGGGTGTTTGTCTTCGATATTTCAGATAGTTATTTTTCTATCAGTTGAAAACATAGAGTGTATAGCTTAACAATATTAATATTTTAGTTCACTATGTAATATTTTGCTATTTAATTTAATTAAAAATAGTAGTCACTATTCTTCCTTTATTGTATGATACTCAAAATTCTTTTCTTTATTTTTACTATTATTATTTTATTATTATTGCTGTGTGTATGTGTGTGCATGTATGCTGTGTGTATACATGTTCCAAAGATGTGTGTGGAAGTCAGAATATAACTGTAGATTTGTTCTTGAATCTTTATATCGGTTTCAAGGATCAAATTAAGGTGGTCATGTTTTCATTGTTGGGCAGCAAGTGCCTTTACATGCTGAGCCATTTGTCAGTCCCCATTATGAGATTTTTATGTGACCTTTTTTATTTTGTAATTTGATTGCATGGTTCTAGAGCATGAACTTTGTAGATAACAAACACCGTACTGTAATATCAAAAAGCTGGCCGAGCCTGCTAGATGGAAGGCTTTCCCAAGTCTTCTGGAGTTAAAATTGTTCTGTAATCCTCATAGTGTGCTGTTTATTTCTATACTGTAGTACTGATCTCAGTGTGTTACTGTAATCAATTATGAACTTCTATACTTCTGAGAAGGGTGAGATCACAGTCTTTTTTTTTTTTTTAAGATTTATTTTATGTATATGAGTACACTGTTGCTGTCTTCAGACGCACCAGAAGAGGGCATTGGGTCCCATTACAGATAGTTGTGAGCCACCGTGTGGTTGCTGGGAATTGAACTCAGAACCTCTGGAAGAGCAGTCAGTGCTCTTAACCACTGAGCCATCTCTTCAGTCTCCCACATTCATTTTAAAAGAGGATATAATCATGACTTTCAGAAAAAATACAGATATATTTAACTTAGTTAAGGAATCCTTTAAGAGTTATGTTAGAGTTCTCTAGAAGAACACCACTGTCATAACGAATATATAATACAAAGGGGTTTATTAGAAGGGTTACACAATATTGCCTAGGTAGTAAAACGTGCTGTCTTCACGTTTGAGAGGCTGAGTCCCAGTCTGGCCTGGAAGGCTTGGGAAATTCCTAGAGAGTGACTGGTCTTCAGTCCCAGATGGAGATTCAGATGTTAGTGAAGATCGGCAGTGGCAGCAGCAGTGAGCAGCATTGAACTCCTGAACTGTCAGACCACCTTGCCAGTGAGCATGAAGGGCAAGTATGCAAAAAGCAGAAGCTTGTCTCTTGGACCTTCTTATATCAGGGCCACCACTGGAAGGTGCCACCCACTTTTGGGTTGGGTCTTCCACTTCAATTAGCTTCATCAAGAACCACGCCCTGAGTGTGCCCAGAGCTTTGCCTTTCAGGTGATTTCAGATCTCGTCAAGTTGACATGTTTGCTGTCACAGTTCAGACTGCTTCAGAGGCCGGAAGCAGCTTCACTGAGAGACCTGTGGCGCTACAGTACATGCAAGTGGGTGCACATTGTTCCGCTCCTGTGGACACGGTTTGTATCTCTTAACTCCAGACTATTTGAATTACTTTCAGTTTTCTGCCAATTGACTTCCATCTTTACTTCCTTTAAAATAGTCAAAAATTCAGTACCATTACTAATTCAAGCAATTCCTGGAGGCAGCAGCACTCCATTGAAAGGGTATTTGGAAATTTGTTTGCCCATTGTTGTCTTCCTTACAGTTTTATAACTTCCAGTAGATCTACATTGAATTTGTGAATAGAAAGACAGCATTTTTTTGGTAGTAGTCCACTCACTCTGTATTAAAGTGTTACATTCAATATGCACACAAAATTACTGAATTCTTTAGAATGAAAATTTATCTGAGCACATGTGGAAATTACTTCTTACATCTCTTTTTAAGTTCCTTGTTACGATCTCATTTAGTATTCTTAGTTTTCTCATGTGTAAGTGCCTTGAGGGCTGGTGCTATAATCCTCCCATTTCAAATATCACACTCAATAAATATGGAATTTCTGAACGATAAACTTGTCCAGGAGCCCGGAGGGGGTGCAGTTTACTTGGTTACATACTTGCCTAGCATGCATCAAGCCCTGAGCTTGATCCCCAGGACCACATAAAACCAGGTGTGGAGACTCCCACATGTAGTCCCAGAATTCCCAAGGTAGAGGCAGGAAGATCAGAAGTTCAAGGTCATCTTCAGCTGTGTAGCAAGTTAGAGGCCAACCTGAGTGACACAAGACCCCATCTCAAAAAACAAAGTGGGGGCCAGAGAGAGGCTTAGTGATTAAGAGCCCTTATTGTTCTCCCAGAGGACCTGAATTTCGTCCCCAACACCCACATAGCGGTTCCAAACCATCTGTGACACCAATTCCCAGAGATCTTATACCCATTTTGGACCTCAGTGGGCACCAAGCATATACATTGTGGATAGACATACATTCATGCTAAACACTCATCCGCTTAATAATAAATAAATCTAGAAATTTAAAACAAAAGAAAATCAAAATGCAGAGATGAAATATAAGCCAGTATTTTGCTAACCTTTCTCTAGAACTTCATGTTCACTTTAAATACTGAGTAAAAAGGAAGTTTGCAGTGGTTTTTCTCAACAACTACTCAAATGAAATACCACTTTGAAAAGAAATTCAGAGAAACCTTTCAGAATTTTTCTCTAAAACAGTTCCATGTAATTAGTTTTAAGTTCATGTAGAACTTAATGGGCTTAAATGTCAATTTGTATGGTACAATGAGAAAGTTAGCTTTTCATCAACATTTAAAGAGATCCAGAAATTTATAAACTGTTGAATTTAAAGGATTTTATATAAAGACACTCTAAAAATCAAAGCAATGGTAAACTCTAAATTAGCACTCTGCTTCTGATATGATTAGTTACTCTTCACAATTGCTAACAAAAATCATTATTTTCAAAAATCCAATGTGGAGGCTGTGAAGCTGTCAGTCCTTGGAAAGTACTTGCCGCTTGAGGACCTAAGTTGGATCCATGCACCCACATTAAAATCTGGGTGTAGTCATGCTTGCTTGAGTTGCTGAGGCCTGTGTAGCAGGGTGTGGGAACCTGACTGTGAGCACAGGGAAGAAGGCACTTAAAGACACAAGGAACTTCTATGTCTGGGATTCAGTGAGTGCTGTGCTCCTGTGGAGATGACCCAGAGCCTTGGTACTCACTCAAGCATGGTAACCTGGGAGGAATTGGGTTAGCTGATCTCGGTGGGGACTCTCTGCAGGGGAGCAGCATCAGGGGGAAGAGGAAGCTGCTGTAGGAGCTTTTCCCACTTATGTTTTTAGCTGAGGTCACATTCATACACTGGCCAGTGGCCTTTCCATTCCTAGAGTCTGGGGCATCAGTGCCCTTTTCCTGGCCACACTCTTTCAACAGTACTCATTCAATCAGGACTTCCTCCACTCTCCACACCCAGCACTTGTGAGGCAGAAAAAGGCTGCTTTGATTAACACCAGTCTGGCTAAATAGGTGAGCTCTGGGTTCAGTGAGAGAGCTTGTCTCAAAGAAGGTGGGGTGGAGAACACCTGAGGGAGACACCTGATGTGACCCTGGCCGCCATACACGGGCACGAGGGTGCCGGCGCAGATGTACACAGGCGCACACACATACATTGGACCCTTCTACAAAATTAAAAATCTAACTAGACAGAGTGCCCACAGTCTCAGCAGCTTAGGAAACTGAGCTGCAAGTTTGCTTGAGTCTAGAATTTGGGGGACAGCCTAGTCAACATAGTAAGGCCCTACCTACTCCCACTTTTTAAAACAAGATGAAACAAAACCAGTGAACTAAACAAACAAACAAAAATACAGAAATAGAACCTTTGTAAATCACTAAAAATAAATTATTTGTAATTAACATTGAGATTATTTAGTAATTGCATTATTAGGGTCTTTTAAACTCAAACAAAAAACAGCTGCTGTCTCTCTCTCTCTCTCTCTCTCTCTCTCTCTCTCTCTCTCTCTCTCTCTCTCTGTGGTGGAGGAGGTTTTTTGTTTGTTTTGTTTTGTTTTCCAAGTTTTGGACAAAACCCACCCTGACCATCACACTTATGTTCCTTCAGTTATTTAATGGTTTTGTTATTCATTCTATAAATACTTCTGTAAACATCTACATCTCTGAAACAAGATACAGTTTCATTTTTTAAAATATCACAGTTTTTAAAATTCAGGAAAACAGTGTGTGTAGTATTGTCAACTCCGCAAGTGTGAGCTCCTGCCCCTCCATCACTTAAAGACACAGCACACTCCCCGCAAACTTAGACTCAGCTATTCATGAAGGTTAAGTGGTTCAGCCCTGCTTCCTTCCCACTGTAAATGTTGGCATCTACAGCTCCATGTTTTCCTTTGTGTGTGTTCCCTCCTACGTCTTCCCTGCCATCCCAGTGCATGTGGCCTCCATGTCCCTCTCCCAAGACCATCTGAGCACTACGAACTGTAGAGTTTTGACAAAGCCCCTTTTTAGGGGCTCCTTGCAAGAGCCTTCCCTTTTCCAGCTTTACTGTTTATGTTAACCCACTGACTTTATTTCATCATCCATGTTAAACACTTTGTATTGTTATGAATCAGATAATTTAAAGTCCTTTCCTCTTGATTGTATTGCTTCATCCACTTTGACTCTTATACAGTGCTCAGGTGTGCTGAGCTTTAGTTCACACCTTGGAGGAAACCTTCTAAATCACCACACTTGTGTTCCTCCATCATTTTGATGCCATCACACTAGAATTTTGATATGATTTTATGTTCAGTATTAGAAATACCAAAATAAGTTATAGATGACACATGTGGATATTGCACATTTGTGCCTACACCTTTGTGTGCCCACCCCTATGTGTGCTCCTTTGCTTAAAAAGTGATTTTTTTCCAGGTCATTGCAAGGCTCACTTCCTCATTTTTAGAGGTCTTTATTCATATGTAACTATCTTAGCAAAGCAGTAACCCTGTACTCCCCCTGTTTCTGTTCTAATTGTCTCTCTATTGCTTACAAATACTGAAATGTTATGTGATTATTTGCTTCCCCATTGCAATGTGAGCTGTCTGAGTAGAGCCTTTGATTCTGGTTAGTTACTGCTTTGTTTCCAGTAATATTTGTGCAGTAAAGGAAACTGCCACTCTTTATCCAAAGGAAATGACTTTTTTCCTTAAAACACTGAGCTTTTCTCTCTATTTTACTTTTTGAACATTGTGCTGGTTAGTTTTGTCAACTTGTACAAACTCGAGTCTATGGGAAGTCACCTGGGAAGAGGAAACATCAATTGATAAGTGTCTTGATCAGATGGTACCTCCAGACTGTCTCTAACCTGCTAGCTCACAAATAATGACACGGAGACTTTTTATTAATTATGAAAGCTTGGCATTAGCTTAGGCTTGTTCCCAACTAGCTCTTATAACTTAATTAACCTGTTTGTACTAATCCACATTATGCCACATG
>CM052706.1:83435047-83445047 GCA_028551405.1 Uromys caudimaculatus | reverse complement strand
TACGTATATTTTGTATCCAAGTTCTGAAAATACTCAGAACATACTAATTCTTTCTGTGGCAAACTTATCCACTAAGGATGCATCATATATTGATGTTGTCACTTATTGTAATATACTCTAGGTTCAATATGTTTATTTTCTAAGGCATTAGAATAATCATTAAATTTTTCTTATTATCTTTTGTTCCATTGTCAGAAACGGGACATATTTGACTAAAGACATCTTCAAAGGTATCTGTAAACATTTGTCATTTCAGAGATACCTTATGTATATTCTTGTTGTCTTTTCATGATAGCATAAATTTTATATTAAAATCTCATTTATCTAGTAGATTGTATAGATATATAGTACTTTGTGCAGGGTTTTGTGATTTCTTTTTTTTCTTTGGACATTGAATTAGTTAATTTCTTGTGATAAAACAACTTGACCAAAAAGCATCTTACAGAAGAAAGAGTTGTTTTTTCTAGGTTCCAGAGAGGGAGTCCATAGTGACAAGGAAGGCATGGGAGCAGGCAGTTAGAACAGGAGGCTCCCTGATCACCTTTCATCACATAGGAAGCTGAGAGTGTGACTTGGAAGAGGGACAGGGCTACAGACTATTAAAACCTGCCCTAAGTGACCTATTTCCTCTATCACTGCCAACCCCCCTTAAGGTTCTATAATCTCCCTCAAACTGCCCCACCAGTTTGGGACCTCATGTTCAAATGCATGAGTGTATGGCACTATTGCTTGTTCAAACCACTACAGGCCATTTTCTTGGTATATTTAGCCCAGTCTGCTCTCTATCTTATGATCCTTCTGTTTCACCTTCCTGAATACTGGGAATTCAGGAACTTAAGGGTACCTGGGGTCAGTAGTTGGTACAGAGGCCTTAGAGGGGGGTGCTTACTGGCCTGCTCACCAAGGCTTGTTCAGTTTGCTTTCTTATAGAATTCCCGAACCACCAGCCTAGGGATGACACTACCCACAATGGGCTGGGCCTGCCCACATCATTCACTAATTAGGAAAATGCTCTACAGTCCTGCCGATAGCCCAGTCTTATGGGGAGACATTTCTCAATTAGGGTTCCCTCCTATCAGATGACTACAGCTTGGTCAAGTTGACATGGAATTAGTCAGCACAGCCCTGTGACTGGTTGTATAGGTGTAGCTCTGTCACATAGAGACAACTCTTAGAATTTCATTTACTATTTTTCAACAGTTAAAGATATAGAACATTTCCCTCTTTATTATATTTTTGGCAGAAATGTAATTTTAATTATCAAGAAATAATATTCATGACATTAGTTTAAAAGTGGCTGTGTTCTCTCCTTTTAGTGCTAAATACAAGAAGCAAACTGAATCTTGGAAAATGACAACTCGTGACCATATTTTCTAACTTATTTTCAGATAGTTTTATCGTAAGCTTAGGGACTGAAAATTGTTGGCAGTTATTATTTCTTGTTCTGTAAGTTGGGCTAGTGGAATGCTTTCTGTTTTGAAACTAGCACCCACTGGGCTGAGCTCTCATCTGGAGACGCCACAGAGCAGTTAGCTTCCTGCCTCAGGTGGTGAGCAGAAGGTAGTTCCTTGCTATCCTAGGTGTGAGGTCCTGATTTCCTTCCTGGCTGTCAGAGAGGCACATGTCTCTGTTCTTGTAAGCGGTCTGAATTACTCTCAAGTGGTCTTTCAGCCTTCAAAGCCAGCAGGAGTCTTCTTTGACTTTCATCTCTATTACTAGCTTGACAAAATCTATTCTGGATTACTGTACCAGATAAATCTAGTGTTTCAAGACTGACGGATCTGAGTCTTTAAGTTCATCTGCAGAGCCACTTCACTGCACTTCCCTGATAGGTGAGGTGAGGGAGGAGTAGGCGGAGGGCTTGTTTTAGAATTGTACTTACAGCAGCGTTACATGTTTTCTTTCGCTTTTATACTTCATAATGTATTTACCGTATTTGATATTAATTGGTGAAAATAGACAGTGCAGAATTTTAAATCCATCAATATTCATGAAACCAATGGCTTGGGGGTAATTTATGTATTTAGTATGTTGCTATTGTTAACAGAAAGCAGTGCTGTGGGGGCAGAGGGATGGCTTAGCACTTGCTGCTGTTCTTCCAGAGTACCTGAATTCGATTCCCAGAACAATATGGTAGCTCACAAATCTAATTCCAGTTCCAGGGTATCCTCTGCCTCTGGCCTCTGGCCTCTTAGGATACTGTACTCACCTGCACATAGACACACACACATTGCACTAAGTTAAAGATAATAAAAAAGAATTGAAAAACTAGTACTAAATGTATTTAATGATTATATAATATCCTATAAAATATAAATCCTAAATTTATTTTATATTTTTTACGTTAGTGAATAACTTTATGATGATCCTTTTTCTTTTTATTCTTAAAACAGAGTTGCTGACTAAAGGGTATAGAGATCCCCAAATTACTTGCCAATTTAATTAAAATATTGTGACTAGCACTGTGCAAGCTGCTGCTTCTTCCTTGGCCTTAGATTCTTTGTTGTGGTGGGGTGGGGTGGGGTGGCTGTGTCATTTTTCTCTCAGTTCTATGACAAGTTAAGCACTTTCCACATAGTGCATTTTTCTCCTTTGTCCTTGTTCAAAAGATTGGAGGGACCAAGGGGATTAGATACGATCAAAAGCCATTACATTCATGTATTTTATTCTCAAAGAATAAAAGTTTTAAAGTCTGTTAATACTTGTTAGTGTTCTGATACATGTCAGTAGGGAGGTTACTGCATGCTGGAGAAGATTCCCACCCAGAGATGATGCAAGCGGTTGAGACTGTGCTGGGGAGTGACGCGAGAAGTGGCTTTCATGTCTGTTTCAGAATGCGGTACATTGCATTACTGCTGAGTGACGTTGCTGTTAGCTGGGCAGCATTACCAACCACTCTGTTTGCTAGGTGTTCACCAGAATTGGTTACTGGAAAGACTCTTCTGTCATCTGCCTCAGTGGGAGGATGGTAGACTCATTTTCAGGGGCTTAGGCGGCAGTTAAAGCAGACAGGACAAAACATTGTTTTACTATTTTTGCAGGTTTTTCCAAATCAAATTATGTTTTTCTTGAATGGGTCAGTTGTCCCTTATTGTTTAACTGGCTCAGACTGTAGAGCAGCCAGTGCTTGTCTTGTTGTAGATATGTATTTCTAAAGACTGTGCTGGCTTTTTACTGGAAGAAAATCCCTTTGGATTAGATTAAGCTTCTGGTAAGTTTTTGGCCTCAGTTCATGTTACATGAATTCTTGTCAAGCAAAGCATGCTCCCCAACCCCATCCAACTAACAACAGAACTTAGGGACATGAACAGTTCTCAGTGAAGGGGACATTTGTTTCAGCCTGTCTTGCAGCTCGTTGGAGTTGTTCACCCTCAGCGTTCAGTGTCACTTTCCCTTCCAGTTGTCTTCTCTACAGTTGACGAACATGGCATGTGCTTTTTATATCTTTCACAAGTGTTCAGAACGGGTTGAAAGCGTGTGACAGCTACCTGCTCCTGTTACACATCCTCGTGCAGACTGACACTTTACGTTCAGTATTTAGTCAGCTCTCAGCTGTGTTTTCATATAGAACTCAGTTCACCTCCTCAGTAGGTGCTTCCCATACACTCAGGCATCTGCCTTGCCACGACCGGGATTCTCAGTGCCTTCTGTGCTTGTCATTCCTTTGTCAAGCTGTGTGGAGGCACACACAGTTCTCACACGCATGGCAGAAATGACTTCAGATTGCTCCTCAGATTCCTCAGATTCCTCAGG
Organism: Uromys caudimaculatus; assembly: GCA_028551405.1. Classification (NCBI taxonomy): domain Eukaryota; kingdom Metazoa; phylum Chordata; class Mammalia; order Rodentia; family Muridae; genus Uromys; species Uromys caudimaculatus. The sequence goes on along the minus strand of CM052706.1, from coordinate 83,441,294 downwards.
TCCGTGTTACTGTCTCTTACACTGAAGACCTTAGGCTTTCAGTGACAGTAGTAGCTGCTTGTTTGCATTACTCTTCTATTTTTATTTCATTTCAGAGTTTAATTTGATTGCTTGTTACATGCTTATGTGTGGTGTACATGTGAGAGCAAGCATGCGTGTGCAGTGGCATGCATGTGGAGGCCAGAGGACAGCTCAGAGGAGTTGGTTCTCTCCTTGTACCATGGGTTCTGGGATTGAACTCAGGTGGGCAGGCTCGGGCTGAGCCGTCTCATTGGGCCGTTTTATACCCTTAATAATTTGAGAATGAGAATATGAGCTTTATAGGAAGCAGTTTGTTTTACTTCTAGGAAATATCCTTGGAGAGATATACTGTTTTCTTATTGCCACTTGAAGTAATCCCTCTCTGCCTAGCCACTAACAGAGAATTAGGATTGTTTGTTTTACTTCATTCTCTTTTTAGAGAGTGCTGCTTTTTCCCATTTTAATTTATTTTTACTGTTATTTAACTCATGTGGCCTCAAGATCTCAAAATAGGAACAATCTGTCTTTTATCCTTTTTTATGTCTTCCCCATTGGTAAACATTTAAATTAGTTTTTGCCTGCTCTTTTTTTTTTTTTTTTTTTTAAGCAAAACACACATGCATATCCATATCTACTGTTTTTAAGGTAGCATGGTGAAGACTTCTTTAAGCAGTAGATGGGAGTCTTCCTGATTGCTTTATAGCCATGGTTAGTCCTTTGCATGGACGCAGGATTACTGTGCTCATCTGGTCCCCTGCTAATAGAAATCTACATTGTGCCTGATTCTTAGTTACTAGAAATAGTCTTGGAAGAGAATAGCCCGTTATGCAGATGACAGTTTGTACTTTTGCCAATGTAAGATGAAAATGGCAAAAAGAAAATCAGTCCTGTCTTGGTAAGATGTGATAGGACAGAGATGAGTGTCTTCAGCTTCTAAGCTTCAGCCAGGAGTGTTGCCAGGCACTCTCCTAGGCAGAAATGTTGAGTTTTATCACATAAATAGTGTCTATTAAGTCTGTACTGTAATGTTTACTCTATTCATTTTAATTATAATTAAGACTGAAAGATATTGCATAGATTTAAAAATATTATATCTCCTTTATATTTCTGGAGCAAAGTCAATTTAGTTATAATGTATTTTTGTTAATAAAATGAGTTTGTTTTGCTGTTTTGCAGCTGGCCTATAATTTTCTATTTTACTGTTGTCTGCATTTTCACCATTTAATTTTTATTTCTCTTTTAATGGAAGCCTAGTTTACATATGGGAAGTAACTTCTCCATATGTAATAATTATACATATATATACACACATATATATACACAAACACTATATAATATATATACATATAAAATTATATATGACATAATTACACACATATATAACTTTACTTGTTTTCTCGATACACGAATAAGATCAAATGTTAAACATAGAATGCTATGTCAAATTCAGGAAACTCTTGAATGCCTCTCAGTCTACCTTTTCTATCAGAAGTATCTATTACTCCCATACAAGAAATCCCGAATGCGCCTTCCTTTGAGTATTTGATAGAATCCCACGCGACCCTTTCTGCTTCAGCGATGCAGATGCTTCAGTCTAGGATTGCTTCATATTCTTGCTTGTTGTTAGATCTTACCTTTAGTGATGTCCTCATTGAAGTCTTGTCTTATTCTTCTGTTCTGTATTTTAAGATGACCTTTTAAAGTTCTCCCTAACTATGGATACTAGTTGTTAGGTCCGGGATGCCCCCTCCTTACCCCACCCCCAGTGGCAGCGCTGGTGACATTGCCCTAAACAGAAGGGCTTTGGCCAGGTAAACAGAAGGATTGCTACTGAATAACAGAGGCTTTCCTGGGGTTCAGCACAAGATGTAAGCCAGCACGCCGTGAATTCACCTCACCAGATCTTTCCATGGCTAGAAAGAAAGACTTAGTGGATGTTCAATTGCCAAGTTTATCCCTCGGGGGCCAGAGAGAAGAGGAACGTGGCAGAAACACAGAAAGATTCTCTGTGATAGTCAGCATGGCAGGGTCTTTGAGCTGACACAGGCTGTTCCGATGGTCCGGACTAGAGGCCTGAGGCTGTTGACGTTTGTGGGTAGAGTAAGGCAGGTTCCTGGTAAACAGAAACCTGCCTTCATTTTTTATTTTTTAAATAAAGTTGGTGTCCCCAGTGACATACTTCCTCTTAGCCCTCCTAAACCCATCAGAGAGTGCCACTCCCTACTGAGTAAGCACTGGAATGCTTGAGGCTATTGAGGGCATTCTTATTTAACTACTGGACTTGCTGTCCGCCATATTCTTAAGCAGTACAGTAAAAGTCCATCTCCCAAATGTTATTTGGACCCACTCAACCCATTTAAAGTCTCCTGTGTTATTCCACCGAGTATTATCTTCCCTCATTAAAAAGGTTGTTGTTTTTTTTAAATTTATTTTATGTGAGTACACTGTCACTCCCTTCAGAGACACCAGAAGAGGGCACCAGATCCCATGACAGATGGTTGTGGTTGCTGGGAATTGAACTCATGACCTCTGGAAGAGGGGGTCAGAGCTCTTAACCACTGAGCCATCTCTCCAGCCCCTAAAAAAGTTATTTTATAACTTCAAGTGCAGATGTGTATTCCAGAGGTTATCTGCAGAGATCTCTGGCCCGGACAGGTGGGAGGGTTCAAGTGAAGGGGAAAGGGCACAGGCAGGGAGGGGAATTGCCGCTGCCGCTGCTGTTGCCTCTGCTGCTGCCGCCTCTGCTGCTGCGGTTGCTGCAAGACGGTGCTGCACCGACTGTGCTGACCCGAGCAGGCCCGAGCCAGGAAGGCTGGCTAGCCAGCGCCGGCAGTGCAGGGGAGCTTCTGGTAGTGAAAGTTTCAGGAGAGCAGTTCTCTTCCCTGGCACTGTTACAGCTCTTGTGACAGAAGCTCTCAGATGATGGAGTAATTCTTACACCTTTATTCCTTCTGGATAGGATCTTATACACAGTTTTGGGGTGGGTTAGAGTCTGACAGAGGTGCTTCCTACTGGCTTGGTCTGGATGTTACAGATGCTCTGTGGAGGCTGTGGCTACATGCCAGGGGCCTGGTGCTGGGAGCAGGCGAAGCGCCTATCATCCCTTCAGGATCTCCAGGGCTTCTAGCCTTAGCTCGCCCTTACCAGGCTTCCCCTCAGTCCAGCACCCTGCACGCAAGTATTATCTTACCAGTTCTTATCCTTCATCAGTTATTCCTATGCTAAAATATCTTTAAATACCAAAATAAAAACATTTAAAAAAGGAAAATGAGGGAATCACCTACTAGACAAGTGGGCAAACATATTCTTTTTTTTTTTTTTTTTTTGGTTTTTCGAGACAGGGTTTCTCTGTGTAGCCCTGGCTGTCCTGGAACTCACTCTGTAGACCAGGCTGGCCTCGAACTCAGAAATCCGCCTGTCTCTGCCTCCCAAGTGCTGGGATTAAAGGCGTGCGCCACCACTGCCTGGCTGCAAACATATTCTTAAAGGGCCATCTGGTGCTTATTTTAGGCCTGTGAGCCACAATGTTCAGGCAGCTCCCCAACTTTGACCAAACATGGCCACAATCCAGTAAAGGTTACTGCAAAAATCAGGGACCTACAAGTTGAGTTCTGCAGCGTTTGACCTACAGTCTGGTGCCCAGTGAAACCATTACTCAACGCGTTTTTGTGTGAAGTTGCCGAAATGGTTGCCTCATCTTTCTTGAAGGCTCAGCGCTTGTTCTGTTGGCTTAGAGACACTGACTTTGTGGTCTACATTTTTATTTCACTGAATATATTAATTGATTGCATAGTTTTCTTTTTCTATCCATAACAGAAGAGAGAAGAAAGTAGCAAAGGAGGATACTTCACAGTGACCGGAAACATCAACAGATGGCTCCAGGCGATAACAGCCCTGTAGCCAACAGTGGTGGGAGGTGACAGACAGCACAATTTGCACTAATGCCCAGACCAGAGATTAAAAAGTGTGTGATGTCACAGCCAAGGAGTGAGCAGTGTGCTTCCCTACACTTGCACACATGTACACTCTCTCACACATACACACACACTCTCATACAAGTGTACTCTTTCACCTATATACACACTCTCATACATGCACATACACACACATACACACACATACACACACATACACTCTCTCTCACATATTTACACACACTCTCACACACATATACACACTCTCACACAAAGTGTGCTCTCTCACATATGTACATACTCTCATACATGTGCACTCACACACACACTCACATACACTCTTTCATACATGTACACTCTCACACATACACACGCACACACTTTCACACATGTACACTGTCTCATAAATGTACACTCATACATGTGTACACACTCTCTCACACAAAGTGTACTCTCTCTCATGTATGTGCACATTCTCATACATGCACACTCACACACTCTAACACATGTACACTTTCTTTCCCACATGTACACTCTCTCACACACAACTTAAAAAAATACAGAAAGACAGTTTCTTTCTTGTTTCGAAGACCTTGAAAAGAATAAAGGAACATCTAAGAAGATTGGCCTTGAAATAGTAGGTCTTATAATAGTAGTTAACATTGCTAAGGAGAAAGAAAGATCAAGAGCAATCAGTTCTGCTTATGGTAATATACCAAGAGTCAGTTCTTACAGTTCACGCAGTGACCTCACGGAGTTGAAGCATCTTTAACATTATTCAGACTTCACACACTACACACATACTGACCAGTTTTTTTCATAAGAAAAAAATTAATGTAGTTAAGGTTGTGATTCGAGACAGGGTTTCTCTGTGTAGCCCTGGCTGTCCTGGAACTCACTCTGTAGACCAGGCTGGCCTCGAACTCAGAAATCTGCCTGCCTCTCCCTCCCAAGTGCTGGGATTAAAGGCGTACGCCACCACTGCCCAGCAAGGTTGTGATTCTTGAGCCAGGAAGCTAAGGCAGGAAGATTGTGAGTCTAAGTCCAGTCTGGGCTGCCTAGATTTTGTCATTTCTTTTTCTTTTTAAGGCTGTGAAAGGCTGTAATTTTCTTCTCAGAATACCTTGAGTGTGTATCTGATAATGCTGAACCAGTGGCATGTTCTGCTTTTCTGTTTTCAGGATTAACTTGTATTAAGCATTAATATTCTGATCTAGGCTTAAGCATGAATTTACTCATGATAGATACTTGGGCTTAAATTTTTTTTTCAGGCTGTTATGAAACTCTTGCTTTTAGATGTTTTTAATTAGACAGCTGAATGTTTCACTAAATTTCAAAATCCTCTCTGGGAACTGTGATAGATTGAGGAGTGTGCTGGCAGTACCACATACTGCCTTCAGGTTTTGAAGAGAGAAACACCTGTTCTTCCATTGTTCATAGGAGCGTTCATTTTTAAATGGGCCTCACCAGGTAGTAGTGACACATATCTTTTTGTTTTTTTTTTTCAAAGATTTATTTATTTCCTATATATGAGTACACTGTCGCTGTCTTCAGACACACCAGAAGAGGGCACTGGATGCCATTACATATGGTTGTGAGTCACCATATAGGTGCTGGGAATTGAACTCTGGACCTCTGGAAGAACAACCAGTGTTTTTAACTGACTGAGCCATCTCTCCAGCCCCATAGTACCGTTTTAAACTTTGGTTGGTAATTGTAATGTAACCAGGACTATTTCATTTCAGTAGCTCCTAGGAGATGTATTAGTTTGCATTGAGAAGCTTAATAGCTGATGATAAAATTTTATGACATGAACATGAAGTTTCTTATTTTTACAGTAAACTTTTTTATATGGTAAGTTCAGGTATTTAAATTTAATATTTTTGTTAGCTTACTCTGAATTGCTAGTGGTCAAGTAAGTTCATAACTTAAAGGAAAATCTATAAAATCAAAGCATGTTTCTATTAGTACAGGTTGAGAAGAACTAGTACAAGTTTATGTCTCATCTGTTTTTAAAAGAGAAGTCTCAACACTAACAGAATCACCATAGCTTTCCTTTTTCTTTTTTCCTAAGGCAAGAGGAGCAGATGTCCCGGAGATCCCTGGAGACCTCACTCTTAAGTCGTGTGGCAGTACAGCGAGCATGAAGGTCAAGCATGTGAAGAAGTAAGTGCTGCCCCGGGGTGGCCACAAGCAGATTCTACAGATGGATGTCAGGGCGTCGCGTCTCGGAGATGTTTTGTTAGATCAGGTCTTCCTGTGCATACACCACCGTGCACTGTTAGCCCTCACGTCGTAATCCAGCTTCCTGT
>CM052706.1:83418499-83434547 GCA_028551405.1 Uromys caudimaculatus | reverse complement strand
TAACAGGAAACCCAGCTTTTCCCTTGGTAAAGGAGGACTAGACAGGAAATAAACTTCAGGTATAAGTCTAGGAAAGATGAGGATAAAATGTTCGTTCTGTACCCAGGTCCACCCCTCCTGGACTGATGGGCTGTGACAACATTCACAGGTAAACTCTGGTGTGCTTTGTGTTGTGAACTCTGCTTCTCTGTAGAAGCTGGCAGTTTCTAGTTACTTTGCCAAGAGTATGGCTTTTCTATGAGCATTGACTTGAGGCAAGATTAAGAGGCTTAATGTTTTATTTTGGCTCATATCTATCCACTCAATGCAGTATTCATCTGGTTACATGTGTTTCTGAACAGGTCTGTGTATGTTTGTGGCTCACATGCATGTGCTTATCAAGGATTTTTGCTTGCATGAGCTCTGAAATCCATGATCTTTTGACTGATTTTTAGTAGTCAAGTATCTTGTTTCATATTTACTTTCCTGTGTTTTAGGTTACCCTTCACAAAGGGACACTTTCCAAAGATGGCTGAATGTGCACATTTTCATTATGAGAACGTGGAGTTTGGCAGCATACAGGTATATTTGAAACATTTCCTATATTCTGAATTGAGAAAAGTGATATTTATGTTATTTTGATATTTATTTATTGATGTAAATTTTTTTCTTTCCTATTTATTAGTACTTAATGTCAAGTTGATATATCCTTTAATCCCCACACTAATGTGTATCAATTAGGGAATTCTTTGCTTTTCTTGTTGGGGGTCATGTTCTTCTGTCCATGGATTTGTAATGTAGCTTTGTGTTCTGAAATTATGTATCCTTGCTACCACTACCTTGGTTGAGTTTTGAAATCTAGAAGACTGCAGCGCTCCCACTTGATTCTAGTGTCTTGGTTATTATTGTCCTCAGCATTCTCACTTGATATCAAATGGACTTCTCTGCTGATAAGTCACCAGCAGCTTAATGTGAAAAATGAAAGCTTTAAAGGGGGTAGGTTGTGATTATCCTTTAAAAGCTGTTTTCCCAGGGCAATAGGGGAAAAAAAAAAGATGTTGATTTCTACACAGTACATAGAGAAGTTCTCCACCTGCTAATTTTGTTCTGCATTGTCCAGAAGGAAGTCATCCAGGCGTGACTATATGTGTCACAGTGTGCTACTTTTCCTAATTGCATCTTAAAGCCTAGTTAGGTGGGTTTGATCTATAAGCTTTATGAAAGCTCAGGATACTCTGTTTCAGATAATTGACAGTTTAAGATGCAATAGAGATTTTTAACACTTGACTACAAGTCACCAAAGGGTATTTTGTTTGTTTAATACTTCTGTCTTTGATATTTCAGTTATAATAATGTCTTAGTTACTTTTTTATTGCTGTGAAGAGACATCATGACCAATGCAACTTATAAGAGATCATTTAATTTGGGACTCTTGGCCCCAGAGGGTAGTAGAGTCCATGCCCGTCACGGTGGGGAGGGAGCATGGTGGTAGGCAGGCATGATACTGGAGTAGCAGCTGAGAGCTTACACGTTGAGACAATAACCAGGAGGCGCGGGGGAGGACACTAACTGGGAGCAGCATGGGCCTTTGAAACGTCAAAGACCACTCCTAGTGTCACACCTCCTCCAAGGCCAACCCCCCTTTCCTTCGCAAACAGTTCCACCAACTGCAGAACAAGCATTCAAACAGGAAGTTATGGAGACCATTCTCCTTTAAACCACGAATGATAATTTTGTTACAGAAGAGCTGTTCAAGAAGCTAATACTAAACATACTTTTCATTTTGTGACTATTACGTGCTTGAGTGACTAACTTGCTTGCATAGCTTTACAGTTATTTCCTGGTAAACTTACTTTGTAGGGGTGTGTGTGTGTGTGTGTAGGTGTGTAGGGGTGTGTGTGTGTGTGTGTGTGTGTGTGTGTGTGTGTGTGTGTTTTGTTCTTTACAACATTAAGATCCCAATACATCTCACAGACATCAGGATTGGAGTCTAGAGAAATATAGCAAAATTGAGAAGATTATTTAAAATGTTGGCATTATGTAACAGGCTAGAAGTCTTTAAAGACTCTGATTTTAAAATAAAACCAAAGCTGTCACTGATAAGCATATAGGATGAATTACAGGCGCTAGTTAGTGTTAGCCTTTCTACTAGGAAGTTCGGAACTTCCTGATCTTGAGCAAGCAGGTACAGGTCTTTGTGCTTCAGTTCCTTCATTGCTGAGGTGCATGGGGTTGTAAGATATTATAGTACCAAACTTTCATGTTTCGTTTTTTGATTGAAAATTGTATAATGTGTCTATTCGAGAGATAGAGCTTAGGTATAGTACTCATCTGGGTTTGACTTCTCTGAGATAATGTTAGCAGCTGATTAGAAGGTTCAGTTCTCTTAACTGTGGAGGACTGTGTCATGAAGGAAAACATAGGTAGACTTTCTGCTGGAAACACTCCCCTGTTACACTTACTTCTGTTCTGCTACTTCTCAGCTAGAAGAGAAAGGAGGAGGGAACAATGAACGCTAACTCGCGTTGTCATCCTGCACATCTAAAATGCATGAGTGAGGGATTCTGGAATATGTTGATGTGTCAGGAAGCTTCAGGAGTGTGGGTATGGGGCGGTTCCTAGGAGCCAGCCTCGTCCGCTTTGTGAGGTAACTCAAGAACCTTCTATTATGTGTGGGCCATGCTCCATTTGGATTCATTCCTCTTGAGAAGTCACTCTCCTCAGTTTTGTCCAGTTTGTTTTTTGCTTTTGGAGCAGGGTCTCTCCAACCACTTCTCTCAGGTTCTGCTTCTGATGTGGTTGAGCCTGAGTCATATCTAGAAAGGAAACATGAGTTTCCATGAGTTGAGACTTATAGTAAAGGAATTATAGCAGGCACCTGGCTTGGCTCTCTGCTAGTGTTTTTTGACTTGCTATTTGTGCTTTAGCTTGTATATGGTTTTATGTTTTATAGTCAGGTCGAATGCCATTTGTAGGAAAACTAAGCACAGTAATAATGACTTCAAACAATCCCACATTGTTTCATACAAACAGTTAAAATAAGGCTTGTTTGTCTCAGTTAATCTCTTTATCACTTTATAAGCATATTGCGTTCTACGGTAGATAAACCCTAATACACTTGATCCTAAGCATATTTTTGGTAAATAATTATATGTAATTGAATATGAGATTAAAAATACATTTTGAGGAACAAACAGGAAAACTTGATAAAATGTGCCTAGAAGAACTGATCAGCCTTGTTGGGCAGCTTCTGTTACATGTCAGTAGGCTGTTCACACTGTCAGTGGCTGGCTCAGGTGTTACCTTCTAATATGTCCCAACTCTGGAACATTTCTTCAGTCATTTACCGTCTTGGTTTAAACTTCGATCTTAGGAATTTCTTTGGGACTTACACATTTCTCTACATTTATATTTCTCTCCAGGTCTTAAAATCTTGTAATTGTAGTTAGCTGTCATTCCCTAGTATGATGGAAGATGTCAATGTTTATTGGCCATTATTGCTGTTATAGGGCCTGATCCTACGTGTGTGTGGTTTGTATACTCAGTAAGACTCCATTGGAGAAAATGAATTTTGACTTTGTCAACCGTTGACAGTTGGAGGTGACTTCAGGGTTAGGGATGAAGGCTTGTGTCCACTTCCCCTTCTGGCACTGGGATCCCATTTTGCTTGGCCCTGGGCAGTTGCTGCTGTAGTCTCTGAGTTCAAATGTCCATCAGTCCTTCTGTGTCCAGACAGCACTGTTTCTTGGTGTCTTCTGTCCTCGCTGCTCCTACACTCTCTCTGTCTCTTCTTCCTCAGTATTTCCTGATCCCTGGCTGGCAGGGTATGATGGAGACATCCCATTTAGGGCTGAGTGTTCTAAGCTCTCTCACCCTGCACATTGTCTGGTTGTGGGTCTCTTGATTATTTCCCTTATACTGTAGGAGGAAGCTTCTCTGATAATGGCTGAGCCAGACACTGGTCTATTGGTATAGCAAACGTTGTTAGGAGTCATTTTATTTCTGATCCTTTAGTAAGATAGCAGTGTTTCTTTTTGTCCTAGTCCCATAGCTGATCTAGTTCTGGGTTCTTGGCCACCCAAGCAGTGTCAGGCACAGTTTCCATCCCATGGAGTGGACCTTAGAAGCTGATCAGATTGTGGTTGGTTACTCCTACAACTTCTGTGCCACTTTTGCATCAGTGTATTGTGTGGGCAGGTTACCTTTGTTTTGCCACCGTAGATTAAAAAATTAGAAAATTGTGAACCAGAGTTTGGTCTTCTAAGTTATATTTCTCAGGTGTTTTGTCACAATAGTGAAAAAGTTGACTTGTAGACATGTTAAAAGGGTGATAAACAGTGCAAGTTAAAACTTCTGTCCTCTGTCCCTTCTGTTAACTCCTATGTATTGATTTGAATTTTTAAAACATTTATAGAATATATGGTAAAATCTGTAGCTGTAGCTGTCTCAACAGCTAGCCATCTAGCTTTAAAACAGAGGTGCGTGCTGCTCTATGCTCTGCCCTGAAACATGTTTTTGTACTTGGAACTATGAATCTTGGGGCAATTCAATTATTCCTGTAAGTGTGGAATTCCCTCTTTTCACAGCTCCATGTGTATTAGTTACTTTTCAGTTGTGATAGAACACAGTGACCAAGGCAACTTACAGAGGCGAGTGTTTAATTGGGCTATGGTTCCAGGGGGTTCCAGCCCACATGGCAGCAGGAAGGGTTGAGAGCCCACATCTGGAACCACATATACTAAGCAGGGAGGATGACTTGAGATTGGTGGGTGACTTTTGAAACCTCAGAAGCCTGCAGCTAGTAACATACTAACTCCATCAAGACTGTAGCTCTTAAACTTACTCAAACATCTGTAACCAACAGGTGACCAAGTAGTCAGACATTTAAGTCGATGGGGGCCATTCTCATTTAGACAACTACAACATGCTATTTTATCTTATTTTTAAAAAGCACTTACTTTTGTTTTAGGTGCATGCATCTATAGGCACTGTGTGTGGGCTTGTGTTCACAGAGGTCAGAGGTGTTGGGTCCCCTGGAACTGGAGTTAGAGATGTGTGTCACCTCATGGGTGCTGGTAACCTAGCAGTCCTTTACAAGAGCAGCAGGTGCTCTTATCTGCGTATCATCTCTCAGCCCCACTTAAAAAAAATTGTACCATAATTTATTTAGTTACCTTCTGGTTAATAAATATTCTGTTTTATTCATCTGACTGTGGACCATGGAATATGTACACGTAGAATGTTGGTATTTATTGTTACGGTTTTTTGGGGGGGAGCGGGTTGTTCTGTTTTAGTGTAGTAATCTCTCTAATCGGCAGGGATGCATCCTGAGCCCTCTAGTGGATGCCTATAGTAGTACGTGTTATAGTAGTACGTGTTATAGTAGTACGTGTTTCTGTTATCCACTGTCTATTCCTATGAGGAAAGCTTAATTAATTAATTTTGGTTTTTTGAGACACAGTTTCTCTGTGTAGCCTGGCTGTCCTCAGATTCACTCTGTAGACCAGGCTAGCCCATAATTCACAAAGATCTGCCTGTCTCTACCTCCAAAGGATTAAAGGTGTGTGCTACTACCACCTGGTGAAAAAAGTTTAATTTAAAAATGAGGTGTAGTAAGAAGATAACAGCAATAGTAAAAAATCAACAATAACTGATAATAAAATAGAATAATTGCAGTAATATATTTAATAAAATTGCTAGTATCTGCATTTATGTTTTTGAGCCATTATTACATAAAACAAAGATTACTTAAATATGAGTCCTGTAATACCATGGCGACCTGATAACTGGGAAGATGACTGAACAGCAAGTGTCTATATACTACACAGTGCAAGAATGGCACACAGTGGGTGCTGCGTGTCTTGTAGGGCAGGATACACGTTGTTTATCACTCTAGTCAAGACGACCCGCAGCTGAGAGCTCGAGCTGCCTATGTCTGTAACTTTCCAGTTAGTGTCTTTGCACTTTGGAAGGCATGGGTGCCTGGAGCTTCCAAAAGCTAAACCACACACAAGAGCAGGGTGGGTGGGTGTGCTAATCTATGCCAGTTTGTAATGGGGGCAATGAGACTGTGCTTTGCTCAACATCCATGACAATAGCAGGCATTGTTAATCTTTTTGTGTTTTGTTCATAGAACTGGTAAATTAAGGTAACTCGTTTCATTTCTTTTCTTTAGCTAATGAATGACATACCTCACAGCTTGTCTTTCTCTTTCTGTGCACTATATCTTAGAATACTTTGTCTACTTCTTTTTATTATCATGCTTGTTGTTTTCCCTGTCTTAACTGTGGTCTGGCACAGGACTAGACAAACCAACAAACTACAGTCTGGAAACAGATACATGTGTATCTATATTTTTATTGTCTAGTAAAGGTTAACATTTTTGGATTTATGGGGGACGATGGATTGATGGATTCTCCAGTATGTGTTGATCCACAGGTCATCCATTTGGAAATTATAAAGCTTGGTTAGTGTCTTCCAAGGCTCTTCTTCTACACTGTGTTCTGTTCCAGCTTAGAGAGATGGATATTTGGGTGATTGAGGATCTGCTGGGGCTTAAGCTAAAACAGAGCCAGCATCTGAAACCAGGCTGTCTGTATGGCACCCTACTTGTTTGTACCTGATAAAACAGTTCTCAATCCTCTGTGTATATATTCATGCATATGTGTGTGTGTGTGTGTGTGTGTGTGTGTGTGTGTGTGTGTGTGTGTGTGTGTGTATATATATATATATATATATATATATAATTTTAAAAATTTATTTATTTTTTGCTCAGTTGGCAGCACTTAAGCATTGTGTTGCAGAAGTAGGGTGAGCCCCTGTGTTGTTTCTTGTCTCTCCTGTGGCCCAGTGACCTCAGGTAGATTACCTAGGTGTCCTGGAAGACCTCAGCAGGTTGTGACGCTGGTGTGATGGAGTGGTGAGCCGCGTGCTACGTTCTCATTGTACTGTGCTTTCCTGACCACGGGCCAGATTGTTACGTAATCTTGGGTTTGCATTCTTTATCTTCACATGGGGATTCCTTGATGCACCCTTGGTACTGGGTAATGACAAGTGTTTCTTTCAGCTAAGAAACTATCTATGAACTGTGAGATCTGATTTAAAGAGCTGAGCTGTGGCAGAGTGAAGAGAAAAGGGACATGACAGCACAAGGCAGGAAGGCTGTGCCATGTTGTGTCTGCTTCCACCCAGTGTGAATAGCTGTCTTAAAATACTAGTAAAAATGCAAAGAGTTTCTCTTGTTCTAGAAAGAGATTGGTTTGACATCTTTACAGTCCAGTAGCATGCTCTGCCATGTTACACGTATTGTAAAAACAAATTTCTTTTATTGCTCTGTTAATATTTCATAGATTGGTCTCTGCCTAAGCTTGTTTTTGTTTTTTTTTTCCTAATAAGTATCCCGGAGTAGTCGGCATCATTAATTAGAGCTGTGTGTTGTTTGAAGGGCTCTTAAGGTTTCCTGTTGAAATCTTCCCAATAAAGGCTGTAATCTTTAATTATTTCAAGTTAACATTCAGGATTGCTTTAATTTGGTTTTGCCTTTTTAAAACGTTAGCTTTTATGTTTTATAAGAAAAGTACCTATCTTGCCTTTTAAAATTTGTTAAATACTCTAAAAATTAGGTCTAACCAGAAAGTCACTTTTTAGTTTTCTTAATTTGTCATTTTTCAAAACATTAGTTTTGAAATATATTATTTATTTATTTTTTTGATTGGTAAGTTTATTTTTTATTTTCTGTTTTTTTTTTTTTCCTGGACAAGAGTTGAGGAAACATACTTACTAGTACTTACCTTCAAAAACTCTTTGCCATAAATCACTCTTTTCTCTATATTTTCCATTAATATTATGCTTTTAATGTCATATATCTTTTCTTGAGAGGTGTACAATACTATAGGAATTGTTAATAATACATGTACTTTGATCCAGTCAGTATCTGGGTGCATTTCTGGGTATTTAACCCAGAACCTTACTTAACATTAAAGTTGTGTTCCACCCACTGATTTTTAATAAGTACATTCAGTTTTTTGTATTTTTCTTTGGTGGCTACAAACTATGATTGTTGATGCACCAGTGTATTTTGTTTAGGGCAATTAAAATATGTAAACAAGATAATTGCTATCTTCTTTAGGCAACATGGTGGTCCCCAGCTCCTGGGAGGTAACCGAATTAGTGCTGAATTTAGTGCTGACACTGGCTCAACATTGTATACTACAGCCCAGAACTCTTGGGCAACACACATGTATGTATCCTATGCTGCTCCCAGCCACATTCATTGCATTTTTCCAAATTGTAGTGTCTCATGAACAAAAATAATGATTTATCCAGATGTTATAAGATAGTTTTTGGTGAGAAGGGAAACAGTCTCCTGCAGCAATGGATTGTGCTTTTATCAGCCCGAAACTGGACTCCCTTCCTCTGTGCTCTATGTCATAGCGCCATCTAGTGTTAGGATAGCAAATAGACTCTATCTGTCTTTTTATCCAAGGTTTATGTATGCTGTTAAATAACCTCTATGCAAGGGACAGATCAGGTTTAGTAAGAAACGTGGCATGAGAAGGTGTAAGTTTTGACGCCTGTGTCCTGAGCTTTCTGGGAAGGAGCCTTGTGAAGGCAGCTAAGGAGAGCAGCTGTGACTCTCCTCACTAGAGAGGCAGGGAAGTGTGACCTAAGAACAGTGAGGACTAATAATACACTTTGTTTTTGAAGCTTGGACTTGTATTTATTTTGAGAGAAGATTTTATTTTGAAGCCCAGGTAGGTCTAGTACTTACAGACTAGTCTAGGCTGGTCTTTTCTTTCGTCTCTGCCTACAAAATGCAGAGTAAAATGTTTTAGACTAACACACTGGCTCTGGACTCCCTTTCATCCCTTCTAGAGGGAATTAAGTGCAGGGCCCCTCTAACACCGAGCTGTATCCACAGCCCTGTACTTTCGTTTAAAATAAGGCAGTCTGAATAATTTATTTTACCTGTTTGCACATGGTCTCACTAGTTCTTCACAACAGTTTCAGTGAAGGAATTTGAGATAAGCAGTGCTTAAGAACTTAACTCTGTGCTGCAGTCATTCTGAATGTTCCTTTATAACTAGAAAACGGTAATGAAGTGCAGCTAACACCTTAACAAAAAGAGTGAACCATAGTTTTCAAATGCCCTAGTTGAAAACTAAAAATACACGGCTTACATTGTTGCCTCTGCTCTCTGAAGTAAGTTCTTTAACATCCCTGGCCTGCAGTTTTCTCATTTGTTCAAGAAAAATAAAAACATCTATCCCAGTTTTGCCCCAGAATCCTGTGAGGAGAAGGTGAGATGGGAGTCAAATAATCAACCAGATTACCTACACTCTCTGAAATACTTTAGACACAAGTTATTTTTCATTCCTGTATTTATTTTGTGTGTGCATGGATGTGTACCCATGCATATGCCCTGGCACATGGGGGACAGCAGAGGACAGCTTGTGGGAGTTGGCTCCCCTCTTTGCCCATATGGTTCCCAGAGATTGAATCCAGATCATTAGATTTGATAGCAAGCATCTTTACCTTCTTAGCCGTCTCAATGGCCAGCAGTTCTATTTTGTAATGTGTTTTTTAAGACAGAGTCTTACTAGGTTGTTCAGGCTTGCCTAGATCTGCGTAGTCCTGGCTGGCCTTAATGATGACCTTCTGTTATAGGTGTGTGTCACCATACCTGTCTTAACAGTGTGCTTTCTCCAGGGACTCTTCCTATCCTTAATTTAGTTTTCCCTAAACCAAGACACATGGGAAATGCAGCTCTCATCTTATAGTCTTATGTACATTCTATAGTGATACTTCGTTTGAGAGAAAAATCATGGTTGGATGATTGAAATGAACTCATACTGAGTTCTCAGTGCTACCGTCATCCAAGATCTGGATTTCTAACTGTGTATGAGTTTATCCTATTGGTATAAAAGTCTTTGGATTATGAAAAATATATATTCCAGAGTCATAACTTGTCATGGAACTTATCAAATTAACTAAATATGCTTGAGACATAGTATTGTTGATCCTGAAACTGTGGAAGGTGCAAGATAGTACTCTGTAAGCTACTGTGTTGGCTTACCACAGTTACAGCCTCAAGCCTCACCCCCACAGCAGCACACACCGGGCTGTTTCTACTCATCAGTGACTCATGTTGCTGCCTTGGGTGGAGTGATATGAGAAACAAACACACCTTGTGTTTGGGACTTTGTAGCACAGGAGAGGTACTTGCACTTATGAAACTTGGAGTTTAGTTTAGGATACATGTACTCCTACCCAACATTCCCTTCACTGTGGTGGAGGGAGGGACGAGGGTGGGGAGAGGGGGGGTTGCTCTAGAATCTGTGCACTTTCTCTGAGGAAGAAGAAAGGAAGAACTGTGTTTGCAAACACCCTGGAGTGTGAGCACACGGCCCAGGTGGGAGGCAAGGCGCGGTCAGGACAGTTTCACTACCAGTTTTCCTTTAGCCAGGCGCCAGTGCTCTTTGTTCAGGAAGCCCCGACAGTGCAAAGATGTGGAAGTATTCACAGAGCATTGCTTCCTGTGAGTCACAGTGGCCCTTGATTGACTGTTGCTGCCATATGTTTGTTTTTACACCTGTAAACCATGCACCATACTGACCTGAGTGTGTCTGCGGTGTTTAGACACGAATACACTAGTGTCTGAGGAGACGATGACCTGCTGACGTTCTCTTAGTAAGTGCGCTAAAATGCATGCACATCTTTAGGCTTTCTGTAATAAATTTACTGTGTTGCTGATACTTGACCCACATGCAGAATTAGTGCAAAATGTGACCCTGTAGGTGTTTTTGTAAACAGTGCTCTAAACTGGGTAGCTGAGTTAATATTTTTAGTGTTGGGTCTTAGGGGATAAAGTATTATGTGGGTGGATCATTAATAGTGCACATCAGAACTTGTTCTCACATCTCTGCATCTCCTGTGGGCTGCTTCCACGAAAGGAAGCTGTTTACAGTCCGTGCAGCACAGATTCTGCCACCATCATCCAACTGTAAAAGATGAATGAGAGGCAAACTCCGTGCTCTTTGCAATCTGTTAGTTAAGCTCTGAGGAATGACTTTTGCTGGGGCTGGGATACAGTGTTTTTTTCCCTCTGCTTTAAGCTGTTGCCTTCCACGCTTCCTGTTGAGAAAGGACTTTCTGAATACTTGAGGCTGCTGAATAGAGTTGTATTTTTAAAATTTCCACACCACTAATGATGGTTGGTTTCCATGGTGATAAAAAAGTAAAGTGAACACAGGAAACATCATTCCGAAGATAGATTTGGAGTGAATTTAGAAACATGAGCTTTGAAAGTTGTGCTAGCTATTTCTAATAAGGATTGATATAGCGTATTTTTTTAATTTGAAAGGAGTGAAAATTATTTAAATTACTGAGTTTTGTTAACTTTCTTTGGGTAAATTTAACTCATTGTTTCATAGTGTGGTTTAGGTATTTCTAAAAACACATGAATCATTCAGACCTGGGTGTAGGATGTCTTAAGCATAGTTCATTTCCATCTAGTTTTCTTTAATACCTTGAGAGTATCTCTGTCAAAGCAAAAGCAACTTTCCTCTGAGAAAGAAAGCAATATAGCAATAAGGATGTGAGAAGAAAATGTATAACTGTATAGGTATTCAGATGTCTCAGAGGTGATTTCCTGAAGCACTCAGGATGGATGGGCCTTTCTTTATTGGAGACTGGAAGGGATGTGGGTATTGAAAGATAAAAGTAGAGATCACCCCGAGAGGAAAACAGAAAAGATGAAGTGCCTGCTCGGGAAGGCGAAGCTTGTGTTTAGAAGACCCTTTAACTCCTTACTTGGTCCTACAAAGCTGCATGCATAGAGAAAGTCATCGTGCTAAAGCTGCCAGCACTTTGGGTTCCAGTCCCTCACCTAGGGCATAGGGAGGAGTAGTTAGAATGCAGGTAGGAACTGTACTGGCCTAGTAGAGGGGAGGCTGTAGGTCTTCCTCCAGGACCCATGGCCCCATTTCCAGTAGGAGGAGTGATTGCCCTCCTGCTGAGCACATTTTCACTCCGATTAGAGGATTAGAGGAGGTGTTACAGGACAGGAGTTAGGACGATCACTTTGGAGTATCTGGCATACTGGTCATTTTTGTGGTTCACCGGCATCACAGCTGGGTAGGGCTATTGATTGCTGCTTCTGCTTGACAGCTTACACAGCATCTGTTTGCTGGGGTTTTTTTTTTTTTTTTACTGTTTGGTCCTACATGCTTGCTGTTTTCCATAAACATACATATTTTCTTTTTATCCCTTTCTTCCTAGTTCTGCTTGGGGTGATTGATTTTATTTTTTAGATTTTATTCCCTACTATTTTAAACTTTAAAATATTATACCTTTTTTTTTTCTGGTTTGAAAAATACATATTTAAGAATTTAATTTGAATACCTAATTTAAAGTTAAAAAAAAAAATATTACCACCTCACCTGCTCCTGTCATGCAGCACCATACTTAGGGTTTTTAGCTGTGATGACTCTACTCTTTCTAGTCTCCCACACTCAGTGCTGTCCAGTGTAACCATTTCATGGTTTTGTCTCCCAAAGCTGGCCGTTATTCTTCCTATACAGTTAAAATTTGCTGGCAAGTGTAAACTCGGTGACGTAATGTCTTCCTCAGCATCTCCGCCACACCTTGTTCTCTTGGGCTCACTTTTCTCTCTGGTGCACATTATTAAAACTCACCAGTGGAGCTTTCTTCATAGAAGTTTCGTTTTTGTTCATCAGAAATGCTTCATTTTGACTTGTGATTTTGCATGGTAGTTTAGGTATGAATAAAATCTCGGTAACTTTGTCTTAGAGCTTGAAGATCTTCTTAATCTGCTCCATCTGTTCCTTTGAAAGAGTTAGATGTTCTGCATTTTCTTAGACATTTGCTGTGTCTCTGATTCTCACCTCCCTCCTGCAGCTCTAGATTTTTTACAGCAAGGTTTCTTTCACTTTAGAGTGAAGATTTGTTTTGACTTTTCTTGTTGAACTGTTCTATTGGAAACAGACCCTCCGTGATTCTGTAATTTGTGAGTGTATTTATATTGTTTACATTTCTGAGTGCTACCTTCATGGACTGTATTAACAATTTCCATTCATCACTTTTTAAAATATATATTTTTTTAACTTTTTGACCTTACTGTAGCTATAAGTCAGATATACTTCCTAAGGCTGAATAATATTTTCCTGTATAAATATAAGCCATGTTCTGCTTATCCATTTACCTACTGACTTACGCTTACATAGCTTCTGGTTTTTTAGCTGTTCCTTAGAGTTTTCTGTCACTGGGGTATTAATATACACATGGAATTTCTGAGTCATGTACTAACCATGTTTTCACTAGATGTGAAATGGTATCTCATGTAATCTCAACTTGTAAGTGTTCCAATTGTAGTTCAGATTTCTCTAGTAGTTAGTGGTGTTGAATATCATTTTATATGCTTATTGGCCATTTATGTATTTTATTTAGGGAACTGTCTCTTTAAATCCTCTTGCTCATTGAGAATTGGTTTATTTTGTTGTTACCAATGATGAGTTATAGAACTTATCTGCATATTGTTGATATTGATAGATATTATGGATTATATACACTTTTCTTATAATATTGATTGCCTTTTTTCCTCCTTAGTTTGTTTATTTTGATCCAATGTAAAAAAATTTAAATGTGGCTGTGGGTGTGGGTGTGTGTATCCACATGGGTGTCTGTGTCTGCCTGCCTGCCTGCCTGCCTGTGGGTATGTGCATAGGAATGTAAGTACCTACAGAAGCCAGAGGCATTGGATCCTCTGGGATGAGAGCTACAAGAGGTGGTGAGCCACCTGTCATGGGTGCTGGGAACTGAACTGAGGGCCTCTGGAAAAGCACCAAGTGTTCTTCACCACTGAACCATCTTTCCAGTCACAAAAACATGAAGTAGAAAGGAAGAGACAGCTAATATTTTGTTTTGTTTCAAGGTAAGTTCTTACCATGTATCCCTAGTTCAGTGTCTCTCAACCTGTGTGTTATGACCCCTTTGGAGGTCGAACAACCCTTTCTTTGGAGAGGCCTAAGACCATTGTAAAATACAGATATCTGCATTACAAGTCTAGCAAAATTACTGTTATGAAGTTATGAAGTAGCGACAAAAATAAATTTATGGGTTAGAGGTCACCGGAACACAAGGGTCTCAGCATTAGGAAGGTTGAGTGAGACACACTGTCCTGGTTGTCTGGTGCTCTCTATCTGTGTAGACCACTCTGGCCTCAAGCTCAGAGTTCTGGGATTCAAGACAATACCATGTTTGGCTTGATACAAAATTTTAATAATTTTTATGACATAAAATTTGTATATTACATATTCGTTTCTTATGTCACAGTGTATCATACCTAAGAAATGATCCCCAAATCTTATTGTGTGAGATCTTTTTGCTTTATTCTTCTAAAATTTTCAAGCTTTTAGGTGTTATTTTACATTTCTGATCCATCTTGAGTTAAGTTTTTGTACACAGTAGTTAGGTAGTGATCTGCCCTTATTCTGTTGTATGTGAGTATGCTGTTCCCCAGCATCTTTGTTGAGAAAACTTTTCCTTTCTCTGTTGAATGACCTTGGTGCCCTTGTCAAAGTCATTTAACCACATACGTCAGGGTTGTTTCTGGACTCGTTGTTCTAGGTCATTGTTCTGTAATGCCTGCCTTTACACCAGTAACACAACTGCTTTCATTATTACAGATTTCTAGTGCGTTTTGAACTCATGAATGATGAGTTGCTCTGATTTTCTTCTTTTAAATATTGATTTGGCCAAACAGTGTCATTGGAGATTGACAGAGATTGTGTTGACTATGTGTATTGTTTTGGGGGCAGTATTGAGATCTTTACGATATTAAATTGTCTAATATATAGACATTAAGTGTTTTCCACCCACATCCTTCTT
Source organism: Uromys caudimaculatus (assembly GCA_028551405.1). Taxonomy (NCBI): domain Eukaryota; kingdom Metazoa; phylum Chordata; class Mammalia; order Rodentia; family Muridae; genus Uromys; species Uromys caudimaculatus. The sequence goes on along the minus strand of CM052706.1, from coordinate 83,419,661 downwards.
GTTTCCTTAGTGTTTTTATTCACGTCAGTTTCAGATCAATAGCGTAGAAAACTGCTCCTGTAGCAGCTCCAGTTTTACTTTGATGTCAGAATATTAAAACAGGGTGAGAAGACTCACACGAGAAAAAATTTAAAAGGATGACATGTTGGATCAGCATCTTCCTGGCCCTTTAGAACAGGACCCAGTTCTATGCATGTCTGGGTAAGGAGTCAGTTGTGTCATTTCTGTCAGTGTGTGTTGTATCTGATTCCTCCTGGAACTGTCCTCAGAGTGGCCATTTGAACATAATGACCTCTGGCATCTAGAGGTTCTTATGAGGAGTTGTTGATGGCCATTTCAGGATTCTTTGTTTGTGGGGGTCTTTCTGATACATTTAAGTTGGTTGTCCTATGGAAGTTTGACTCTCATGTGTCTCCTATGGGTCTCTTTAAGTTCATATTGTTGAAGTTCATGTGCATCTTGGTGTTCGTGTCATTCACCAATCTGGGAAGTTTTTGATTAATATGTGCTGAAATTCCATTGTCTTCTTTTCTCTCTCTTCCTTTTTTGGGAATCCCATCTACATACATTCATACATTTGATGGCGTCCTGCCCTCCACTTGGATCTGGTACTTTTCTTCAGTACCTTAGCCTGGTTCTTTCCCATCCCTCTGACTTGGTCATTTGCATTGTCTTGTCTTCCAGTTTATTGACTCTTTTCTGCCTGTTCTGATCTGCCTTTGGCTCCTTTGAATAAATTTTCCATTTTAGTTATACTTTCTTAACTATACAATTTGATTTTGGCTTCATTTTCGTTTAAAACATCTCCTTATTAATGTTTTATTTCATTATAGAGTGTTTTCTGGATTCTTTTCATCTTGCTCTAATTTTCTTAGTATCAATAACATGGTTATTTATCTGGCATATCTGCCTTGAGGTCTTTTTCAAGGGCAATTTTTGCTGATAATTTGCTTCCTTTGCTTCTTTCTTGTTTTTTATATATTATTGTGTTCTCAAAAGGAGCAGAACTGATAGAAAGAATATACATATCAAAGGGGCATTTATTGGCTTGGCTTATAGGAATGTGGTCTGGATGATGGAGTAGTGGTTGTCTCACTGGAAAGGCCAAGAACCTGGTAGTTGTTCTTCCTGTGAGGGTGGATGCCTCAGCTGTCTCCTCTGG
>CM052706.1:83403344-83418399 GCA_028551405.1 Uromys caudimaculatus | reverse complement strand
CCCCCCCCCCGCCCCCCCCCCCGTCTCCACAAGGATGTTCCCACCGCCCTCCCCCCACACCACCTTAGCTCTAAACTCCCTGGGGCCTCCAGTCTCTTGAGAGTTAGGTGCGCCTTCTCTGACTAAACCCAGACTCGGCAGCCCTCTGATGTATATATGTATTGGGGGCCTCTTATCAGCTGGTGTATGCTGCCTGGTTGGTGGCCCAGTGTCTGAGAGATCTCGGGGGTCCAGGTTAATTGAGACTGCTGGTCCTCCTACAGGGTTGCCCTCCTCCTCAGCTTCTTCTAGCTTTCCCCTAATTCAACCACAGGGGTCAGCAGCTTCTGTTCATTGGTTGGGTGCAAATATCTGCATCTGACTCTTTCAGCTGCTTGTTGGGTCTTTAGGGGGGCAGTCATGATAGGTCCCTTGTTGTGAGTGCTCCGTAGCCTCAGTAATAGTGTCAAGTCTTAGGGCCTCCCTGTGAGCTGGATATTAGTCTCCCCCCACCACAAAAGTACAAAATACCCAAGATACAGTCCACAGAACTCAAAAAGGTCAACAAGCTGAAGGGTCCAAGTGAGGACGCCTCAGTCCTACTTGGGAGGAAGAAGCAAGCAATCACAAGGGGAGAGGGGAACATGATCAGGTATTGGGTGGGGGATAAGGACTGAAGCCCTGAGGACCAGCAGAAAGAATGGAAACAGGCAACCTCAGGAGGTAGGAGGTGGGGGAACCCTCCAGAATGTACCAGAGACCTGGGAGGTGAGAGACTCTCCGGACTCAAAGGACCTTAGATGAAAGGCCCTACAGTGGGGAGAGGGAACTTGTAGAGCCCACCTAAAGCAGGAAGACAGGGCATCAAGCGAGGGATGGGGTTGCCATCCCACAGTCAAGACTTTGATTCATAATTGTTCCTGTCTGAAAGAACTGCAGGGATGGAAATGGAGAGGAGCCTGAGGAACAGAAAGTCCAGCAACAGGCTTTCCTGTCCTTCGATCCGGGTTGCCACCAGAAGCTGCAGCTCACATTTAGATTTCCTGCTTCGAATAATCGGTTAAGAAAATTCCTCCCAGGGTGACCAGCAGCTTGACTTGTAGTTGATTCCAAATGCAGCTAAGTTGACAGCCAAAGTTAGCCACCACAGAGAGAGACCTCACCTGTTAGCTCCTTTAAATATTCTGAGGCTACAGTCTATATTAGAGATTATTTTCCAGGAAGCTGGAGGGTTGTGAGGTGCTGTCTGTCCTTTACTGCCAAGCCACGGCCCTTTGAGTGTAGTGCATGTGCTCTCCCTGTCTGCTTTCTGGGCTCTTTGCCCATTCCCCTTGCTGCCAGTGTTTTCCTCCTTTTTGTAGCTCAGTGAGCTTCTTCCATTCCAACGTTCCCAAGTCCCGGGGACTAGCTGCATCATAGTCTGGAACAGAACGGACTGTCTTCATTAGCTGCTTTCGGCTTTTCTGTGTCAGTGCAGTCTTAGCTGTTGAGTGTCTCGATCGCCTCAGAGGGATGCTTCTTAGCCCTTCTTGTCTTCTCAACACTATGCTCCGAGGCTGTAGAGGTCCTTGCTTGGAGAGGCTCCCTGTTCTGCATAGGCCACTCCCCATTCTCCTGCTTTCCTATGTCTTTATTTTTTTTATTTTTATTTTTTAAATTTATTTATTTATTTTTTGATACTTTATTTACATTTCCAATGTTTCCCCCTTTCTAGGTCTCCTCTTTGGAGACCCTCCCCATCCCCGCCTCTATGAGGGAATTCCACCTCCCACCTACCCGCCCACCCATTCCCATATTCCCACCTTGACATTCCCCTTTACTGGGGCCTCAAACACCCTCAGGCCCAAGGGCCTCTCCTCTCCCTGATGGCCAACGAGGCCCTCCTCTGCCACATATGTGGTCCGAACCATGGGTCCTTCGATGTGTATTCTTTGGTTGGTGGTCCAAGCTCCAGGGCGACGGGGGTGGGGTGGGGGGTGGGGTCAGGCCCGTTGACACTGTTGCTCCCTCCATGGGGCTGCAAACTCCCTCAGCTCCTTCAGTCCTTTCTCCAACTCCTCCATCTGGGACCTCACTCTCAGTCCAGCGGTTACTGTAAAGTGAAACTTGGGCATTCTGAACTTTTGGGCTAATATCAGCTTATCAGTGAGTACATATAGTGAATCCATACCCTTGATTCATACTTGTGGGAAGCAGATGGCATCTGGACAGCAGTCAGTTCTGCTGCTGTGCTTTGCAATTATAGTTTGTTATTTTAGCGGCAGTCTCCCAGGATTTGGCTGACTTCTCCTTGTCCTGTCTTAGGAAGATTCTTGATTCTCTGGCACCTCTGCCAGGCTCCAGGACCATGTTTGTCTTCTGCCTGAAAGTCTTATCTCTTTCAGAAATTACTTAGGCTTTTCATTCTTAAATCTTTGATTTTTGAAAACTCCAACTGTGTTATGAAACTCATCGTTACCTTGTTGAACAGGGTTCCTTTGAATATCTGAAGATTTTTAATAACTTCCCGTGGCACTCGCCGTTCACATAGAGAATGTATCTTCTTCAGCAGAGTGCTGTTTTCAGCATTAACTGCAATGACGCGTGGCATTTGTGAAGGACTTCTTGAATGCCATGTGACTTGAGAATAGGTGTTCTGCCCTTTCCCTTCTCCCTTTCCAGATGAGACACTAAAAAGTCAATTATTATTACATGTCACTTATTGTTACTTTTGACCACAGGGTTGCACTTTGCAGAATAGATGTTGTAATTTCATTTCTGAATTGGAGTCAGGTGTACCACATGAACTTGTGAGGCAAATAGAGTACAGGAAAAATAACCAAGCTTGCCGCATGACGGGTGATGATTTGGAGCCTCGGTGCTGGCACAGGATAAAGAGTAATCAAATCGGTAGCAAACTATTTTGGCTCTATACCTCATGTAAAGATGATTTGTTCTCAGCTGTTGCCTATATGGGCCCAGTATTGCCAAATTTCTGTATTCTTCAATAAAAGCCATACATCTGTATTTTTCACATGAGACCTCACAGTCTCTGCATGCTATCTGTTTATTCAAATAAAAATAAAATAAAACCCAATTTTCAGACCCAAATGCTAAGTCTGAAATTAACCATGGATACAGGCTCAACTATTCTCTGGGCAGCCAGTTTGCTTTCCCTACAGTAGTCTGAGCTATTTTTAAACTTGTCTTGGAATCTGTCAATATGCATTTTAATGCTTTTGTGCATAATAAATAAAGGGAATGAAGACCTGATTATGTAACAGTATCTTATTTACGATTTTATGCAGTTGTGCCAGTTAGATAACAGGTACAAAGGGAATTCATGAAAATGTTTTTGTTTTTTCTTAAATTCTGTATTCTTTATTCACCTGCTTTAAGCAATAGACTTATAAAGCACATTAACTTGATGCCAGGGTTCAAGTATTATCGTATGCTTAGTTTATTCTCATTCATGAATCATGACTTGTCCCTTTCTTCTGTGACACAGCTTTCACTATCAGAAGAACAGAATGAAGTAATGAAAAATGGCTGTGAATCTAAAGAGCTGGTCTACCTCGTGCAGATTGCCTGTCAGGTAATTGTGAGGCTGCATCCTCTACATAGAGTTAATTATCTAGAGTGACTATTAAATTGCTTACTATAATATATTTCTCACATTGCTTAAAGGCTTGTAATCGACAGTAAGATGCTTCTATTGAAATGTAATTGGACTATGAATAACTATTGCAACAAAACTAATTGGTATCTTTTAAAAAGGTAACAAGTGCCATCGTGCAGTGAGTGCACCACTGAGATTACAGTTTGTGTATTCTCTTGGTGTATGCAGAAGTTCCTGAGGCTTTGGAGTTCTGAGTTACAGTGACAGTGTTAACATGGTGCTCCTTACTTAGCCTTTCATGTTAGTACTTCTAGACACCAGAGTTGAAGCCAGGAGCTGAACAGAATCAGTTGAATATACAACCTCAAGTACAAGATTAGATAAGTGAGTTGTTGAACACGTGTCATGAGAGAAGGGACCATTTGTCTCTGACTCAGGTGCCTCTGTGGCCCACAGATGTCACATATCAGACATCCTACATATCAAATATTTACGTTATGACTCGTGGTAGCAGAATTACAGTTATGAAGTAACAATGAAATAATGTTATGGTTGGGGATCACAGCAACATAGGAACTATGTTAAAGAATCACAGCGTTAGCAAGGTTGTGCACGAGATGTGTGCATGGTTGCAGCTTGCTGTTTCTTGACCATTCATGCATGGTTGCAGCTTGCTGTTTCTCGGCTGTTCATGTGACGTTACTCACCTTGGCTTGCTTGCTCATCATGAGATTTAGAATATGCCATTTCAGAGCAGTAATTCCTGAGTCTAGCAAACACTGAGCATGTCAGATCACTTGTTCTGCACTCACAGAGCCTTCTGCCTGTTAGTGAGTTGGTTAGTAGAAAGCAAATGTTTTAGAGGGAGACTTTATTTTGTACACAATTTTTAGTTTTGGGGAGAAAATAAGATACATAACTTCTATATTTTAAAAATAAAAAAACCAGAATAATCATGTTCATGAAATTAAAAGAAAGTCTGGAAAACTCTGTTGGTCATATTGTATGAAGAATATATATATTCATAGTTTTGGTTTTAAACAAGAAATTTTAAAATTAAGTACTTTTAGTTTTAGGCATTAATGTAGATTAGGGAATAGAACTCAGCTTGTGTATAATTAAGATGTGTTCCGTTGCATGTCACCACAGTTTCCGGAAGGAACAATGAAGTTCTAAGTTCTGTGTAACATTTCATAACATGCTTTTGTTTGGAGAGGTACGTTTTTATTTCAATGTTTTGATAACAGATGAGACACGAGCATTTGCATTTGATGCTTTTTCTCTTTTAGGATATAGAAGCAAAAACCACTTAGTGATACATAAACTAAAGGGTGTGGAACCTCCATCTCTTACCCTTCCCTTGAGTGGATAGATGACAGAGATGTAGTCTGTGCATTTGAGACTGGGTCCAAGATGATCTTTGCCCCATGACTGTATACTTTTAAAATTTACTAAGCACACGTGCATGTGTATACATGCATGCATGCATGCACAGGAGCACTCATGAATGCACCCATGTTTAATCTTGGTGATTTTCATAGCCAAAGCCAGGACATTACATTTATTTTTGGTTGTAAGGCAAAATGTGAATGGCTAGCATCAGGTGATTGATGGAACCTGGTGAGAGAGAAGGAACAACAACAACAAAAAAATCAGGAAAGTCTCAGGTAGGGCTTTGCTAATTTGAAGTTTGGTCATATTAAGAGAAATGGTAAGCTGATCTTTATGTGCAAATATTAAATACTTTTCTATAAACTAATGCTACTAATAGATGAATAGAAATCTCATGTTCATTTTCCACAAAACATGGTTGGTATGTCTGGGATGAAGTTTTCCTCTGCAGTCTAACACATTTTAGCATCTCTTCTCATCAGTAGCCACACTTCAAATGCATAATTGCTATGTGATTGTGCTTCTATGTATTATTGACCTAGATGTTAGGTAGTTTCTTTGTTGTAAATATCCTGCCAAACTGCTTAAGACATTTTGGATCAGTTGGTAATAGTATTTATTACACCAGAGTCATAATTTACTACTGATAATGAGAGCATTCATCTCTTCTCTGACTCACTGTGTATAATTACTGAAGCCTTCCGATGGCTCAGTTCAGTAGTCCCACCACATATGCCCGCCATACGCTATATTAAATGAGAATTAAAAAAAATAATGAAAAGCCTCACAGGGAAGGAGACTGAGGCTCACAGTAGTAAAGTGGCTGTCCTAAGCTCTGTGGAGTCCTAGCTGGAGCTGCAGGAGAGTTTAGCTTTCTGGCTGCCATCTACCTCCTTGCAGTTTTCTTTCTAGGACAGATTAGAGAAATTGCTTAGTCTCCAGTAAGATAAGGTGAGCAGTTCACATCGAGATTGCTAGTTGTAATTGTCAATCTTGAAACAGTCTAGAATCACCTGTGGAAAGAGTCTCAGTGGAGGATTTTCTATGTCAGGTTGCCCTGTGTGCGTATCTATTGGGAATTGTCTTGATTAGGTAAATTGATGCGGGGAAGACCTAGGCCACTGTAGGCAGTACACTGTGTAAGAGTGGGAAAAGTAATTAAATAATAGGCATCATGCATTCACTCTCTCTACTCTAACTATGGGTGTGATAGGGCTAGCTGTTTAACTTCCTGCTGCCTTGCTGTCCCTGCTATGATGGCCTATATATAACCTGGGATTAAGAGCTAAAAAAGCCCTTTCTGCACTAAATTGCTTTTTGTAAAGAGTATTTTACCACAGCAACAGGAATGAAACAAAGACTCACATTAATATAATCTACTTCAGAAGCATTCACCCATTCAGTGAGCTATTCTGCTAACTTCTGCATCTTACCGCCTAAAGTCTGGTCATGGGACTCTGCATCTGCTCCATGAAGTCTCTCTGTTCTCTTTGATGGTGATTCTGCTAGGCTCTGGTCCTAAAACACTTTCCAGATAGGACAGTCTGTAGGTCGAAGATTTGGTGACTGGTTGGTGTTCTAGGCCCTCTACTTGACATCTTCCCTGATTAAAGAAGATGGCTGGTTCAGGCCTCCTGTCCTCCCTCATCACGAGGAGTCTTTGCTAGGGTTACTCTGGTACATTTTATGGAGTTTCCATTGCACTGGGTTTCCAGCTCACCTCCCAATTCCAGTCATTTCTCCCAGCATTCTCCTCTCTCACCTGATCTCTTCTATTCCCATCCCTATTCATTCCCAGTCCATCTCTGAAATCTATTTATTTCCCCCTCCTAGGGAGATCCTTACATCCTCCCATAAGCTCTCCTTGTTCCTTACTCTCTCTGGGTCCATGGACCATAGCACGATAATCTTTTAATTTGTAGCTAATATCAACTTACAAGTGAGTACACACCATGTTTGTCTTTCTGGGTCTGGGTTACCTCACTCAGGATGATTTTTTTCTAGTTCCATCTATTTGCCTGCAGATTTTATGATGTCATTTTTTTAACAGCTGAGTAGTACTCCTTTTTGTAAATATATCATATTTTCTTTATCCATTCTTCAATTAAGGAACATCTAGGTTTCTAGTTTCTGGCTATTATGAATAAAGCTGCTATGAATATAGTTGAGCAGGTGTCTTTGTGATAGGATGGGGTATACTTTGTGTATTTTCCCAAGAGTGGTGTAGCTGGGTCTTGAGGTAGAGCAATTCCCGGTTTTCTGAGAAACCGCCGTGTTGATTTCCAAAGTGGCTGCACAGGTTTGCACTCCCACCAGCAGTGGGGGCGTGTTCCCCTTGCTCCATATCCTCGCCTGCACGAGCTGTCACTTGTGGTTTTGATCTTAGCCATTCTGACAGGTGTAAAGTGGAATCTCAAAGTCATTTTAATTTGCATTTCTCTGATGACTGAGGATGTTGAACATTTCTTTAAGTGTTTCTCCAGCCACTTGATATTCTTCTGTTGAGAATTTTTTGTTTAGATCTGTATCCCATTTAAAAAAAAAAGTTGGATTATTTAGTTTGTGATGTCTCATTTCTTGAATTCTTTATCTATTTTGGATATTAGTCCTCTGTCAGATATGGGGTTAGTGAAAATCTTTTCCCATTCTGTTGGTTGCTGTTTTGTCCTGTTGATGGTGTTCTTTGCTTTACAGAAGCTTTTTAGTTTCATGAGGTCCCATTTAAATATTGTTGATCTTAGTACCTGCACTATTTGTGTTCTGTTCAGGAAGCTGTCTCCTGTGCCAATGCGTTTAAGGCTATTCCCCACTCTCTTGTCTGTCACATACAGTGTATCTGTTTTTTCTTGTTGAGGCCTTTGAGCCATATGGGCTTGAGTTTTATGTAAGGTCATAGATAGGGATTTATATGTATTCTACATACGGGCATCCAGTTAGACAAGCACCATTTGTTGAAGATGCTTTCTTTTTTCCATTATATAATTTTGGCTTTTTAAAATCAAAATTGATATGTCCATAGCTGTGTGGATTTACCCCTGGGTCTTTGATTCAATTCTATTGATGAAGCTGTCTGTGTTTATGCTAACTTTATGTGGTTTTTATTAGTAGAGCTCTGTAGTACAGCTTGAGATCAGGCATGGCTATATATCCCAGAAATTCTTTTATTGTCCAGGATTGTTTTACCTGTCCTTGATTTGTTTTGTTTTTCCATATGAAGTTGAGTATTGTTCTTTCAAGGTCTATAAAGAATTGTGTTGGAATTTTGATGGAGATTGCATTGAATCTGTAGATTGCTCTCAGTTGGATAGCCATATTTACTATGAGTATGGGACATTTTTTTCATCTTCTAATATCCACTCCAGTTTCCTTCTTTAAAGCCGTGAAGATTTCATCACATAGGTCTTTCACTTGCTTGGTTAGAGTTACTCCAAGATATTTTATATTATTATTTTATATTATTTGTGGCTATTGTGAAAGGTGTTGTTTTCCCATTTCTTTCTCAGCCTGTTTGTCATTTGTATATAGGGACCCTACTGATTTTTTTGAGTCAATCTTGTATCTAGCCACTTCACTGAAGGTGTTTATCAGCTGTAATAGTTTCCTGATAGCATTTTGGGGGGTTGTTTAATGACATGATACTATCATCTGCAAACAGTGATACATTGACTTCTTAGTATCCCCTTATCTCCTTTAGATGTCTTTTTGTCTTGCTAGAACTTACAGCACTCTATTGAGGGGGGTGGGGGGAGAGACAACCTTGTCTTGTTCTTGATTCTAGTGGAATTGCTTTGAGTTTCTCTCCATTTAATTTGATGTTAGCTTTGGCTTGCTGTAAATTTTCTTTATTATGTTTAAGTGTATCCCTTGTATCCTGAACTATCTATGACTTTTATCATGAAGGGGTGTTGGATTTTGTCAAGGACTTTTTCAGCATTTAATGAGATGATTATGTGTGTTTTTTTTTCTTTTAGTTTATTTAGTGGATTACATTGATGATTTTTTTTTTTGACAAATTTTTATATCTTGAGCCATCACTGCATCTCTGGGATGAAGCCTACTTGATTATGATGGATGATCTTTTTGATATGTCTTGGATTTGCAGGTATTTTATTGAGTATTTCTACATCAATGTTCATGAAGGACATTGGTCTGTGATTTTTTTTTTCTTTGTGTGGTTTGGGTATCAGGATGACTGTGGCCTCATAAGATGAGTTTTGCAGTGTTCTCTCTGTTTCTATTTTGTGGATTAATTTGAGCAGTGTTGTTGGTATTAGGACTTCTTTGAATGTCTAGTAGAATTCTGCACTAAAACCATCTGGCCTTGGACTTTGTTTTGGTTAGAAGCCTTTTTACAAAAATGTTAGCATTTAATTAATCCCCACTGGGTGATTTCAAGCCACCAGGACACAGGCATCTCCAACACCCTTAATCTTACCGTAGCTATTCTGCTGAAGAATGCGGCCTTCACGATGGCAGATTGCTTAGGGAGCTTTCCCTTCCCCAGAACTTTGTAGTAGCCCGATTGCACAACATCAGTGATGGAAGCAGCTCCAGTCTTGTTTTTTGCAGCATTGACTTGTGTCTGCTTGCTGACCAGTGTCCACAGTTCATCCAGGTTGACAGTTGGGCAGAAGCTCGGGTTCCTTTTCAAGTGGTAATGCCCCATGCCAACTTTCCCAGAGTAACTTGGATGATATTTGTTGAAATTGATCCTGTAGTGATGTATGCCTCCACTATTCCTGTGGCCTTTTGGGTACTTGCGGTGCTTAGCTATGCGGCCAAGGCCACGGCTCACATGACCCTGGAGTTTTGAGGTCTTCCTTAGTCCAGGTGACATGGCAGTGGCAGAAAGGAAAGAGCTGGTTAGAAGATTCTAATGACTGTTTCTATTTTCTAGGGTGGAGGGTGTTATATGTCTATTTTAATTGTTTCTCTGATCGTGACTTAACTTTGGTAAATGCTATCTGTTGAGAAACTTGTCCATTTCTTCTATGTCTTTTAATTTTGTAGAGTACGGGTTTTTGAAGTATGAACTAATGATTCTTTGGATTCCCTTGATGTACCCATTTCTTTTTGTTATTTGGATATTCCTGTCTCTGACTTTTAGTTAGTTTGGATAAAGGTTTGTCGATTCTGTTGATTTTTCTCAAAGAAACAAATTTTTGTTTCATCGATATTTATATTGATCTCTATATTTCTATTTTATTGATTTCAGTCCTGAGTTTGGTTATTTCCTGCTGTCTACTCCTCTTGGATGTGTTTGCTTCTTTTTGTTGTAGAGGTTTCAGGCATGCTGTTATATTACTAGTAAGAGATCTCTCCAGTTTCTTTATGATGGCAGTTAGTGCTATGAACTTTCCTCTTTGTACCGTTTTCATTGTGTCCCATAAGTTTGGGTATGTTGTACATTCACTTTCATTGAATTCTAGAAAGTCTTTATTTTCTTTCTTTATTTTTGCTCTCACCCTGAAGTAGTAGGGAGTTGTTTGGTTTCCATGAGTCTGTAGGCTTTAATCCATGTGGTCTGGTAGGATATAGGAGGTTATTTCAACTTTCTTGTACGTGTTGAGACTTGCTTTTTGATCAAGTATGTGGTCAGGTTTTGAGAATGTTTTGTAAGGTGCTTATTTCTGTGTATGCATGTGTGCTGGCATGTATGTGCATAACATGCCCACGTGCACAACAGAGGCCAGAGGGTATGGGTTTCCTGAAAGTGGAGTTACAAGTAGTTCACAACTGCCACGGGGGTGCTGGGAATCAAACTGCAGTCGTGTGGAGGGGCCATGAGCACTCTGAACTGCTGAGCCATCTCTCCATCCCCACGCATTAATAATCCTTAGTAAAAGATACTTGGGGGCTGGAGAGATGGCTCAGTGGTTAAGAGCACTGATTGCTCTTCCAGAAGTCCTGTGTTCAATTCCCAGCAACCACATGGTGGCTCACAACCATCTGTAATCGGATCTGATGCCCTCTTCTGATGTGTCTGAAGACAGCAACAGTGTACCTATATACATAAAATAAATCTTAAAAAAAAAAAAAAAAAAAAGGAGCATTTACTACTTAAAAAGATACTAACTACATTTTCATTAAAACTAAAATTGATTCAGATTTATTAGTTTATCTTTTCTGAAGATTAAGTATAAGTATTGCAGTAATCTCAGGGTTCTTTTGTGTCATGGTCATGGAGCAGACAGCTGGTTACTAGAGAATGCCTCCCTGTCTCAAAATAGCTCCTGTACTCTGTTCCCATGCTTGGCATTCCACCACAGAAATGCATTAAACATCTCCACCTCAGCTCAGTCATTTAGCAAACACTGTCACTACCACAGTGGATTGAGTCTTAACATTTGGAGAGCATCTGTGTGTGAGCAAAACTCGTAGGCAGATTGCCAGCCTTCCAATTTAAACTTTGTGCAGCTTCAATTGTGCAGCTTCTATGACATGGAGGTGTTATTATTCCATTTCGTAGATGAGTAAACTATTGCTCCCAGGCGGTGAGCGATTGAGTCAGGTTCTGTATTGAGAATAGTCCAGCCTATGATTTAGATTGTGTTTCGTTCTTTGTATGAAATTTTATAATTGATAGCAACTCATTTTTCAGATTAACTTTCCTATAATAAAAGAATCCCAAAAACATGGGCAATGAGTGTTCTCAGAAAGGATAGTAGATATTTCCTTTTTTCTCAGTCTTATCTAGAATTATTGATTTTTGGCATCACTGAATGATAGTAATTACTTGTTAGTGATAATTAAGATAAGAAATTAGTAGCAAATTTAAATTGTTAGCAGTATAATGAAGGATTTTGCTTTGATTTTGTATTGTTCCTTTATAATATTATTAAACTAAAGTATTCCAATTATTTTTTATTTATATTTCTCAGAAATAGGAAGATTACAAATGTATAAAATAAAGCCTTAAAGTTCTTGTTTTATGTCTGCTCAACATGTAAGGTCTTTAATTTAAGAATTTTGCCCAGCAAATTAGAACATATTTTATGTGATTTTCAAATTATGTGTTACATGCAGTTCTGCTTTCAGAAATGAAAAACTGTGCAGGAAAGCTATCTTTTGTTTGCACAGGAATATTTTTAAAAGGCATTGGAAAGAAGTCCACAGTCATGAAATTAGAGCTGATGAATCTGTAGTAACATATCAGTGTCACCCAAGGCCTATAGTTTACAGAGGACCTCACTCTTTGGGCGCTCTGTAGCATGGGCTTGGATGAAAATTTAATGACATGTCCATCATTGTAGTAGTATAAAAATAATACTGATGCTGCCCTAGCATTCATGTGCTTGTTTGTACCTTCCTCAGAAACCCTTTACATCCACTGACTTTTTAATTATCTTCTCAGCTTTATCATCTCTAGAACGCCATAGCTGGATCTTCCTCACATGTCCTCATTTGCTAATAAGCCTTTAAAAGTTCTCTGTGTCCAAGGAGATGTGTATCTTTATATTTGACATATTAAAAATTCACACCGATTCTGGACATTGCAAATGTAAACATTTCAGTAAATAAAACTGCTGTACATCTGATGGAAGCATTTCCTCACAGAGAATGTGAATTAGTATTTTAATTTATGGTGTGGTTTGGGGTTGGAGGGCTTCAGTGGTTAGCAGCTAGGACTGCTTTTCAGAGGACCTGAGTTCAGTTCAGTTCCCAGTACTCAGTACCCAGTGGCTCATCGGTAACTTTCATTCCAAGGAATCTGCTGCTTTCTTCTGGTTTCCATAGTACCAGACACTTATGTGGTATGTTGGCATAGAGGCAGGCAAATCACCTGCACACATAAAACAAATGTTTTAGATGTAAAGAAGTTATGATTCATTGAATCTCAAAGATAATTGGAAGGTATCTGCCTATACTGATTGGATGTTTTCACTGCTTGTGTGCGTGGGAGCTTCTTCTGTATCTGCGGTGGCTTGAATGCTTGTTTCCGTTCAGCACTGAACACTGTTCCTTTGTGTGCCTGCACCAGCGCTTTCTTTCCTCTAACTGTTGAAGGTGCTTGCATGTTTAGATGATTGTGAGTAAAGTTGCTATGAACATCTCTTGAGAGAATTTTTGTGGACATTAAGTTTTAAGTTCATGCATGTAAACTCAAAAGGAATGAGGCTGGTTTGCATGATAAGGGTGTGTTTAGGTTCATGAGAAAATGTCATTTTTTTTCCAGATTTGTGGTAGTATTTTGTAACCCTCCCAGCAGTAGATGAGAACCCCTGCTGCTCCATGCCTTGGCTGTGCTGGATGTTGCTAGGGCTTTGGATTTGGGCCAACTCAATGAAGGCCTTGTTTGAATTTTCAGTCTGTATCAATGTAGGATGCTAAGCAATTCTCGCATGCTTTTCTTTGTCTGTATCTTTTTGGTGAGGTATCTGTTAAGTCTTTTTCCTACTGTTTAGGCTGTTCTTTTTCTGTTGTAAGAATTCTCTTTATGTTTTGGATAATAAGCTTTTGTCTAGTTTTCCAAGTAAGCGAATGGCCTTGCAGGCTGAGTTAGGCACGGTGTCTTCTTCCTTTTGGTTTCTGGATCAGATTCTAGATATATCGGTTGTATAATTTTTGCCTTAGGTATTTGGTAAAATTTATTGAATTCATTAGTGCTTGGTGATGTTTTTGAAACCTGTAATTATTGATTCAGCAGCTTAAATATCTGTACACTTACTCAGATTGTGTATTTCTTTGTGTGTGAGTTTGACAGATTCCCAGTTGCTCACACTCTCCTGTTGTTGTCTGCCATCTCTAATGATGTGTTCCTAACTTCTTCTTAGATCAGTAGGTTGTTTCCTTTCTCCACCTTTCCATTTCAGTTGAACTGATTAGAAGCTCACCAATTTTATTGGTGTTTTTCAAAGAATTGGCTTTGTTTTACTAATTTCTGGGTTTCAGTTATAGAAGTGTGTTCATAATGGCCAGGAGCAAACATTATAGGGTCCCTGTTCTTTTAAACCTAATACAGTGTGTTTAGTGGTCCGAGAGCAAATGTGTTCACTATCCTCTTACTCTGTATAGTACGTTTTATACCCAGAATGTGTGTTAAGTGTTTGGTAATCTGAGAAGCACACGTAGTCTGCCTGTAAGTAGTCTATGCAATCACTTATGTGCTGGTGACTGAGTCAGCTACTTGCTAGATCCGTCCACTGGGGATACACATACCATTAGAGCCTCCTACTGAAACAGTAGCCTGATCTGTTTTCACCTTGCATTTTTTCCCTTTTAATTTTATTTATTTTGCGTATGTTTTACTTGTGTGCACATACGTAAGAAAACATTTGTGGCTTTTGTGAGCTGTCATGAGGATGCTGAGAATTGAAGAGTAGACAGTTCTTTCAACTGCTGAGCCATCTCTCCAACCTCTCCCCCAGCATTTCTGTCGGTTAAAAAAGTGCGTGTGTGTGTGTGTGTGTGTGTGTGTGTGTGTGTGTGTGTGTGTAGGTAAGTGTACAATGTTCGTTACACATTCTATTATATATTACTCACACAATGGAATATCATTTAATCCTAAAAGAAACAAGGTTATTTTTGTAGGAACTTTCATTTTCATGGGTGCTGGTAATACTACATCAGAATGAACTTAAAATTGGCTGAGCAATTACAAAGCCCAAAGTCTGTTTTAAAGTTCTTTTAAGCCGGGCAGTGGTGGCGCACATCTTTAATCTCAGCGCTTGGGAGGCAGAGGCAGGTGGATTTCTGAGTTCAAGGCCAGCCTGGTCTACAGAGTGAGTTCCAGGACAGCCAGGGCTACACAGAGAAACCCTGTCTCGGGGGGGGGGGGAGTTCTTTTTAAAGATATAGTTTAGATATCTGCATAGGAAAAACATCCCAAAGCTACCAGACTAACCATATTTCGATAATTCCATTCTTAGTTTATGATTTTCACCTTCAGTACTTGCTATGCATTCTTCCTGTCTAACTACAACTCTTCCCTTTTTTTTTTTTTTGACTTTTTTTTTTTTTTGATACTTTATTTACATTTCCGATGTTTCCCCTTTTCTGGGTCTCCTCTTTGGAAACCCCATATCCCCTCCCCCTCCCCGCCTCTGTGAGGGAATTCCTCCTCCCACCTACCTGCCCACCCATTCC
>CM052706.1:83375911-83402844 GCA_028551405.1 Uromys caudimaculatus | reverse complement strand
GTTTGACATATTGATGTCAGTTACTTAAGATATATGCACTGTATTGGGTTGCTGGACCATATGATAATTTTTTTTTTTAAGTTGAGGAACTTCCATACTGTTTTCTAAAGTAACTGGACTAATTTATATTCCTACCAATAGCATGCAAAGGTTTCCTTTCCTCATGTCTTCTGCAGTAGTTTTCACCTTTAGCCTGCTTTATGATAAGCACTCTAACCTCAGTGAGGTGACACCTCTTTGTGGGTTTAATTTGCATTTTTCTCACAATTTGATGATACGGATAAATTTTTTATGTACCTGTTGGTTCTTTTGAACCAACTACTTTTCAAAATGGCTTATTTAGGGCTACTGCCCATTTTAAACCAGATTATTATTACACTGCAATTAAGTTGAGTTCTTTGTTTCTTCTGAATTTAATGCCTCATCAGAACTGTAGTGTAGTAGTTTGGGTTTTGAGTTTATTCTCTAGTCTTAGTCGTACAAGGTGTTGGTGGTAACATACCAGGATTTCTAGTCCATGAAGCTGGAGCCCTAAGGCTTTTCTTACCAGGAAGCAGTTTGTTTGGCCAGCTGACTCCTAGCACATTGTTATCCAAAAACATAAGAGCTCTGGATGGTGAAGATTTTTTTTTTTCCCCAACACAATGGCTATGTACATTCTGATTAGATGCTCCAAACTACTAGGCATTGGTGAAAACTGCTAAGCCGGGATGAGAAGGGAGGAAGAGGATGGGGGCTGCAGGAGAGAGGAGGCCATTTTATTCTTCCACATTGGGGGTGAGCTACTCACCAGCCTGTGTGCACATATGTGGACACAGACACTCCCAAATGGCTACTTCCCCTTTTTCTTTCTCTTACGCATCAGGGACCTCCTGTTTCTTCTACCATACTAACTAATCAATGAATTAATTTCATGTTTTCTTTGACTTTAGGAAATATTCTGTTGTTTAAAGTTATTCAGTGGTCCTTTCTGTAGATTTAGAGGTCCATGCTGTCTTAGCAGCTGGCAGTTACTTTCAGTGAGTAGCAGCAGACTTTGGAGACTACCAGGGAGAGGTCAAATGGAGAGTTCCAGCATATGTTTAAAGTATTTATCTTTCATTATAATATAATTTACTGGAGTGTTTGGAGCTGAGCTGCTTATCATCTTTAAGTAAATAGAAACTTCTTATTAGGAAATATAAAATTTCATAAATAAGATACCGTTAGAGAAGAAAGACGTGATTCTTAAGCATTTCGAAGAAAAATGAATTTATTGGAACTTTGTTCTCTACTCACAGGGCAAGAGTTGGATTGTTAAGAGAAGTTATGAAGATTTTCGGGTACTTGATAAACATCTTCATCTCTGCATTTATGACCGACGATTCTCCCAGCTCTCAGAGCTCCCGCGGTCTGACATCCTGAAGGACAGTCCTGAGGTGATCATTTAAAACCCTGCTGAAATAATAACACATATGAGTTAGATACGTTTTTATCAGGGTTGAATACAAGAGCACGTGTCATCTTTCCCGAGGTTGCTTATTTCAGGAGAGACGTCCTAGGATGTTCAGTGTCAGTGGATATCTTATAAGGGTCGGAAGCCTCATGATGACAGTAATGTACATAGCCAGCATTATGTATTGTCATGTGTGTGCACTAGCAGACCATTCTTCCAGGGAAAGTGAAACTATGAAAGCCAAAGAGACAAGAAGTGCGTGTTGCTAGTGTGCTCTGTGCCGGCGCAGTGCTCCTGGACTGGCTTTGATGTGGGCTGGGTCTGTGTACTCACTTCCACTTGAGGTCTAAAAGCATAAAACAACTTTATTCACTCATATAAGGAAGACATTCTTTATCATGTCAATAATAAAAATACAATTTAGAATAAGAAATTATGAGTAATATTTGAAAGCAAATGAGATACATTTATAGGAAAACAAAATATAGCCATAACCCTTGTATAGGATGATTGTAGAACAGGATGAGTAGAAATCTTACACACAAACACTGAGTAAACAGAGCACCTGGGGACACTGGGGGAGGGGAGGCTCTGAAAGTAAACAGAGCACCTTCCGACACTGGGGGGCTCTGAAAGTAAGACTGCTTACCACTGAGGGAGAGTAAACCCATGAAACAAGAGCATAGTTTTGTAAAATAATCAGATCTTGGAAATAAGATATCATGTACATTAAAAATAGCAGACCTGAATAACTGGACTACTACATAAAGGAGAGAGCTACAGAGAATTAGTGAGCTGGGATATCACAGCATAAGTACATAGCCCTGAAAGGGTCAGGAATTTAAGAGGTTGTGAGAAGATATTTGAAATTGTAGAAAATAGGTACAGAGCAGTCTTTACTCATAAGAGTTATAGGAGAAGACGGGATGTAAGGGAGTAATTTAAAATTAATATAATAAACTTCTTAGAGCTAAAGAAAGCAGCATTGTCAGTTTCAAGGGGCCCATTAAAGGTTTTACTTAAGGGTTTACTTAGGCTTCCCCTTTCAGAGATACAGCTTGTCACGTCAAGGAGACATGGCAGCATGGTAGGTGGCAGGAGCAAGGGGCTGGCTGGTCACAGCAGGAAGTGATCTGGGTTACAAAGCCTCACAGCCCGCCCACAGTGGCCCATTTCATTAGGGCAAGGCTCCCTCCTGAAGGCTCCACCTCCTGAAGGCTCCACAAGCTTTCCAGATAGCACCGCTGACTGGGAAGCAAGTTTTAAAACACATTTGAATATGGCAGACAGTTTATATTTAAGGCAACAACATTCTGCTTTTGGCCCCATAGTTTCATAGTCATCTCTCTATGCAAAACTCATTTAGTCTAAATTGAGAAGTCCCCATATCTTTTCACAGAACCAACATTTTAAAGATGCCCAGTTAATTTTCTGACACTCATGGCATTCTCTTAAGTGTGATGCTCTGTAAACTGTAAAATCAAAATCAAATTGACATATTTCTAACATACAATGTCACAGAGTAACATACCTATCTCACAGGGAAGGAATGGGGCAGAGCAAAGAAAGACTTGATGAAAGCAAGACTAAAATCCAGCAGAGGAAATCCCCAATCCTGCAGCTCAGTATCTATGTCATGGGATCACCTTAGTTACAGAGGAGTTAGGCAGCCCTTCTCCTCCAACTCTGCTGCCTGCAGCAGGCATACTTTTTCTCCTGAGCTGGCTCTCTACTTCATGATGCAGGTTTCCTAAGTGCACATCCCATGGCTCTGGCTTCTCAGCATATATTGTATATGATAGAATAAATACATAGCCTTTATTTCCCCCTTTCCCCTCCTCATACCCTTCAAAATATGCCCCTCCGTGTCTTCTCCTGGGAAATCACTAAGTCTAGTCAGGGTTGCCTATGTGCATGTGAGTGTGTGGCCTTCCACTGGAACACTGGAAGCCTACCATTGACCACACCCCCTGTCTTAGTCAGGGTTTCTATGCCTGCACAAACATCATGACCAAGATGCAAGTTGGGGAGGAAAGGGTTTATTTGGCTTACACTTCCATGCTGCTGTTCATCACGAAAGGAAGTCAGGACTGGAACTCAGGCAGGTCAAGGAGCAGGAGCTGATGAAGGAATGCTGCTTACTGGTTTGTTCTCCATGGCTTGCTCAGCCTGCTTTCTTATAGAACCCAAGACTACTAGCCCACAGATGGTACCACCTACAAGGGACTCTCCGCCCTTGATCACTAATTGAGAAAATGCCTTACCGCTGGATCTCATGGAGGCATTTTCTCAACTGAAACTCCTTTCTCTGTGATAACTCCAGCTTGTGTCAAGTTGACACACAAAACCAGCCAGTACACCCTCCAAGCAGAACGATCCCCCATGCCCACCACTAAATCTACCAACTGCAATTGTTCTTGGGCTGGGCTTTCGGTTTTACATTTTCTTCTCTGCATACTGACCTTCCAAACTCCTACCAGAATGGCTGGTTCCATTCTGGGCATTTTAGGTCTTCCCTACCCCAAACATGCAAACTCTTCCTCCACATTCCTCTTAGAAACCAGTTCCAAAATCTTAAAAGCAAAACAAAACACCCAGAAGATCAGATTTAGCACAGCAAGAACTACACTTTTGCTGCAAATTTGTGACTCTGTTTGCAGCAGAAGCAGCAGCAGCAACAACAACACAACAATACACACACACTCTAAAACCAACGAACAAAGCAAACAAAAAACTCCTAAACGCCCAACAACAACAAAAACCCAACATATGGGGAAAGGGACTATTGTGGCTTGCATTTCCAGAGAGATTGAGTTCACTGTGGCGGGAGGTCTGAGGCATCAGGAAGGAAAGCGCAGTGTCAGCAGCAGGAGCTTGTTCCTTCACATTGCCTTTGAGCTCAGGAAGTAGAGGCTGTGGAGGCTATAAAGATGTGGTTCTATGTCATCCTGGCTGCTCAGATTGTCATGTTATACTGTGGCGTAGAGCCATAGGAATATGCCCACTCTCTATGCATGGCGATTACAGCCAGAGGAAGTGAAGAGAAGCACGGGGAAATTTTGGCAGAAAAGCCACAGTTGTATCTTTTAATAAACACGTTTTGTATTTTCAGTACAAAAGTACAAAACGAAAGTCACAAAATTAGACGCTGTAGGATACGGCCTTGGACGATGAGGTGTTAAAAGCTAGGAGTCCACTCGGTGGTAGCTGAATTCCTCCATAAAAAGTGCCATCAATTCAGGGCCGATCTTCTGGCCCTTCTGTGGCGAGTTCTCTAGAGTGTTTAGTTTTTGGTGTTTGAGATGGGGTCTCACTTTGCAGCCCTCACAGAGATCCTCCTGCCTCTGCCTCCTGAATGTTGGGATTAAAAGTGTTTGCTATCATGCCTACCCGACATAATTATTAAATGCCTAAAGATCTGTAGGTTTGTTTTTTTTTCCCCTCTCAGAAATAACCAATCTGTGTGAGAGTTTCTAAAGCAGAGTTGCTCTTCCCTCTGGTTATGGTGAGTCTTTCTTTTCAGTCGGTTACCCAGATGCTTACAGCTTACCTGTCACGCCTTTCAACTATCGCTGGCAACAAGATCAACTGTGGGCCTGCTCTTACCTGGATGGAGGTATTTGTCTGATCAACTCTGATGAAAGTTTATTCTAAAGTTATTTGCTTAAGGAATTTATTAGTAATTTGATCGTAGTTGAGTTTCATAAATAAAGAAATAAAGAATGTACTTATCTTCCAGGAGGATCAATAACTGCTATTTTAATCTGAATGTGTATGAGTGTTTTACCTGCGTGTGTGTCTGTGTGTTCTTTATGTGCCTGCTGCCCCAGATGGCCAGAAGAGGGCTTCAGACGCCCTGGACCTGAAGCTCCACATGGAGTGAGCTACCCTGCGGTGCTGGGAATCGGTTCTTAGGAGAGCAGCCACTGCTCTTAAATGCTGAGCCATCTCTCCGGGGTGATATCTGATATTTTGATAGGAAATCTTTCTCTTTAATTTTCAAAAAATAATTTTATCATCTTGTATAAATCTTGAGATCTATTATCTTGTTATACAATATTATGTTAATGTATACATTTAGTAAGCTATTTGCATTTTCATTTGCTTAATAATTGAAAAAATATTTTTTTAGTTATGAAATATAACACCTTTTTAGAGGTGCCAATTTAAGAATGCCCAGGATATTTACTGTTAATTTGCATATGTAGAATTATATATATATTCTTTCCTCCCAGTAAAAATTGAGACCCTGCTAGGAGGGTAAGAGGAGTCAGGCCTGCTTGCACTAAGACTGTGACTTGGCCATTATTGCTTGAGTGGTCTTAGAAAAGTAATTTAATTTCTCTTAAATTACATAACTTTTTCCAGGTTGTCATCTTTACCTTTAGGTACAAGTAATGATAGTGCATTTTGGGATTAGGAGAGCATAGCACATTACTGGCCTATCTTAGCTACTTAATAAGTGGTAGGGTTTTAAAGGGTTTGACTATATTCTGGGGGTGGAGAATCCAGGTGCTGCAGAGCCTGTGTGGACGTTAGGAGGCAACCTTCAGAAGCTGCTTCTCTCCCTTCACCAGTGGGTCCAGAGGGGTCAGGCTTACCTCATCGTGCTCGTGCAGTGTGTTTACCTGATGAGCTGTCTTGCTGGTCTCCCAAAATGACAGTTTGTTTTTAAAGACTTTTGGGGCTTGCCATCTCTCTAAATTGAGTTTTTAGTCATAGATAGACAAATCTGTGTCTTTGAACATTCTTGATTTTTACTGTAGATCGACAATAAGGGAAACCATCTTCTAGTTCATGAGGAGTCGTCCATCAACACTCCTGCTGTCGGTGCTGCCCATGTTATCAAGCGGTACACTGCTCGGGCCCCTGATGAACTGACCTTAGAGGTGAGGAGTGAGGCAGGCTTCATTGTTCTCTGGCCCTTGTTTTAATAATTCACTTTATTTTAAAAAATGAAAGCATGAGAGGGTAACGGAGGATGCTTATGATCAGAGGACATGGTATAAAGGAATGAAATATAATGAAACCCAATAGTTTGTGCAGCAAACATGTGCTAATAAAAATTGAAAAAGGAAGTAGAACGTCTAAATCAACGTGTTTATCATGGGGATGGATGCAAAGTTTGAGCTTGCTGAGGGCTGAAGCATGTCTGCCTGGTTTTCATGTTTATTCTCTGCATTTATGAACATTCTCGGTACAGTAAGTAACCAGTAAAGGTGTGCTGATTGAGCAAATAAAAGAAACAGCAGTGCAACAATTTTGCAACATAAAATGAGGACTGTTCTCAAACCAAGCTGTTAGGCTTTACATATAAAATGCAAATATTAAATCATGCCATGACTCTTAACAAACATGACTTTGAAGACTGAGTATTAGTGACCTGAGAAATGAGTGTAAACATAAAAGGACAGAGTCCTGCCCGTGGACTGCAGTAGGAACAGCGCCCTCTCAGACACAGCCCATAATTACAGCCACCGGCACGCTCCTTCCTTTGATTCTCACTTTGGAATTTTTCTGTACTGAAAAGTTACAATTTGTCATTTAATAAATCTCTGTTAGACATTAATTTTAATGCCAGGCATTGTGGTTCATGCTTTTGGTCCCAGCAGTTGGGAGACAGGCAGGCAGGTCTCTTAGTTTGAGGCCAGCCTGTCTATGTAGTGAATTCCAGGACATTTAGGACTACTTAATCAGACCTTCACCATAGATAGATAGATAGATAGATAGATAGATAGATAGATAGATAGATAGATAGATAGATAGATAGAAAGAAATTAATGTTGAAATGTTTCATTATAAAGTGTCATATCATTCAACATTTAAAAACGTAGGAAAATAAAAAACATAGTTTCATCATTTAGTACTTAATAATTTCTTTTTAAGTTTAATACTTTTTAACTATTTTTATTTATTTTAAAGACTCTAAGAATTTCCCATATGTCAACAGAGATACCAGTCCAACCCATTTCTCCCTTTGCCTCCTCTGCAGTCCTCCCCAACACTCCCCCTCTCTGATGCCCTATTCTCTTCTGTAGTACCTGGTTAGGCCCAATTACTGCTGCCCATATGTGCATTTTCTTTGAGTAAAGAATATAGGTTCTATAAGATATGTAATTGAAAAGTTTTGTGTTTATGATTTTGTTCCTTTGTACAAGTTGACACACTTGCCTTTTACTGTGAAGCATTGGATCGTTTAGTGGAGTGTGTCAGCTGTGATACGGAGTCCTCAGCCTTAGCGTTTCCCATGAGCTCCGCTCAAGCTTCTCCCACTGTGATCAAATCAGATGTTAGATGCTCCACGCTGTGTTTGTATGTACATGATAATCAGTATTAATAGATACTACTGTTGTAAATATGTACATTTAATGCTGTCTTTTCAAGATGACTTTGATCTTTGATTGTGACAGCAGGAACAAAGCTCAAAAGCTCCTTAAGGGATGTCTCAGTAAAATGAAAGTACTTTTGACTCAGAAATGCATTGATATACGTAACACAAGTATCCTGGCATTGCTGTCTATCTAGGATTAAAGTGTATGTTGTTTGCCACATGATTCTGTGGCTGTCAGTTTCCACCAGCATCACAAAGGACATCATACAAAGTTTGCACTGATTGCCTGTTCTTTGTACCATGGTAAAACAAAACCACCATAAATTGGAAAACGTGTTCTACTAGAAGTGATGGTGATGGAGTGATACCTGGCTTTAAAAATGTGCTATATTGGAACTGGAGAAATGACTCGATAGTTACAAATACTTGTTCCTAGAACCACATGATGGTTCATAAGCATCCATAGTTCCAGTTCCAGGGGATTTGTTGTCCTCTTGTGATCTCTGCAGGTACCAGATGCACACAAGGTTTGCATATATACAAAAAGTGTTTACTCATATGCTGAAAAATAAATATGTCTTTACAAACATATTGTGCTAAAATCTGTTTTTTCAGTTTCCATGTGTATTAGCTGGATCAGTATTGTGCTAGTTAACATTCAGTAGAATATTCTTTGGTAAAAGTAAAGACTATTAAAATTATTTTAAAAAGTCAGTATGTTTTTCTAGAATTTATTAAAGCATAACATAGTACTTTGCTCTTTTATACAATATATATCATAGTTATAGATACAATAATTGGCTTAAAATTTATCAGAAAAAATGTTTTACTTAAAATTTTGATTCTCGTAGGTGGGAGACATCGTTTCTGTTATTGACATGCCTCCCAAAGTATTAAGTACATGGTGGAGAGGCAAGCATGGATTTCAGGTAAGCAACAAAAATACTGGATGTGAGAGAGTTCCAAGAACATTTTCTGTGTGTTCCCATAGTGTAGCTGTTCACAAGCTGTGCCTGGAGACATTGCCAGAGATGTGATTTGCAGTGGCGGGAAGATGTGGGTGATGTCAGTGTTAGCCTTGAGTCCTGCATCTAGTAGTACCATGCTGGCTTTCCCCTGTGCCTTCCCTTTCATTCTTGAGCTGGCTAGAGCCAGAGCTGGGGCAGCCTTGGGCCTGAGGACCAGTTTCCAGGTGATCAGAGATACAGATTTGCCTTGCTTCTAACAGTTTTAAATGATTCACGTATGTTTTCCATTACAATTTTCTCAGTTTCATATTTTTTCTATAAAAATGAGTATTACAGTGTATAATAACTCAATAACAGTTGATGACAGAAGAGTAGAATCAGAAGCTGTCTCCATTAACTTTCCATGTGTGCTTCTGCAGTTTGAGACGTGACAGTGATGTCTTTTGTAGCCCACAGCTCTAACCACTTAGCCACTTTGTCACAGTAGCATCCTAATGACCTCACACTAATATTTAATCTTTTAAAACTACAGAAAGTAGCCTCTGAAAATGTCTTAGAGTTTTATTTTTCATCTGCACCCTGTGCGTTTTAAGTTTTTGGTTTTGT
The DNA here is from genome assembly GCA_028551405.1 of Uromys caudimaculatus. Classification (NCBI taxonomy): domain Eukaryota; kingdom Metazoa; phylum Chordata; class Mammalia; order Rodentia; family Muridae; genus Uromys; species Uromys caudimaculatus. Next base: position 83,393,504 of record CM052706.1, on the reverse strand, counting down.
TTTGTGTTTGCAGGAGTCTTGTTACTGGTAGCCATGGCTTCTTTGTTACAAAAATATTATATAAAGTGTATAATACAATTAGTTAGAGATTTGTTAGCTATATAAAAATTCTGATTATTAGCTTTTTATGAATGTGCATATTTAAAAGATTTGTACAGTTAAACAGTGCAGCATGGCAGTTGGCTGTGATCTTTGGTGCCAGTCTGCTTGGCTCTTGGTCTGTGCTATGTTGGGGATAGTTTTTGATGCTGTGTTTCTCAAACGGAGACCTCAGTGCTGTATTTTACCTCATGGATTTGTTCTGAGGTTAACTGCGTGAACAGAGAAATGTTAAGTGATTATTATATCAGGCTTACTGTATATGCTGTCTTGCTCAATAAGTACTAATACTAATGTTGAAACTTAGGTGTCTTTATTTGAAAATTTTAGCTTTCTCATTTTCTTTAGAGCACAGACAGCAATTTAATTTAAGATCGGAAAGCAATCCCTGTCATGGCTGCACATCTTGTTTGTGTAATCGGAGTTTTCTTTCTTCTGATTTCTTCAGTGCTCTGAGTAATAAATGCTTTTGATGAAATGTAAAACTGGGTAGGAGACTAGGGTGTTGTCTTTTTTTTTTTTTTTTTATAAGAAGGAGTTAATTCTTGTCCCAGTGAGATGGCTTAGGAGTTAAGACATTTCCTGCCAAGCTTATCAGCCTGAGTTCAGTCCCTGGGGTACATAGTGAAGGAGAGAGTCAGCTCTCAAAAGTTTACCTGTCTTCCAACCATATGCCTTGACATGCATTCATGTGTGGGTGGGACAAAGAAAGAACTGACCAAAACCAAGTTGACTTTAAAATGAACACTAGTTTGGTCTTGGCATTACTATTGGCTTTGTTCTATATCGCTTAGATATGTTTCCTTTGGACTTACGTGTCATATTAAAGTCAGAAGTTCTGCTGATACTTCTCACATTCCCTTTCAACATCTTGATTATAAGATTATAATAATAGCCGGGTGGTGGTGGCGCACGCCTTTAATCCCAGTACTTGGGAGGCAGAGGCAGGTGGATTTCTGAGTTCGAGGCCAGCCTGGTCTACAGAGTGAGTTCCAGGACAGCCAGAGCTATACAGAGAAACCCTGTCTCGAAAAACCAAAAAAAAAAAAAAAAAAAGATTATAATAATAGTAGCAATTTCCCCTCATTTAAATAGCAAATACTTGTTGAGTAGTGAAGGCATATACTACTCTCCTAATTATTTTAACAAGACCGACACAGATTAGTTTGTCAGACTAATTTTTTTTAAACTTAGTAGTCAAAAGAGTTGGTTTAATACTTGAGAGCACATACTGCTCTTATAGAGACCCAAGTTCAGTTCCCATCACCTACATCTTGTGGTTGTTTCAGTCACCTGTAATTCTAGCTCTAGTGGGTCTGGTGCCCTTTTCTGGATTTTGTGGCCACCTATATTCACACATTCAAATATAGCCTCTCTTATATACATATTTTTAATATTTTTATAAAAAGCATACAAAATTAGTGTACATTAACTAGTTTAAAAGTAGAAAATTAACGTATTATCAGTATATATTATTCAAGATAAAATTGTCTATCTTTCTATCTATCTGTCTGTCTGTCTGTCTTTGAGGCAGGATCTCTCTACATAGGGAATTAGCCCTGTCTGTCTGGAACTCACTATGTAGGCCAGGGCTGGCCTCAAACTCATAAAGATCCACCTGCTTCTGCATCCCAAGTGCTGAGAGTAAAAGCATGTGCCGCTGTGCTCAGCAAAAATTAAAAGTATTTACTGCAAGGAGATTTGCATTTGTCAAGAAAATTCTGTTCATGTGGATTTGTCATTTTCCTTGACTTCAGGAAAGCGACTGAGTCTGTAGATGACATTGGAATCTCCTCTAAGAACAACAGTTGATGAGGTACCTATAAAACCAAGAAAAAAACTTGAAATGTCACTGTCAAAACGTTTTACAAAGAAGCCCAGTATTTTAAGAACAGGCTCCGCTCAGCTCATTATTTCTCGCTGTTCCCACACCAGTCATTTGTAAGAGTACATGTGGCCAATTGCATGGAGAAATGAGTGGGAAACGTGTTGGACATCTTTGAGGGAAGTGTTACTTAGCATTTTTTATGCAGCTTTTTAAATTAAAAAGTCTTCCAGGTAGTTATTACCTCCCACTGTTGTGGAGAAAAGATGACTTTTGTGAGTTTCAAATTCAAGTTTATATATTCCATTGCCTGAAGGGCACCAAGTATGGTTTCTAGATTTAGGCTCCACTTGTAAGAACTTTCTACTTTAGTTTTTATGCTCTAGAAAGAAACAACTTTCCCTTTCAACCTGCTAGGAATGCAGGAAAGGCCAGCCAGCAGCATCCTGGGGTGTGCAGCATTCACTGGTGCGTTGCTGTTTAACTGTGTGCTGACATTTATGTAAGACTAGTGCATTGTGTGCTGGGGAAGGTTCTTTCTGCCAGGCTCTTTCTTCCTGCTCTTGTTAGACAGTGTTGAATCCTGAGATGTGGGCCTCAACATAGTTAGCAACTATTCCAGGTTCCTAGTGGGCCATATTGTATATAGTAATGTGTATTGTAGCAAAACCTACCCACATTTTGTATTCTTTACAAGCATTTTACAGTTTAACGGTGCTAAAGGAATGGATTCCTTATAAGAACACTCTGATGTTACCCTTTGTAGAAAGTCAATATTCAGAGTTTTAAATTTCTCTAAAGTAAATCATGTTGAAGGTCCTACTATTTCATACATTCTGGTGTAGATAGGCGATAGAAATTCAGAAGTTAAACAGTAGTGTGTGTGTGTGTGTGTGTGTGTGTGTGTGTCTGTCTGTCTGTCTCTATCATTCTCTATTATTAACATGCCTACTTCTAAGTTTCACTCAGTGCTTTATTTGTATATTATATACTGTGTTTGTTTTCTAGGGCTGTCATATCAAAATTCTACAGACTGGGTGGCTTAAATACCAGAAATATATTTTCACAAGGAAGTTAGAAGTTCATGACTAAAGGAGCTATCAGAGTTGGTTTCCTCCAAGGTCTGTCTCCTTGGCTTGCAGACAGTTTTCATCTTACTTTATCCTCACATGGCATTTCCTCTAAGTGTGTGGGTTTCTGTGTCCTAAGTGCTTTTTTAAAGAAATAAAGATAAAGATTAGGTCCTGCCCATATGAGCTCATTTACTGTAATTACCCCAATAAAAGCTATTTCTAAATGAAGACACATTCTAAGATATTATTCAACATAAAAATTTGGATTATTACAATAAAAGACAACCAATCCCAAATGGAGAAATAGGTTCACTTTAGGAGTGGTCAAAGGTATATCTCATACACATACTGATAGAGAGAGTAGAGTCTTCTGTAAATTCCCAGGGCAAAGGCAGTCAGAACTTTGGGTGTGAGCCATGCAGGAGTCCTTGGAAAGGTTGCTCGGGAGGTATCCTGTCTTACTTCTGTTGTCAAGTGTGTCTGAGAAAGGCCTGTGTCAGGCTCACAGACTAGCATCAGGCCATCCTGATTGTGCTGTGCTCCAAGGCACAGGCTTAGTGCCCTCTTCAGTGTTTCCTGTGAAGGAGAGTTACAGACTCAGCTAGTTCTCTGGAGACCTTGAAGGAATTCCTGAAGCAGTGCTCAGATGACCTGTTGAAGTCTTTGTCAGAGAAAATGGCCATACAGGAACAGTACATCTCAATCAGCCTATGGTGCCATGTTGTCTCTGCACATGGAGTCTCTCAACACACTCTAGAGAAGGAACCACATAGGAAGCGAAGGGTGTGGCATGGTTTGGCTTAGCATGGCCATGACTTGGGTCTTCATGGGAATCTTGATTACCATGTGCATGACTCAGAGGAGAGGCAGAAAGGAGTGAGACCATTGTCTGCCGCTTCCCAGTCTGAAGACAGAGTCCCCAGAGTCTGCTAGGATAACATCCCCTGAACACTGCTGGGACCTCTCTGAAATGTTCACACTTGTAGTTCTGCTCAGCTTGATGAGACTTCTCATTTTGTCAAGGACCCACTTGTGTCTTGTCTCCTTTCTGACCACATGGTGTGACAGGGTTGATCTCCACATGGAACTATTTCCTTGTAATTACTGTGAGCTAGCTATGCAGCTGCTGTGTGGTGAAGTTGTTTTATTTTCATTTATAAAAACAGTTAGACTTGATTTTTAGTAAAGAGTTAGACTTTCGGCTAAAGTGTGCAAGTAATTTAGTTTTACAGAATTATTTACCCCATAATTGTCCTGTTATTTATCATGGTTTACAGTGTACTGACTGTGTGGCAAGCCCAGACCTCTGCCAACACTCAGCTATTGGCAGAATCCACCTGCAGCACACAATAAGAATTCTTTCTAGAAAGTGGTCTGAGGGGGATATAAAGGCTGGACACAGTTTCTGTCCCACAACTACTGAAGAACAATTTTGACTTGGTTTATATTGTAATTAGTGAACTAATATTGGTAGACTATTTTAGCTATAATCTAGTGTTTAGGTTAGGATGTATAGTGTTGGTATTTATTCTGTGGGTTTTGAGAAAGCACATATATTGGTCATTAAAGCTTCCTAAATAATAGCTTAATTATTCTACAGCTTTCCTGTGTGTCACTTATGCCTTCCTTCCTTGAACCCCTGCTAGACATAGGTATTCATAGCATGCTGATAGTTGGAGTCAGAGAGTTCATAGCCATTTTCTACAAATTTGTGAAATTCATACACATATCATTTCTTGTATTTCCATGCCCTGCAGCTTATTTGTTGTGTTCTTTAAAAACCAATTATCCATTATTCAGTGTTACAGATATGCCGTAGTTTATGTACCCATTGACCCCCCGAAGCACACCTTACTGTCCCTGTGTTCTAGCAAGTATGAGTGAAGTTGCTGTTATATTCACTTGCAGGTTTCATGTAGATTTAAGCTAAAACCCTGATCCTAGGACTAAAGCTCCCAAGTACTGCCCTAGTAGGTATAGGGTGGGATGCCAGCCCCTCTGGCATATTTTTGTCTCTGTGTGTACTAGGTAAATTCAAGTTGTCGCTGGTAGTTGGTTAAGACCAGCAATTTGCTACATTATATTCAATGCATTTGTCCTAGCCAGACCATAATTTGCCGTGGGAACAGAAGGGGAAGTTCATCCATGTGTTTAAATTATACCAGGATTCTTTTTCTTTAAACGTCTGGGAGTAGGAAGTGTGAAATTATATTAACTACAATGATTTGAAATTCTGAAATGTGGGGGTTTTGTCTTCTAAGGGGTATATCCAATAGTTCATCTTTGTTTTCTAAGGTTTTTATCATATTACATACTTCAGGTGGAAAAGAAGCCTTCCCTGTTTGAAAATAACTGGCATCACTCTCAGATTCATGTTCCTAGGTGTAGAGCACTCTTGGGATTGTGGAGGAAGGCCTTAGAGCACGTTTTCCTTAGGTAAAGGTATTGTACAAGCATAGTGGTTAGCATCATTATTAGTTAAAGTGCAGTGTTGTCAGAGGGTTTTTATTTTTTGTCTTGAGGATGGGCTCCACTTACATCAGAATGGCCCAATGTGTTAAAATGTGTTAAAGCTAGATGTTGGTATCAGCGTCCACAGATGATTTGCATGCACATGTGAAGCCCACTGATTCAGCCTCCTTTTGTTAATCCTGTGCACAGATGGGAGGAGTCAATACAGTTCAACAGTCGCTCTGTCTTCCCAGCTCATGGGTGTCTTCCTTATAATAATATATTGGACTTGAGGCTAATTTAGAAGATAAAGTCCCATTTGGAGGTGTCAGCATTTTGGTATGCTTGTGTTCTCTTAGTTCACCACAGGATGATCAAGGATCACCTGTTTTATTTTTCAGTTATTCCAGAACACTCTGTGAAGTGTTTCTGTCCCTCCCCCAAAGAAAAGAAAGAAAAGAAAAAAGCAATTTGCAGACACTAGTACTGTCTTTACCCAAGAGTTTAATTTGCTTCTGTGTAACTGATTGTCAAAAAAATGTAGGTACGTGGAAATCTTGCCCCTCTAAAAAAGCTTTGCCTTTTCATATCTCAAAATTGAATAGAGGAAAATGGTTCTTTTCTAAAAAAGTAAAGAGAAGTCCTGTTAGTAGCAATAAGTTTCATTTAGAACATCACATGTTTTCAAGAGCAGAGGGAATGCGTGGCACCTTAGAGGCCATTTTCTAAGTGCGTGTGTGAGCTGTTCTGAATGCTTTTCATTAACCTTTAATTCTCCCAACTTTAGATGCACAGTCTTTTTATCATACATGGAAAGAAATTAAACAGCCTACTGTTCAATGCAGAGCCCACATAGAAACAGACATTCTGGGTAAAGAACAGGTAGCTCACAGTAGCAAGTAATGAACAGTAATGACCTCTACTTGTCTACTTGTAAAAATCATCGCTTTCTGCTGTAGATAAGATGACAGTGGGCCATCTGCTTCTAAACTGTTACTTAAGTGATAGGAGTCTAGAGACAGGACCAGGGAGATGGCTCAGTTGTTAGATTGCTTTATACACAATCAAGACTACCAAAGTTCAGATTCCCAGAATATAGGAAATGCTGACGGGGTGTGGAAAAGCTCACTGGGTGTGGGAGTGGGACCTTGCCTCAAGAAGAATAAGGAGGAAGAACTATTATGATTCCCAATATCAACCCTGTCTCCAAACGCACTTGTACTCATGTATACTCACATACATATGCAAACAGGCACATACATTCAGGCAAAGTACACACACATACACCTATACACAAAGAAAATCTAGACAAAGAAATTTGGATAAATTGTTTTACTTAATAGAAATGATAAATGTACGATGCAGTCATGATTAGAATATGACAAATCCAGAACTGAGCTCTGACTTTGCATCAACTCTGCCTTAGGTCACAGACATGTGTAAGTTGTGTGTATTTTCACTCATTGCTGACATATACATTTTTCAGGTTGGTGCCATTGTCATCACTGATAGATAGCCATGTGTTTGCTGCTCCCTTTCTTCATATTACTTTACAGCATCAGAACATATCCTACCAAGTGATGGCTGACATTTCCAGGCTCCCAGAAGCCATTGATGAGACAGTTATGTGTAGTAGTTATTGAGCTTTTCACACTCTACTTTCTCCCTGCTTGATAAGTGTCTTCAAAGACTTTTTTGTTTGACTATAAAACAAGTTACAAATAATACCTCTACCTATGTGCATAAACAATTTAAAAAACAGTTAAAACTTTCACACATAAAAGATTTAAGCAACATAATTTTTGTCTTTAAAATATACAACATTTGGGGCTGGAAAGATGGTTCGGCGGTTTGGAGCACTGACTGCTCTTCCAAAGGTCCTGAGTTTAAATCCCTGCAACCACATGGTGGCTCACAACCATCCGTAATGAGATCTGATGCCCTCCCTCTTCTGAGGTGTCTGAAGACAGCTACAGCGAGCAGGGCCAGCGTGAGAAGACAGCTACAGTGTACCTACATATAATAAATAATCTTTAAAAAGTTTACACAACATTTAGACATATCTACTTAGTGCATGAGAGCTTTCTCCTTTAAAGGGAGTCCACAGACTTAATGGCATTTAATGAGAAAGCTTAACAAGGGCCATTTATAATTGCATTGGAAAATACAGCCTTACAGTTATCTCTAAAAAGAGATGAGAATGATGTGTATGCTGTATACTGCAGAACCTTGCTGCCTAATGAAGACAGCCCAAGTAAACGTAAAGATGTACCATGATTGTGTGTTGGTAGGCTCTGGTCTTAAGCTATTCTTTCTTCCCAGATTGATCCTAGTTAAAAAAATCCCTACAAGCTCTTTTTGCAGAAATTGATGAGCAGATTAAAGAATTTACATGGAAATACAGAGGATGTAAGATAGTAAAACCAGGCATGATTAGGAAAACAACCAGTTAGAGACCAAGCACAACGTGAAGCTCTGCCCAGAACTTCTGTACCAAGAGCTTGTGGTATTGATAAAAATAAAGGCAGCTTAGTGGAATAGACTAGAATCCTGAGATAGAGCCACATATACAAGAAGTGATTCCAACAACCATCAGAAGTCAGTTCCATTTTGTCTCCAAAATGAACTTTAGTTTATATGTTGCATCACCTGTGAAAATTGACTCAAAATGGATCACACAACCAGAAGCAAACTTTAAAACTCCTCAAATGAAAGATAGGAGAAAATGCCTGTGGCTTTGGATTAGGGACAGATTTTCTAAATGTAATATCAAAAGAACAATTTGTAAAATACATTTAATTTTATTGGATTGTAAAATTTGTACTATTTGCAAAGCACCATAAAAAGAATAGAAAGGTGAGCACAGACTGGGAGCGGATATTTGTGGCAGTTCCATCTGATGAAGGACTTGTACACAGAACATATGGAGGATGCTAAGATTCACTAAGGAAAGGAACTTGGTTTCAAAGATGAGCAAAAATTAGAGCATATACATAACTGAAAGAACCCGAATGACAAACACATACAGATTTTTCACACCAGTAATGCTTAGGTAAAAACAATGAAATATAGCCCCATAACTCAAGTGGCAAGACTGAAGAATTAGAAATCTTACACAATGCCGGCTGGAAGGTAGGGTTGCATGCCAGTTTGGTTTGTACTTTGATGGATTTTTAGGTGAATTATATACCTATTGCATTCTTATCAGTTCCATTCCATTCCTAATGAATTACACAAGAAGAAAGACTGTGTTCATACAAAAGCTTGAGCATGAATGGTGACGGCGGTTTTATATACAATAGTCTAAGACTGTAAGTGATTGTATTATCTGTGATCTACAGACTAACGACTAGGGATATGATAGCATCCATACTATGAAGATTTACTTAGGAATTAAAGGATTTAATAATTTGTGCATGTAGCAACGTGAATGTTCTTCAAAATAATTATGCTGTGTAAAAGGAGACAGCGCAGCTTTATTCCACAGTATTTCATTCATACAAAGTTATAGGCAGTTCAAAGTAACCTGCAGTGTGCAGTTGTAGCAACCAGGGGTTGCCTGGCAGCAAGGGGAGAGGGCAGGATGTGAGGAGGGAGGAGATGCAAGGAAACCTTGGGGTGGAGATGATGTTTGTATAAGCTGCCTTGCCCATGTTGTCAGAACTTGTTACAATGTGCTTAGAAGCATGCAGCTCATTGTTTACCAATTGAATTCAGGAAGGGTAAAGGAAAAAATTATCTCCAGCCAACCTGAAAATCTTTGTCTCCTCCGTCTGTTTACTCTTTTTCACGTCACTCTGTAGGTTTTTATCATCTTTTTAGTATGCTGTTCTTGCAGACTTCCAGTGACATTCTGCTTCTTATATCTCCTGTCCCTTCTACCTTGAAAGATCCATCACTACTAGAATTCTTCCTAAAACAGACCTTCTGTCCTCTGATATTAAGAATTTGCTGGTTTCCTTTTCTACAGAAAGAACTTCAAACTCCTTGCTGTGCCAAAATGACCAGTCATGCCTCTGCTCACATGTTCTTATTTGTTCTCTTGTCTCTGGCTTATATTCCAGTGTTCCACCTTTAAAAAGAAAGATGTAATTGTTTTTGTTATGTGCAGGACAGTTTTTTACCTATGTATATGTAAGTGCACTGAGTGTGTGAGAGTGTGTGTGTGTGTGTGTGTGCGTGTGTGTGTGTGTGTGTGTGTGTGTGTGTGTGTGCGCGCGCGCCTGGTGTGTGTGTGTGTGTGTGTGTGTGCGCGCGCCTGGTACTTGTAGAGGCCAAAAGTGCAGCATTGTATCCTCTGGAATGAAGTTACAGGCATTTATGAGCTGCCATGTGGGTGCTGGGAACTGAGTCCAAGTCCTCTGCAAGAGCAACAAGTACTCTTATCTGCTGACCAATGGTTTATTGTAGAAACTTACTTGTCAACCATATTTAACCATTAACTCACTCCAACTTAAACATGCTACTCTTTTTTTGTTCTTGTGTCTTTTTAAACAGTAAAGGAAATTAATTGTTTTAAGGCAATTGTAATTTATTTTGTCTTATTTGATATTTCCTTGATTTAACCCAGAAAAGAGACAGAATCTCCGCAGGTGTTTGCCATGCAAGAGACACGTCTGCCCCATACTCCAGGTCATGACTGAACGTTCCCTTGCTCTTGCATTTCCCATCACCCACTTCTTGTATTTACTGTCTCTAGCCAGTCTAGACTCTAAGCCTACCATTACATTAAAGCTGATAAAAGTATTTTCTTCCCAGCCCTCACATTTAATGTGTAGTTGGGATCATACTCTTAAAACAAAAGGCAACTGAACAGGAGAGAACTGAGCTTTATGGGCACACCATGCATGTAACTAAGGCAACCCCAGTGGGCAGACACTGCAGGAGGTGGCCTGCAGGCTCGCTTACCTCCAGCACAGAGACACGTGGGAGACATGGCAATGTTCGGAAAAGCAATACTGGTTTTCCAAAGGTGGGGAACTAGTGAAGAGACAGACTGTAGGTTAATGAGCTAGAGGAGTCCCCATCCCTCCCCAGTGCCATTGCTAGGCTGGTACTGAGGATGAATGAGATTGAGTATTCTCTAGGATGGAGGGCGAACTCTGACCTTTGACCAGTGTAACTTTCTGTCCTGTCTCAGGCCAGGCCCTCTTAGACTTTTTACCTCATACCCTTTTCACTGGAGAACAACCCATGACCTGGAACTAGAGAACAGCACTGGGTATAAAAAGTAGAAATATAAATTCAACATTTACTGAACATAAATCATAAATTCATTTTAAACAGTTCTTTGATATACATACGGTTTTATTACTTATTGATGATGTACTTCTTTATCTTTACATACGTATTAAACCTTGACTACAGATTTATACTTCAAGATATAGGACATCATGAACATTTATATTTGGTCACACTTGATTTTGTAATCATCAATGCTAAGCTTAACACCTTTGCATAAATACCTAATATAACATTAGAAGTATGTTTAGGGCCATTTCAGAGAGTGTTGGAAGTTCTGTCTACGTTCTGGCCAAAATGTATTTCATGATTTTTATTAAACAAGACTCAAACAGCAGGGTATTTTTACTTTGTTTTGTTTTTTGTTTTTGTTTGTTTTGAGATAGGGTCTCTCTACATAGCCCTGGCTGTCCTGGAACTGCATTATATAGACCAGTCCGGCCGCTAACTCACAGAGATCTGCCTGCCTCTGTATGCTTGGATTAAAGGTGTCTCCCACCATACTCTGCCAAACAGCAGATTTTAAAATCAAGCATTCTAATAAAATGGTGGTCCAGAGATGTACTATTTGATAATTACTGAAAAATGATGGCAGGAAATTGGAAGTCTTTGTTTTAAACCATCATGTTTCTATAAGAGCAGAACACTTTGCATATGCCATAAAACCACTGTAAATCATAACATTCAGTAGCCTCAAATCTAATCCAAGCCATTGTGTGTACTCCATGGTATGGTGGTGTGTGCAGTACAAGTGTGTCTGTTGTGTGCTCAGAGCCCAAGCTGCAGTTCTATGAGACAGAGGCGGGAAACACTGCCAGAGACGCTTGGATTCACTGGTATTTGATTTGTAATTACATTTTGGTCTTTGCAAATACAGAAATGTTTTACTATTGCCAAATTTTTATGACCCCATTAGGCAGAGGGAAGACAGAATTCCCATGGATATTAATTGTCTTCAGCTCACTATTCTTTGCATTCTGGGGAGGTAGATTCTAGTTTTCTTGAACAGCCATAAATCACAAGTGTACTCCTAAACTCAAATCTGTGATGTCACATGTGGTTTCTGGCATAATGCACAAACATTTGTATCCAAGATGAAAATCAGTATCAGATTACTGTCTTCCTGACATTTCTTCTCTTGACTGAGGTAGTGCAGTACTTTACAAGTTCTGGTATGCTGTTTTTCTGTTGCTTGGATCAGGTTTTGCTCTAATATGTGACCTCTACATTTTGAGGATAGTTACCTTCTCATTCTCTGTGCTCTGGGCTCCTCTTTACCCCTCGAGCTTTAAATAGCATGTTTCTGTCAACTCCCAGATTGATATCCCAATCTCTGACCTTATTTCTGAATCTCAAAGCAGTCTGTCAGGCTGTAGAGCTATCTTTTTCTAATGGAAATGAGAGAGTGGGCATTTCAGAAGACAGCAAATGTGTTTTTGTGGGAGATGAAGAGTATAGGGAGAGGAGTGACTTAAGAAGAACCCAGTGCAAGACCTGTCCAACACCAGTAAGTGCAACCACAAATGAACTAAGGGATTGAGAACGTACCCTCTGATTTTAAGATCTCTTATTGCAGTAGCTTCTGCCTGGTCTGTTTTGTTCTGTCTCTTCTTCCTTTTTGAAAAATCCTGTTTTCTACTTCTAGCAACTCACTGGAAACAGAGTTGGGTCTTGTTTTAAAATGTTAAACTGTGACCTGTCATCTGTTGATATGAGACGGTGGTAGGAAGGGCCTGGAGGTCAGACTGGGGTCAATCTAAAACAAAGTAGGCTCTCTGAGAATGGTTGTGGCAAGGAGAAAAATTTGAACTTCTGAGACTTCGTATTGGTTTAAATATTCTCAGGTATGTGATTTTCTTTAGAAATAGAACATGCAGATATAGAAAAGTATTAGTTTTCTTCGGAGTTTTGCTGGATTTGGTTTGGCACAAGATTAATATGGAAAGAAATTAAGGGCATTGGCTTAAATGTTCACATGGTCAACAGGGTGTCCGTACTGGATAGAAAGAAAACAAGGGGAAATACAGGTATGAACACATTAGAATCCCTTGAATTTTAGCATTGGTTATAGAATATAAACACCAGAGATTTAGGGGGCAGGAAATTTTACTGAGAAAATAAAAAACTGGGGTTTTAGCTTCCCGAGGCCAAATAATTCCCACAGAAGAAATCTGGTGTGACTGAGCAGCATAACTGTGTGTAGCTCAAAGACTATGCTCTTCTCAAACTCTTGTTTCTCTCACCAAAAAGTAAACCTAAAGGTTTTGTGATGTCAGGGATAGCATTGCTGCTGTCAAGTTGCTGCTTCAAAGACCCCCCCCCCCCCCGCTGGAACTGATTCTGTAAGCTACCAGTGTGGACAGGAACAGGAACAAGTGCATAGCTATAGATTAGGGGTGAGCTGGAGTCACTTGTAACACCCTGTGAATTAGTGCAGTTGTTAAATGCAACCATTGCTACAATTTGCAGTACATAAGTTTCCAAAAGTTGATTGTATTAAAATACAGTATTTTCTAGCTATTCCATTATACCTTATAATTTGTGCTCTTGAGGTTCCATTCTTCTCATGGGTTTGTATGATACAAATATTATGTAACCAAGGGCTACTCTGTATCATTTTTCAATCCTGTGCCCACTGGCACTTTAAAACCAACTGTGACAGGGTGCTTGTGCCACAAACACTAGCAAAGGCTATAACTCGAAGCCATTTTCTTCACTGGGAGCTGTTCTTAAACACCTGCACACTTCCAGGGATAATACCCTCTCGATTTTTTTGCTTTATTGCAGAGACTTAAGGAGAAGCTACTGACGTAATGTTTCTTACTCCTCTTCTGTAAGCCCCTCCTTACTCTGTCCCAGCCTTTCCTCAGGATCATTCTTTCCTCCTTTTAATGTCTTTCTTTGTGCCTCTTTCTTTCCAAAGCTGAGTCTTATTTTGATCCCAGATGATTGAAAGGCATGATTCTCTTCTTCCTAGCACTGATGCCGAATCAGATAAGAAACGAGATGCTACAGCAAGTAGATCCAATTGCCACGGTTTTAGACATGTTCACTACTTAACACATCCAGTGGTTTAGAATTTCCTATGTGCTGAAATAACATATATATATACTATATATATATATATATATAGTATATATATATATATATAGTATATATATATAAAATATCTCAGTATATATGAACTATATTTGTTGTGTTAGTTACATTAGTGCATAATATTTTTAACAGAATACAGCTTCATTTGTTTATGGTAGATTATTTATAATAGGAAAACTTAAGAAAGAGAAAAATAAAAAAGGTAGATGCTGTCTGCAGTGGAGTCAGCAGCTTAATGATAATTAGGCAAAAGCCTCTAAGGTTCTCTAGGCTTTCATTGTGGTTCGGTGATGGCAGAGGTGCCTAAAGGCACAGAGAGGCAGGAGAGCAGCCTGACTCCCATTGTATCGCATATGTATTAGTTTCACTGGAATGCCAAATCTAGAACTGAATATTTGGTTTGCCTAATGTTACAGTTTGTGAAGAAGTGTGCCAAGAACAGGGATTACAGTGAGGTGTTCAGTTGATCTGCTGTAGATCTGCACAGAGTGGGAACAGAATTTTTCTATATGCCTAAATTGTGCATTGAGACAAACTTAGATAAACATAGTGTACACTATGACATAGCCTCCTGGAGAAACTCACCAAGCTTTGGGCAGTTTTCGTAGGGAAGTGATCAGAAACTCCAAACTCACCGAGTTTCAGATAACACCTGAGTTCAAGAACTAAGCTAGGTATTTTTACTTTAACTCTTGAAGTGTACATGGTACAATTCCTCATTTCAAAAGTTGAGAAACTAAGCTGTTTACTCAGGCCCAGAGCCTAGGAAGCTAGTGAGCTATTTTCCAATCTAGTCTTTATGCCAAATTTCAGGTGTTTATAAATTGAACCGAATTAAACTATTATGGGAGGAATGACATTTGAGAGGAACTTAGCTCATGTACATAGAGAAAAAAAAGATGGTATAATCTGCTACTCATCTGGTAGAGGAGCTAGATCCCCGAAGTCTTCAGTAGCCAGCATACTAGGATAATAACAGCATTTGGCAAGTGATTACTACGTGCATTCTAGTTAGACTAATCTGTTTAATTCTCATATACATCCGTATGAGATAATTATTATCATTGTTGTGTTTGGAGAAGGGAACTGATTACAAAGAAGCCCAGTTGCTTACCTAATGTAGCGAGTGGCGCATTGAGGATCCGGTCTCTTGCTTTTGACAGGGGTGTCAGTCCGTGTGCCACATGTCCTCTTGTAGAATACATGCAAGGCAAAGGGGGAGTGGGTTCAAGTTGGTTCTTAGATGGTCCAACCAGTCTTAGTAGACTTTCACTGGTTTGAAGAAACAGAAGTTGAGTAAAATGTATGTCAGAAGAACTTTACTAATAAAGCATATTTAATACATCATTTTGCAAGACATGGCTTTAGTAATCTCCAATTCAAAATTTTTAGGCAGAGCTGATAATCTATTAACAACTCCTTTTCAATTCACTCTGTGATTATGTCTTTATACTTTTAAGAAGTACCATAGAATATTGATCAGAAATTGAAATAATAATGTAGCAAACAAGTTTGTGAAAATAACCCCACACAGATGGAAGCTATGTAGCTCAGAACTTCATGAGTCATGCTCTTGGAAGAGTCTCTTTCTTCCTCAGTCTGTCAACAAAGGGAGATGCAGCGTGATGTAGCTTTCATATTTTGCCTTTAACATCTGCTGCATGGTGTTCCATTTTTATCCCTATCTGAGGAAACATCTATAAATATTGGTAAAGATTTTCATTATACATTTTCTCCAGAGTGTTTATCTCTGTGTTTATTCTCTTGGCCACACCGTACCTCTGAGAGCCTGGAACTCGGTATTTTCCAGATGCACTTTGTCAGAGTTTCACCCAGGGCTGTGCAGGCAGTGCTGATGTAAGGGCAGTGTGGCATGCTCTGCAAAGCCAGCCTGCGGCACTGGGTGGGGCGACCCTCCTTTTCCCTTCTTACCTGCTGTGCTGATTCCTTAGCAATAGTGAGTATTGTAATTTTAAATGAGTCAGTACTTCAGAAATTTATTTTTACTATGTTATTTTTAAATGAAAGCTGTAGGAAGGTAAAGAAGAGACTCATAAAACAATTTGAATTATGGCTTGGTGTCAATCTTTTAAAAAGGCAACATAAACATTGTTGTAGTGATATCAGTGCCACTAGATTAAGATCTTAACAAGTAAATCATTAGCTAGTAATAATTTTACTTATTTGATGCTTAGCTTGCAGTCAGATTAGATATTTTGGCTGATATAAAAGAGATTTAGGGCATTTAAAACCAAAACTAACAAAGCAGACTTGGATATTTGGACTGAAAACTACACATAGCTTCATATACTCATAGCAACAGATTGTTTTAGTATTTGTTTGTGTAACTGTCATCTGGTATCCAGAGCCTTGGAATATTAGAATCATTTGGGAGGGGCTGCGGAGTATATTACTGCAATTGAATTGGCAGTGTCAACACACTGGTCTATTTGCTGGTTTGGAATCCTCTCTTTGTTGCTTTTCTTTAGGTGGGACTCTTCCCTGGTCATTGTGTCGAGTTAATTAACCAGAAAGTTCCTCAGTCAGTGACCAACTCAGTGCCAAAACCAGGTGAGTGTGCACCCTTTTCCCTCTGTGTCACTGTGACCAGCTGGTTGCAGACACATGCACTATATTCTGAGAAAGTGTTTTGCTGCTTTGCTGTTCTTTGCATTTATTGATGTAACACATGTTTTATATGGCTTTGATTTTTAAGTGCTTTCCTTTTTTGTAGAGCATGTTACAAAGGTTTATGTGCATTTCATTTTGGGGTAATTTTAATGGACTGTGGGTTAGGGAAGCTTTGTTATTATTCGCTTTTACAGTTACCTAGTAGAAAGCTAGGTAGTGATGGGTAAGGTGAGTAAAAGTTAGAGAAGTGAAATGGGAACCCACTGTGGCTTCTATCTGTAATCCCAGTAGATGGGAGGTAGAGGCAGGAGAATCAGGAGTTCAAGACCAGATTCAGTTATGTTGTGAGATTGAGTCCAGAGCTATATGAGACTGCTTTTCAAATAACACATGTGCACACGCACACACACCGAGAAGTGAAAGAGTGAAAGAGACAGGCAGACAGACTGACAGGCTAACCAGCCTGTGGGTGGTATGGTTAGTTAAGAGTTAAAAGATGCAGAGAGCATGCATTTTATCTGAAGAACGAACGGTTTGCACAGCATTTCTAGTCATGTAGTTTATTTATAGTATGTAAATAAGCACCGCAGGCTACAAAGAAGTAAAGCAGTGCTGCGAGTGATTTAAGGAATGAAGAGACGGGGATTTTTAAATGTATGTGAGATGTTTTACCTGGGCGGGATTCTGCTGCATTCCTAGTGGAGGATGCCTGGTTTCATATGCATTTTTATTTTTATTTTTTAAAGAAATGGTCTAACTGTGTAGGGCAGCTTGACTGAAACCTTCGATCTTCCTGCCTCTGTCTACTGAGCATTAGGATTAGAGCTGTAAGCTACATGGCTTGACATAAATGCTTACAAAGAAAATTGAGAACAGAACGAGTTTTGGAGGGAACAAGTTGTGAAATTCATTTTTCCTAGTTATCTTACATTCCTTTGTTTCTTTCTCTTTATTTTAATGAAAGAAGAAAAATTTCTGGGCCCTAAAACTCATTTGAACTGTTTTTCCTGAAGCACCCTGGGAGTTTAGGATTCATTTTTGAAGCAGGAAAAGAAAAGCTTCCTGTTTCCTGTTTCCCTTGTCTGCTCTAGGTACCCGTCAGCGCGTGCTGAGCACACGAGAACAGTGTGTCAGGCAGCGCTGCTGAGCACACGAGAACAGTGTGTCAGGCAGC
>CM052706.1:83347065-83375411 GCA_028551405.1 Uromys caudimaculatus | reverse complement strand
GAGCACGCGAGAACAGTGTGTCAGGCAGTGCATGCTGAGCACACGAGAACAGTGTGTCAGGCAGGGCTGCTGAGCACTTGAGAACAGTGTATCAGGTAGCGCTACTGAGCACTCGAAACAGTGTGTCTCTTCATGGGTCAGGGATCATTGATCCAGTTTCTCCCATGCCCATTTATTTATTTTAGAGAGACTAAATTTATTTCTTAGTAAAGAGAATTATTCAGAACAGTCTTGTCTGCTTTTGCTTGAGCCAGAATTCTCTCTGAGTTTCAAGCAGTTTTGTCCTCTTTAGGGTATTTGATTGATAAATATTTATTAGTCACTTTGATGATTGTATTTCTTTTACAGTATGGCATTAATCCTGTAAAAGGCATTTTAAATATAATTTATGTGCCATGAAGTTCACCCTTTTAAAATTCATAATTCAGGGCTGACAGGCAAGATGGCTTAGCGGGTTAAGATACTTGTCACTCAAGCCCAGGGACCTGAATTCCATCTCCAGAGCTCACGTAAAAGTAGAAGGAGCAGAACTAACCCCACAGAGTTGTCCTCTGACCTCCGAATCTGTTTAGCTGCAGCACACTCATACACGGAAACAAACCTTTCATATTGCTAAAATATACATTTCAAGGTCTTTAGTGTCCTCATAGTTGTAATGTGGGCTGTCTTTATTATTACCTCCAGAAGAAATCCTGTGCCTGTCAGCAGGCATGGACACTCCTCTGCTCTGCCCTCTTGGTCTGTGTGGTTTCTCTATTCTAGACGGTTTATATTTTGTAGCTGGCTTCCTTCACTTTGCATAATGTTTTCAAAGTTCCCATGCTGTAATATAGCTGTAATTGAACATTTGCCTATTTGTGTGGAATTGGTTTTATTTCTAGCTGCTATAAACAATCACATGTAAGTTTTAGACATGTTTTCATCTTTCTGGTATATAGGTTTTTTAAATTAATGTTTTGATTAATGTAAAAATAATGGATTAAATAATGATACATAGATACACACCGATATACTTTGTTCTTATTCACTCACAACTACCCTTACCTGTTCTACTCTCCCCCTCAGTAATCTCTCCTTCAAACAGATGCCTGCTTTCATGCTGTCTAAATTCTGTACCTGAAGGAGACCAGATAGAGTTTTGTCCTTTAGATCTCACACGACAAAAATGTATGTGTGAATTCGGCCTTCTCCTTCCCATTACCCTCCTTGCTTCTCCTGTCTTTAGACACCTTACTCCCCAGCTCGTAGCCACTTTCCTACTCCATGTCACAGTGTACATAACTACATCTGGACTTGACCTGTGAGGAGAGATGTGAGAGCTTTCTTGCTGAGCCTGGCTTATTTTACTTTACACAGTGACTCCAGTTTCATCCAGTTCCCTGCAGATCGCTGTGTGAGCCTAACCTCAGCTCTCACCTTGACACACCTGGGAGCAGTCTTCTTCATGGCTTATGTGTATATGTGCCACATGTTAAAAAATGACTCCTCTGTTGATGGCCAGTCTCTCCCGGTTCCATATTTTGGCTGTTGTGAATACTACCACAGTAAACATGAATGTGTGTGTGTTTGTGGTCTGCTGGTGTAACTTCCTCTGGATATGTGTCCAAGAGTGGTGTGTTAATCACTGTTCTCACTGCTGTGACAAAAAACCTGACAAAGCAACTTAAGCGGAGGCTCTGTGCTACAGTTGGGAGGCTCATAGTTCACCACACTAGGGAGGGCCTGGCTAGGGGGATGGGAGATAGTGGGTCACAGTATATCCTTGGGCATGCCTCAGGGTCACTGCTGCTGTAATGAAACTCCATGACTGAACGTGGAGGAAAGTGGTGATTTGGCTTACACACTTCTACATCATTGGCCATCTTTAAAGGAAATCAGGGCAGGAACTCAGACAGGGCAAGAATTTGGAAGCAGGAGCTGATACAGAGGCCGTGGAGGCATGTTGCTTACTGGCTTGTTCCTCATGGCTTGCTCAGCCTACTTTCTTATAGAATCTAGGACCACTAGCCCAGAGATGGCATGATGCACAATGGGCTGGGCCCTCCCCCATCAGTCACTAATAAAATCACCTGAAGGCTTGTTTATAGTTCATCTTATGGAGGAATTGTTTTAGTTGAGGTTCCCTCCTCTTCGGTTACTTCAGCTTGTGTCAAGTTGACATAAAAGTAGCCAGCTCAGGCTGGAGAGATGGTTCAATGGTTAAGAGCACTGACTGCTCTTCCAGAGGTCCTGAGTTCAATTCCCAGCAACCACATAGTGGCTCACAACCATCTGTAATAGGATCTGGTGCCCTCTTCTGGTGTGTCTGAAGACATACTCACATGAAATAAATAAATAAATAAATAAATAAATAAATAAATAAATAAATAAATAAATAAATAAATAAACCTTAAAAAAAAAAAAAAACTAGCCAGCTCAATTAGGAAGTAGAGAGATGAATGCAGCTGGCTCCTTCCACTTTTCCCCTTTTATTCAGTATGGGAATCTAGTCTATGAGACAGCACTGTGCACATTCAGAGTGTTTTCCCCTTGTTAAGTCTCTTTAGAAACACCATCAATACACTCATAGGCATATTTATATATCAGAATCATCTAGGTGATTCATATGTTTATTGGCCATTTGTATTTCTTCTTTTGAGAACTGTTTAATTTGCTTGCCCATTTATTGATTGAATAATTTGTGGGAAAATCTTCATAGAGTCTAGATGATAACCTCTTCTGACATGTACAGTTGACCAAGATTTTAACCTGTTCTGTAAGCTAATTGCTTTCCTTGCTGTGCAGACGATTTTTAGTTTCATGCACCTGCATTTTGTCAGATCTTGAAATTATATCCTCAGCTATTAGAGGTTTTTCCAGTAAGTCCTTTCATGTGCCTATAACTTAAAGTAGTTTTGTATTTTTCCCTCTAGTCATTTCAGAATTTCAATTCTTATATTAAGTTTCAGAACATATATTAAGTTTTGATAAATTTTGAACTGATTTTTGCATAGTATGAGAGGTATGGATCTGGTTTCATTCTTCTACATATGTATATCTGCTTTCCCCAAATGATTTCTTGAATCATATACTTGCTTTAAAAAAATACTTGAGTGGCTTAAGTTACATGTCTTATTTCTAGACATTGCATTCTACTCTATTCTCTTGAGAGAGAGGGTTCACAGAGACAGAGGGGGGGCAGGGCAAGAGAGGGAGAGAGAGTGCCAACTGCCATGTTGTTTGGGTGCTATACTGCAAATTTCAGATCAGGTCTTGTGATGTTTTTACTGCTTTTACTGCTTAGGGTCACTTTGACTGGTCAGCATTCTTGTGCTTTCATGAAGATTCTTGTTTTTCAGTTCTATGAAAACTGTTGTTAGAATTTTAGTGAGGATTTCATAGATAACTTGGTAATACTGCCATTTTCACAATATTAATTCTTCTAATCAATAATCATGGGAAGTCTTTTCTGTTTTCTAGTATCTGCTTCCATTTCTTCCTTTTGTTTCTTAAAGTCTTCATCATAGATGTCATCCCCTCCTTGTTTAGACTTATTTGTAGGTAACTATTTTAATTCTTAAACTATGGTGAATTTTTTTCCTCCTGATGTCTTTCTCAGCACACTCATTGTTGGTGTATAGAAAAGCTACTGACTTATGTGTGTTGATTGTGTACCTTCTATCTTGTTAAAAGTGTTGATTAGATCTATGAGTCTTCTAAGGGCCATTCTGTAGAGTCTTCTAAGTTGTGTGCAAGTAAGGAAAATGTGACCCTTTCCCTTTCCTGTTTATGTTCCTTTGACCCTTTCTCAAGCTTTACTGTTTTAGTTAAGACTTTAAGCACTGTACTGAATTAAGAGTGTAGTGATTGGATACCTTTACCTTTCTCCTGATTTAGAGGCCATGCTGTCAGTTCCCCTCTTACTGTAACGTTGACTATAGGTTTGCCATAGCTAGCCTTTATTATATTGAAGTATGTTCCTTCTTATTCAATTTTTTTTCAAGAATTTTCATTATTTCCCAAACATTATCAAAGGCATTTTTGCATCTAATTAGATTATCACCAGATTTCTGTCCTTACGTCTATTTATGATTCTTTTTGTTTGTTAAACCATCTGTGCTAGTTGGTTTTTATTTATTTATTAAATTTTTTTGGTCAACATGACACAAGCTAGAGTCATGGGGAAGAAGGAACCTTAATTGAGAGAATACCTCCTTACCACACTGGCCTGTGGGCAAGGCTGTAGGGTTACTTCCCTGATTAATATTGATGTGGGAGGACCCAGCCCACTGTGGACAGGTGGTCCTTGGTCATATAAAAAAGGAACCTTAGAGAGCCGTGGAGAGCAAGCCAATAAGCAGCATTCCTTCATTGCCTCTGCCTCAGTTCCTGCCCTGACTGTTCCTCAGCAATGGATTGTGACTTGGGCGTTGTAAGTTGAAATAAACTCTTTCCTCCCTAGGTTGTTTTTGGTCCTAGTGTTTTATCACAGAAGCAAGCTAGGATACCATCTTGAATCCTGAAGCAAAACGAACATGGTCATGATGTGTGGTCTTAATGTACTCTTGGGTTTGTTTTGCAAGTATTTTACTTGGAGCTGTTGTAGACATAAGACTCAAGACTATTCATTTTGGAAATGAGTCTGTGATTTTTCTCTGTTGTGTCTTTCTCTGGTTTTAATATTTGGACAACACTCAGATTCACAAAAGGGTTAGACAGTGTTCATTCTCTTTGTATTTATGGAACAGTTTGAGAAGGACTAGGATTAAGTCTTCTTTGGAAGTCTGGTAGAAGTCAGCAGTGAACCTTATCAGTCCTGAGGGTTTTTTTGGTGGGGGGGATAGTTTTTGCTTTTCAGTATCATTGATTGTTATGGATCCTTTAAAGTTGTTTTTAGTCTCTTAATTTTGGTGGATTGTATGTGTCTTAGAATGCTTATTTATATTTTCCAGTTATTTCAGAATATGCTTTCAAATTATTTTCTAATGATCTGAATTTCATTGGAATTTATTGTACCTATTTTTTATGTCTAATTTTGTTATTTTGGGTATTCTGGCTTTTTCTTCTGGCTAGATGGATAAGGCTTTATTAATCCCCCCTCCTCCAAAAGAGACAACTCTTTGGTTCATGTCTTCTTTATGTTGTTATTCTTATAGTCTCCATTTCATTATCTTTTCTGCCTGATGTTTATTATTTCCCTCTTTTTGCTGGTTTTGGATTGGTCTTGATTTTTCTATGGCTTTTAAGTACATCATTATGTTGTTTATTTAAGCTCTGTGAGGTTTAAATCTAAGGATCCATATCTGTAAACCTTCATTTTTCTGTTTTTGCTGCATTTCAGAGGTTCATTTTCATTTAGCAGTATTTTTGTATTCTCCCTGACTTCTTTAGTGTCCATCTGGTCATTCAAGAATATGTTGTTCACTATCCCAATTATTTATGTAGTTTGAGGTTTTATAGAAAATAGATAGATGATATTGATGTTTGTTGTATTCTATTAAAATCTCAACTTGTTTATATTTACTAAGACTGGCCTCATGACCTAGAATGTTGTCCACTTTAGAGACTGTTACTTGAGCCTCAGAGAGGAATGTATATTCTATAATTTTTGGATGCAATATTCTCTGTTATGTCCATTTCATGTGTGGTGCAGTTTAACTTTGAGGTGTATTTGTTGATATTCGGTCTGGTTTATTGCTATGAGTGGGGCACTGAAACTGCCCATCGTATTGTCTTAGAGCACATCTGTTCTGTCTGTCAGTATTTGTTAATGACACTGGGAGCTCTATCATTTGGTATACATACACTGACAGCTGTTGTCTTTATTTTTCCCTTTGTTGTTATTTAGTGGCCTTTTAATATCTTCTGCTACTTTGGGTTGGTAATCTATTTTATAACATCAGGTGAGCCTGTTTCCTTGGTCTCAGCGGTGACCAGCCTGGTGCACTTCTGTGCATCCTTTCGCTCTGTATGTGCTTTGTTTTTTTTGTTTGTTTGTTTTTTATTATTATTTTTTGATACTTTATTTACATTTCCAATGTTTCCCCCTTTCTAGATCTCCTCTTTGGAAACCACCTATCCCCTCCCCCTCCCCCGCCTCTATGAGGGAATTCCACCTCCCACCGACCCGCCCACCCACTCCCATATTCCCACCTTGACATTCCCCTTTACTGGGGCCTCTCCTCCCCACGATGGCCAACGAGGCCCTCCTCTGCCACATATGTGGTCCGAACCATGGGTCCCACCATGTGTATTCTTTGGTTGGTGGTCCAGCCTCCAGGAGGACCGGGGACAGGAGGGGGGGATCAGGCCAGTTGACACTGTTGCTCCCTCCATGGGGCTGCAGACTCCCTCAGCCCCTTCAGTCCCTTCTCCAACTCCTCCATCTGGGACCTCACGCTCAGTCCAGCGGTTACTGTTAAGTGAAACTTGGGTATTCCAAACGATTCGGCTAATATCCACTTATCAGTGAGTACATACCATGTTTGTTCTTTTGTGACTGAGTTACCTCGCTCATGATGATATTTTCAAGTTCCATCCATTTGCCTGAAATTTCATGAAGTCATTGTTTTTAATAGCTGAGTAGTACTCCATTGTGTAAATGTACCACATTTTCTGTATCCATTCCTCTGATGAGGGACATCTGGGTTGTTTCTAGCTTCTTGCTATTGTAAATATGGCTGCTATGAACATAGTGGAGCATGTGTCTTTATTACATGTTGGAACATCTTCTGGGTATATGCCCAGGAGTGGTATTGTTGCCACTGACTTTCTTGGAGGCATCTCCTAGTTGGATCTTTTAAGAAAATCCCATCAGGTAGCCACTGGCTTTCAAATAGAGAATTAAGACCATTTACAGTTAAGGAACTTGCTGAATCCTGTAATTTTTGTGGCTACTTTTTATGGCTGGTTGGACTGTCATTTCTTTTTAATTATTTACTGCAGTGTTGGCTTGTTGGTCATGAATTGCTTTAGTGTATGCTTCTCCTGAAATGCCCTTATTTTCCAGCCAATTAAAAAATATAACTTTGCTAGATACAGCAATGTTTAGTGAATATTTATTCTTGAGGCTCAATTCCTAGGCTCACTCAGAGAGGCGCAAAGGGGCTATTGTAACAGCAGCAGCAGAATACCCCACAAGATAAAGAAGGATTCTGGAAGTCAACTGCTCAGTGTGGCCGCAACATGACTTAGCATCTTTTATTTATTAATTTTTCTTGATGGTTTTCTTTGGTGAGATCCAGCAGTACAAATTGAATGGAAGTCGAAAGCATGCACACCCTTGCTTTGTTTACAGTCTCAGGGAGATGAAGTCAGTCTCTGGCCATTGGAGAAATTGCTGTCTATGTGCAGTGTCATTCATAGATGTTTATTACCAGACCAAAGGACTTTTCCTCTAGTTCTGTTTTGTTGAACATTGTAAAAGTGGTTGTCAGATTTTTCAAAAAGTCAAGTTGTTAAGGTGACTGTGGGTTTTTATGAGCACAACAAAAAATGTTGTAATTTCTTTAGCATTGTTTCATCTGTCTTCCTGTGTTGGAAGCTAAAATTTTACTAGTCATTACATCCCAACTTGGATAATTTCAGTCAGAGGTGTCCTTAAAACCCTAGTTTTTAAAACCTAATTTAACACTGGCATTAAAATTATCTGTATTAATAACATTTTCATGTTTTCAAGGAAAAGTAATGTTTCTCATAATGATAATCTCAGAAGCCTTTACAGTTGAGAAAGTTAATCACCCATAGAAAGGTTTAAATTCACAGAATTGCAAGTCATTGTTAATTTTAAGTCATTAGTAGAAAAACAGGTATACCTTCAGCAGCTAATGGTTTATCTTTTAGAACAACTCAGAGTTGGCGTAAGGAAATGTGCATTCCTAATACAGATTGAAGGAGATGATGCACATGCTACCAGCCTTGGGCTTGTTTCACACTTTAAAACTGTCTTTGCCTACAGTATAAACAACTCGAATGTTCTATTTATTTTTAACATTGCCATCTGTCACTGTTAGATGCCAGATCGGGAAGATGCAGCTATAGTTTGGGTCTAAAAACTTAAATCTCCCTATATTATTATACAACAAGGGCAATGGGAATTTTCTCCCTTCAAAGCTGTTTTTTTTTTAATGTTCTTATTGTGTTCAATAACTCATGTAAATGAAAATGAAACTGAGTTATTGTGTCCTGACCAAGACAGCAAATGGCTGTAGCGCTTAAGGGGGAGAGAACAGGAAGGGAAGAGAAGCAGGGAACAGGAGATAGCTGGGTGGGAGAAGCTGCAGCTGGGCCGTGAGGGGAGGAAGTGCATCTCCTCTGGCTTTGTGTTGTTGGTGTTCACTGAGGAACTATTGATATCTCTTTCCAGTTTGGAAACACTCTCAGCTGTTGTCTCCTCTCTTTTCCTGCCCACATGACTTCCATTCCATGGTACTGTCTCCCTGATCTTGGGCTCTGTTCTGTCCCCTCTATTCTCTTATGTCTTTGTACGGATACTTTCTATTGACCTGTCCTCAACTTTGAGTGGTGCGGCTTTCTGCTCTGTATAGTTTTCTCTTAATGCCATAGTTTCATTACCAGTATCAACATAGGTGATCTTTTAAAAATTATCTCCTTGGTGACGTTCTACGTCTATCATATTATCTAACCTTGTTTGTGAGAGAGATGGGGTGGGGGGCAGAAGAAGAAGGAACATCAGGAGGACTGTGGGAAGCAGAGTATGCTTCTGTTGTTGTTCCTTCAGACAATCTTTTAATGACTCCGACTTCTCAGTGTTGAAAGAATCACTAGACCAAAAGATCCCAAGCAGCCTTATCTTCCATTCCATATATATATATGAACCTCAAACACAGCACACAGACACTATCAGCCTTCAGAACACAATGGGAAATATTCCTAAGGAACATAAATATTTAGTATATAAGAATGAAAGTAAAATATACTTTTGATGTATGAGCTTCAAAACACAAAAGACCAGGGACCCTAATTGAAATAGTTGGACAGAAATTTTTACAAAGCCCTCAGTAGCAATTTTAATACTGTGATCATTTAGCATATTTAATACAGAAATAGTACTGAGTTCTCTCCCAGAGCCTATGACCTATGTCACATGTTTTTATATATATGTGTATATATATATGTATATATATACATATATATATATATATATATATATATATGCGTGTGTGTGTGTGTGTGTGTGTGTGTGTGTGTGTTATGAACTATAATAAGATCAGAGCATCTGTCAACCTTCATCAGAGACACTTCTCCTTGGAGTAGGTAGCATTTAACACAAAGACCCGACCAATCAGCACAGAGAACAAAAGTCTGTAAAGTGTTCAGCCCCAGACTGGAGACGTCATTTCTCATGCTAAGGCTCAGGAATCTTAGCAGAAAAGAGGGCAGAAAGATTAGAGGTGGTAGATGACGTCAAAAAAACTGTTTTCTAGACACAATAGGAATACCTACACATTTGAGCTTGCAGTGTTTGTGACATCACACATTAGACCTGCACAAGCTTCAGCCGGACAAAATCCTTTCCTAGAGAGCAGGAGGGTAGCTAGCTGTGTAGCCACTCCACCAGCTAACCAAATATTGGCATCTTATGGCTGCCGTGAGAGGGAGGATCCTGGTTTTTTGTTGTTGTTGTTGTTGTTGTTGTTGTTGTTTTAATCTCGTAGGCTGACCACACAACAGAGCAGGCCCAAATCTCAAGTTTATCTGGACTACATAAACTAGGCCAGACGGAGAAAGAAGTAATTTTTTTTTACAGGAATCTCTAAGTTGGATGCAGTGGGCTGGGAGAGTTGAGAGGGTGATAAGGGGAAGAGTTGGGGAGGTGAATACATTCAAAATGCATTCTGTAGGGATCCAATGCCTTTCCGAACTCTGCAGGCCTCAGCAGTACAAGTGGTGCGCAGGCATCTAGGAAAGCAGGACACCCATATACATACAATAAATACATCTTTAAAAAATACATTGTATGAAATTCTCCAAGAAGTAATGATTTTTAAAAACCTAAAAATGGAAATATAAGAAATGTCAATATGAAGCAATAGAGAGTTAACAAAACAATTATAGGTTAGTTAAAGAAGAAAGAGATGTGTCTGTCTGTGCTGGACCTTAAGCCAGGGTCTCAGGTATGCTAAGCAAGTGCCCTACTCTTAGCTGTCTTCAGTTTCCTGTTCATTGATTCATGTTATTTAATCCCCAGGTCAGAAACAAGATCTAGGTAATTGATACAGATAATTATTTGGTTTAAAACTATCCAATACACCACAAATTATTTTTTATTGTATATATTTAATGTTTTTAACCTGTGTCCACACCATGATACATGCATGTATGGAGGTCAGAGGGCAGCTGGCATGAGTTAGTTCTTTTCTTACCATCACAGGGGTCCCAGGGGTGGGACTCAGATCTTCAAGCTTAGCAGCAAGTCCAGTCACCTGCTGAGTCATGCCTCAGACCCTGATTATAGTATTTATAGCCAATGGTGGGAGAAGGAGCCTCTCTAGATGCTCCCATAAATAGGCTTGCATGATGTAGTTTTGTCCTCTGTTTGGTAATAGCCAGCTTCATTTTCCTCTGGTAGCAGATACAGAAATAGCTTAACTTTCATTTTGGGGAAGAACTTTATAATTAAGCATGTAACTGGTGAGATCTTTACATTTATTTAAGAAGTAATTTAATATGATACCATACCAGTCTGATTCAGTAGTGTAGTTTTGGAATTAAGAATAAAACTCTCCATAGTTTTTTGTTTGTTTCTTTGTTGTTTGGGGTAGTGCTGGGCGTGGAGTTCAGGGATTTGGCAGCATGTTGGTCAAGGGCTGTATGCCAGAGCAGCATTCCCAGCTGCAGGGTTGAATTTATTTATTTATTTATTTTTGAGAGTTTCCGAATCACATTTTGTTTATACCCACCCCCTCCCTCCTACAGTGTTCTTTTAAGGCAGAATTTCCTTGTGGTGTTCTTCTAAGAAAGTGGTCTTCTAATATCTTGCTTTCTTTGTTGTTTTACTTGTGAAGTTGCTAATCACAGTTCTTTCCTTTATTTTTGTCCTTCCCTCTGTCCCTCCCTCCCTCCTTCCTTCCCTTCATTTTTGAGTTTCCAGCTCCTTTATTGGCATCTTCTTTCAGGGTCACTTTAACTGAAGTGACCACGTTTTTCCTTATTATTTTGGAATGTTATCTTGAATATTCTTCCTGCTGCACATATACATATGTGAGAATAATACTTTAAGAATCTTGTTTGGGCTAGAGAAGTGGCTCAGTAGTCAAAGGCAGCGGCTACTCTTCTAGAAGACTCAAGTTCAATTCCCAGCACCCACATGGTGGCTCACAATCGTATGTAACTCCAGTGCCAGGGAGGTCTGATGCCTTATTCTGGCCTTTGTGGGCACCAGGAATGCACATGGTACACAGATATACATGTAGGCAAAATACTCATAAAGGAATAAAATTAAAATGATTTAAACAAGAATATTGAGGTGATAAAATCAGTATCTTTGATGGAAGAGGCAGAGGAGTGTTAGAATGCTTGAGGTAGCCTCCTCCCTGAATACAATGTAAATATTATGTCAAGATGATTTTTCTTATGCTGCAGCAGGAAAAGAGCCCTAGAAAATTGATGATGCCTTTCCCCTCATTTTATTGACCTCCTCTTCCACTTTATGCAAGGTTGTATCCTTTGTGCATAATGCATATGTGAAAACAGTTTTCTACTTGGAATTATGAACAAGAGCTGTTTCCATTAGAGATAGCAAAAATATTTCCTAAGCTCTCACATTCCCTTAAAACTGTGTTAGAAATAGGCCCCTAGACACACTTGTCCCGCCCTGATTAGTCCTTGGCACTTAGAAATCATTTCAAATTTGGGTTTTATTCATTAATCAGATTAATTTATTATCTTGTGTGGTGCTAGAGATCTAACCTCAGCCTCATTCATGAGAGGCCAAGTGCCTTATCATTGAGCAATAATAATATCCCAGTGCCCTGGTAGGTAATTACTTAGGTGCATGCTATATGCTGTAGCCTAAATAGAACGCAGCAGATGGAATTTCATCCTTGAGAAGCAGCTATGAGGGGGTGGTGGTGAATAAATCAGTGAGATATATGGTATAATAGGTAAGTGCTCTGGAGAAAAGTACAGCAGAGAGGAGTTCAGAGAGTGGGCATCTGGAACCTTGTTCTTACAGGGTTGAGATTTTAGGAGAGGAGTGTGTTCAGGGAAGGAACTGTTGAAGCTTCACTTTTGAACAAAGACCTAGAGGAGATGGGGAGGGAAGATGAGCATATACCCAGGGAAGAACTCCAAAGAAGGACCAAGGCAGTATTAAGATAGAGAACTGTCTGGATTTTAGTTTGTAAAAGTGCCAGCAGGAGGGCCAGGTGAGCTAGAGAGAATGGAGAGATGGAGCCCGGAAGGGAAAGGATACTGGGCCAGCCTCCTTGGGCCTAGGTGCCGCTGTGGGGCTTGGCTGTTATTTGGGAAGGCAATGAAGAGTATAAGAACAGTTGCTTGAGCTAAGGTGCTCTGCTAAAAGGGTAATTTTGGTGGCTGACTTAGGGGTAAAAGAAAGGACTCAGAGTGGCTGTTTTGGGTGACCAGGCAAGAAGTGATGGTACATGACCAGTGTGTGGGACGTGAAAGTGTTTAGAAAAGTGTTTTGATTCTGAATATATCTGTCCATAGTTCAAAGAATTTGGAAACACACTCTGAAGGCTTTGAATTATTCCAATAATTTTTATAATAGAAAGTTAAGAATGGAGCTGGTTGCCTCCCCAGTGAATTCTCTTGTCTTTCTACATGCACCAAGGCCCATCCGACTCCATTTTTCACAGATTGACAGCTCTAAACGTTGTGTTAAATATGAAGGAGAGTGACAGATGAGTTTTCCTTTGCCATACGTGATCAATAGTTGACACAGTACAGTGCATTTTTCAGTTAAAGGTACTTGCAAAGTTTTCATTTTGAAATGTCTTAGAAAAAATTGCAAAAATAGCACAGAGAGGTCCCTTGTCCTTGTCACTCCTCTGAGTTGTTCCATCTTACATAACTAGCGGTGCAGTGCATTATGAAAAGCAGGAGATTGACGTCATCCAGTACAGTTAACCATAGTGGAGACTTCACTCCCAGATCTGCCAGTGTTTGTACACTCTCCGTGTCTCTCCAATGGGTTAACACGAGAGCCGCTGCTGGAACTGTTCAGTCCTCTCACACCTACATAAACTTTGTGGAATATACTTAGTCTCACCTCTTAATGTCTTGAGTAATATAAAGGCCTTGTGGATTGTACTGGGTGCTAGCAAAGTGTCTTTCTATGTTATATGTTTCTTCTGTTTCCATCTTTATTCTTTGTGTTTGTGTGGAGGGTGTGTGTACTGGCTGGTTTTGTGTGTCAACTTGACACAAGCTGGAGTTATCACAGAGAAAGGAGTTTCAGTTGAGAAAATGCCTCCATGAGATCAGCTGTAAGGCACTTTCTCAATTAGTGATCAAGGGGGGAGGGCCCCTTGTGAGTGGTACCATCTGTGGGCTGGTAGTCTTGGGCTCTATAAGAGAGCCAGCTGAGCAAGCCAGGGGAAGCAAGCCAGTAAGTGACATCCCTCCATGGCCTCTGCATCAGCTCCTGCTCCTGACCTGCTTGAGTTCCAGTCCTGACTTCCTTTGGTGATGAACAGCAGTGTGGAAGTATATGCTGAATAAACCCTTTCCTCCCCAACTTGCTTCTTGGTCATGATGTTTGTGCAGGAATAGAAACCCTGGCTAAGACAGTGTGTATATGTCTGGACATTTGTGCGGGTGTATACACACTCTTGCATACATGTAGAGTCCAGAAGTCACTGTTGGTTGTCTTTCTCAATCACCCTCAACCTTACTTTTGGAAGCAGGAGTTTCTCACTGAACTCAAAGCTAACCAGTTTAGCAGGACTGTTTGGCCGGTGAGCACCAGGTATCTGCCTGTCTCTCTCTCCCATGTGCTGGGATTATAGATACCTACCACCACACCAGGCTTTCTGTCTGGGTGCTGGGGATCTAAGTTAAGTATTCATGCTTGTGTGGAGAGCAGTTTACCAACTGAGCCATTAGCATAGCACTCCTGTCTTTGTTCTTTTTCTCTCCCTCTTTTCTTTCCCTTGCCCTCCTTTACTATGTCTAGTATTGAACAAAGAAATAATTGTGTGTGTGGGGAGGTGTTTTTAATTTGAAATTAAAGAAGACACCTTCTTTGTCATGGATAAATCTTAGGAGTCTTACATCCTGTTCAATAAAACCCCACATGCACTGCCAGGAAGTTTACTTGCTTTGTCTTGCCACACTTGGGATTCTCTGTGTCCTTTTGTGTTTTAAAACCAAATCCAGATCTTTCTTTCTTTACTGTGGCTTGCCATTTAGCAACAGTTTTATATTCAGAGCTGTGTTCAGAAACAGAGGAAAGAATAAGTGTAACCAAGAGTCTCACATGGGTAAATACTCGGTGGGTATTGTCTCCCCTTAATAGCTCTGCTGCTCTGGCACATTGCTCAGCCTCTTTGCCGTGGTTTCTTCATTTGTAAAATCAGATAACAGCATCAGCATTATAGAGTTGGATGAAGATTTTTGTAAGTACTTAGAATTGTGTCTGGTACCTCGTAATGATTTTGTTGAAGAAAACAATATCTGACTGAAATTTTAATTGGAATTGGTAAAACCTCAATTGGAACAGGAAGTTTGTCAGTACTTTCTAGTTTATTTTTTTAAAAATCCAGTTCAGTAGAGATAATGTAGGGTGAGGATTCTCTTCAGTGTGTAGTCCTTGTGCAGATGACTAACGATAATGATTTATGAGTGCTCATGTGGTAGGGTTTGCTGAGCACTGCACCTTTGCTGGTAAATGTTTCCAATGGAGGACGGGAGGTATCCTGGAGTCAGTGATGAACTGAGCCTTACGGTGTGCAGTGAAAGCTTGCCTTGGAAGTGCGGGATTTTCAGTTCTGAGCAAACTTTTCTTTTCCCTGATACATGTATAATTGTCATTTTCAAGATTTTTCCTGCAGAGGCTGTGTAAGTGGATGTCTTAAAATACGTCAGTAGCATAGCAGTCACAACTTAGTATCAACTAAGGTGTTGAGAGGTTTGTTCCTTCCGCCTGTTGCAATGGGTCTCATAACTCGGCCTTTTACTAACAATAAGTCCTACTTGCTTCCAACCCTCTCTGGTTTTACCTTGGCCTAACCTGCCTCATTTTTTCAGATACACTGTCCCCACCCACTTAGCAAACACAAATAACTGACTAGTAACTGGCAAAGCAAGAAGGGCAGAGTTGCAATTTCCTAGGGCTGCTTTCGGACCAGGAAACGCTCACCTGTGGGAGGCTGGGGGGGTGGAGCCATGCTGGTGAAGCCCGTTCTGCAAGTGTGAGCTTAAGTTGGGGCGTTCCTGTGCTGTGGCAGAGCTGTACAGGCAAGAGGAGGATTCAGCTCCTGAAGGCAGAGCTCTCACCCAGGAGGCTGAGTCAAAACAGGGCTGAAATCCAGGCTGAGGGCTTCTGAAAGGGGCCCTGCGAACAGCTGCCACCTCCGAGGGTGGTAGAGACCTGGCCAGGAGCCCTCTGGTGCTGGATAAGGTCTGAGCTGCTGTGATTACGTTTCCATTTGTAAGCTACCGTTGTCTTCCGAGTCTACTGCTAAATACAGTCACGGAGTAATTTTAAATACTGATCTTAAAACTTGCATCACAGCAAGAGGTAAGGAGATAACAGTTCGTCATTCAACATTTCATTTAAACTACTTTGGACTAATTCCTTGGAAGTATTTTTAGATATTTGGTCTATGATCTTAAGAGACTATGTGATTTAGTATTTGTCTGGAGATTGAATAATAGCATTCATATTTAAAGTAAAATTTGTCAGTTGTACTGCACAGGTATTATTTCCCAGAGATTTTTAGGAAATACTTATTTTCCTACTGTTTCTGGTCAGCTTACTTGGTAATGCCTTCTAGACCTGAGTTAATATAACAGATTTTCATCATTAGACAATCGTGCATGTGTGTGAGTGTGTATGTGAATGTTTCTTGTGGGCTAATACTATTTCAGTGGTTGATTAGGGGAAAAAAAGCAAGGCTGACTTACTTAAGACTTAGCAGGCTCTGGGAAGTCTGCTTGGTTAATATGAGGGAGTAAGCTCCTGTCTGTCTTCTCCATTCCTGCCAGCATTCTGCTCCTTCCAGCACTGTCCTTCCCAAGGACAGTGCTGTCACTCATGAAGGACTGTGTCTCCTCAGAGACTGCACGGCTGGTGCTTATGTGGGGCTTTGATAAAGCATTTTCATTATGCTTATTTCGCTAGCATGACATGCAAGAAAGTATTTTCTCTAAAACACAAAGCAGCCCAGTTATGTTTTCTTTTCAAGATCGACACACCATTGCTTAAATTGTAATCAGTATTGTAATTTTCAAAACATTAAGTGGAGAAGTTTCAGAATTTAGAGTTCTTTTTCATAGCCAGCTTAAAAACACCCACCTGTCACTCAGACAAAATGATCTGAAAGCACAACTTTTCGCCTTTCAAGTATTGGATAATAATGTTTTGTACTTAGTAGAAGAGAGCAGAAATCTGAAATTAGCTGGAAAACTACAGGAAAAAAAAGCAGAAACCTTCCTATATTTGTCTGTACCCTCCCTTGGTTATCCTTTGGAGTTATAGGGCCAAATTTGACTAAACTTGGTTTGAAAAACTGAGTCAGATTCTTTGTCAGTCATGTACTAAGGGAAGATTACCAAAGTTTTCAGATCAAAGGAGAAAGAAATTGTAATGGAAAAAACATTTCCTGCTTCCTGACACTGGGCTAACATTTGACACCTGTCATTCCTTGTAAGGTAAGTGGTGGCCGTTTGGATTTTCATTTCATTGCATCATGAAGGAAACAGGATTCTAATAGGTAATATGTTATAAAGATCTCAAAAGTTTGAAGGAAGGGTGCAACTTTTGCCTTTAAGGAGACCGACTGCAAGTGCACGCTCTCAGCACACTACAGTTTTAGAGCCATCCCCTTTAATCTTTTGCTGTAAGACTTTTACATCCCCAGCCCGTCCATGGTGATATAATGCTCCACACCAGTCCTCGGAGCCTATAGAGCACACAGCGCAGGAAGTGGATGCTTGTACTCGAATCTAATCAAAGAAGGAAAAAAATATCCAGGAAAGAGGATTTTCATGCCAATGAGTTTAAGGTTCTAAAATTTTGTTTCCTACAAGTTTATGTAGTATTTTGGTAGACCTTTGATATACCTGAATCCCTAAAATATGTGGTTGCTATGCCTTAATTTTTATAAGAATGTACATATTAATACATTTCTTCCTGAAATCATACTTACCAAATACTACATCCTAGAAAAATAAGAGCCCAAGCAATATTAAACCTCTTAGCAGGTTCAAAAATCTGTAACCTGTGAATTATCTCATTCCCATGTTAAAATACATTCAGCATCAAGGAATTTATATCTATCTCAAGTTTCCTCCTACTCACTTCTGGTAAAATGCAAATCTTCCTTTTGTTCCACTTTTAGAAATAAAATTAGTCATAGTCTTTTATATAACTGAGTTGGTAAAGTCACCAAGTTATTAAAAAAAAAAAGCACACTTTGCTTTTGCAAAGAGTTGAAGAACAAAACCACTTACATATATTTTAATTTGTAATTGAAATTTAAAAATAAAAACAAGTGTCTGTGAGCAGAAAAAAAAAATCTACGAGCTTATTTATATCATCCTAAATCACAGAATCTAGATTTGAGCCTCTGTGACATTTCTAATAGGAGTCATAGCTCCCTGGAAAATCAAATAAGCAGTGTAGATACCAAGAGCCTTATCTAATATTATGACATTTTCCCAGGGAACATGTTTTCAAAAGCTCCGTGTTGTAACTGTGTTTTATATCTTCTGGTGAAGGACAGCAGCCTGATGCTTCTTTGGTGTCATTTGCAGACACAGTCTTACTTAAATACCCATATATTTTAGGCATGCCATACAAGTGCCTTGTGCTAGGTGTAGAGAAGCCAGTTGCCTGTTTTCTGCTTAGTATTTTTTCCATGTGAGCCATTCTTTCTTCTATCACTGAAAGATACTCTTTTGAAAATCACTGTAAGCCTATTTTCCAGAGCCTTTAAGTGTCATTGATTTGCTTTCAGGTCAGTAATGGCTTTGAAATGGCTCCTCATCTCTCTCATCAGCACATGTGAGCCTATTATATAACTGTCAGAGAGTTATTACTGCCAGTGTGCCATTTTAAATCCAGCATGCAGGACCCGACAGGCATTCCTAGGATACCTGGTTTCCTCCCTTTGAGGTTGGAATGTCAGACATCATTGTGAGAACTGTGCAGGCTTCAGATATTTTCTCCCTGGCAGCTGTCACCGGAATCAGTTACAGAATCATATGTTTTCTTACTTTCAGAATTGTTAATCATATATAGAACAACAAACAAAAAACCCAAAACCATTCTGTGCTTTTTTTTTTCTTCTTTTTTTGATTTACAATAACATCAAGAGCATGTTAAAAGCTGAAGCTCAGCTTATTCAAAGAGTTTTTAAATTTATGTTCGGGTAATAAGGGCACAAAGCCCAAAGCTGGACACCTGTTGTATTCCTGATTTCAAAAATAGAAGCTAATTTTGGTGGTTCCTGCAGAAGACATTAAGGATTTTGACTTTTGAACATCACTCTGCAGAAGCTCAGAAATTTGTAGGTAAAACTTACCATTTTTTTCCCTTTTTCCCTCCTTCCTAAAACCTAGGCCCAAAGTTAACCTTTATAATGTATATGGAGTTGACCAACAAAAATCATAAAATAAACAGTATTTTATCCTTGTCTAAAAACTTGGAAACAAATAAACCAAAATAATCAATAGGATTATCATGTTGTATAATCAGTTTTATGCCTAGGTTCTAGAAAGTAATGTATGTTATATAAGTTTGTTATATAAAGACTCCTCCCTCTAATTCTAAGCATCCATGGAACAAAGTAATATATAAAGAACTAAACTCAATGTATTAAACATTAAACTATAACCTTAATGGCAACTTTTTAATAATTATGTTTTATACAATCCTTTCTCAAGATGATTTAGGAAGTCTTCCCTTTAAAATTGAGTTTTCTAATTAAGTTTTAGATAATGCTCCTGATAAATTATTTAAAACATAAATATTTTCCATAGACTTGAGAGGTTTTTTTCTATGCTATTTGACATTTGTGTTCCCACAGAATTTTATGTTTGGGGGGTACTTTTATTGAAATCTAGATTTGTGTTGCCTAGTGAAACATTTTATTATGCTATTAAACTAAGATCTTACACTGACTTATTGTCCATAATCTAGCAAAAATCATCATCAAAAACATCTTCATATTCTTGGCCCAGTACTTTTCCCCTAGCCTAGCCAACAAAGGGCTCACCTTCAGCAGACCGTGGGTTGAAGTCCTACTCCACAATGCTTCAGAACTCTAAACGTTCCGCATCAAAATGATGCCACAGTGAATAATTCTATACCAGACCTCATGTGACAAATCAGTCAAAATGGGGATACACTATAACATTATATAAAATTATTCACATACTGAATATAAGGCACATGTGGAATATACATGAATTTCATGTTTAGGTTTGGTCCCCTGTCCTTTTCTTTTCTGTGGATACATGAAAAGATATATATACAAATTTATATTTAAGTAGATAGATAGATAAGTATGTCTAAATCTGGAAATATCAGAAATCTAAAGCATTTATGATACCAAATATTTTAGATAAGAGAGACTCAGACTTAATTTCTCTTACTATTGAAACCTATAAAAGCTTTAAATTCCTAGGTTATTGGTTCAAGTATGTATTTTAAAATATTCAAATAGGATGACTAGCATTTTAACTGAGTGCCAATTATGTAGATACAGAATAGTACCAAAGAAACTGAAGAGACCTGAAATATGGGTGCTAGGTTTTATTGATAATATATTGCTGGATACATAGAAAGGCATTAATGCCAATGTTCTCATAACATGACATAGCATGTAATGGGGAAGTAATCATTCTATTTAATATTTCTGTCTGGATATAAACTTCTAAGAGTTTAAAAGTGATTAGATATATGTAATTCATTTAGAATGCAATGCTAATAAAAACTGGAATTAAACTCATTAATATCTGTAAGGTCCTGACACATAGTAAGCATTCCATGAACATTTGTTGTTCTGTAATTATAACTGGTTAAGGATTTCTTTTCCTTCATATTGTCTTAAAGGACCAGGAACAGAGCTATACAAAGTGTCAGAGAAAGGGTATACACATAAGAATAGAGTCAGGGGTAGAATGTCTTGATTATTCCTTAATAAAAACTTAAAACTTTGTGTTTGATCTGCAAGAAACAGCTTTACTGTGCTCTGTGGAGTGTATATGAAACTGACCCTGTAATTCCAGCCCTCAGGAGCTCAGGCAGGGGGATCTTGCCATTTGAGCTACAGGGTAAGATCCTTCTCCCCAGGTCCTCACAAATTCATAGCTTGATTTTAGTGAGGGACTCGATGATATAAAGGAGTCTGTTACATCACTGTCCATCCTTAGAACTTGATATGAAATGTGTTCAATAGTATAAGAGAAAGATGTTTCTAAAAATTCTGTATTTCAGTTACTAGAAGCTTTTTTAGTTGAGTTTCTTTAACGTTTGAGTCACAGAATCTTACTCAACCATCTAGAAAGTGTCTTTTAGAGATTTGTAGAGCTACTGACTTACGCATAATTTGTGAGTCCATTTATTTGCAGATGGAAGTTTTATTTGTATCAGTATTTCCTCGCCACACCCCGGTGAGTGCTGATCTCCCTCAGCATGACCACTCTCGTCTCCAAAGGTCCTTTAAGGTTACACGCAATACACACAAAAAGTAAGTTAATCTCCACAGCTCTTGCCTGTATCCCTTGAGCTATTTAGGACTATATATGAAAATCTTTCTTGTTTCTTTGCTGTCATTTAATACATCAGTAACCTTACATTTAGAGATCCTTGTTTAGGCTGTCACACTAAAATTCCTCTGTGTCTTTTTTTATACTAAAATAGAAAACAAAAAAAAGCCCTAATGATTATCTTATAAAGGTTCACTTATAATATTTATTCGAATTCTTCAGAAAGATTTTTCATGGCTTCCAGCTTTAGTTGTTAAATTCTGACTCTCCTTCATTAGTCTCTTTACTTAAAAAGGATATGGAAAGTC
Source organism: Uromys caudimaculatus (assembly GCA_028551405.1). Classification (NCBI taxonomy): domain Eukaryota; kingdom Metazoa; phylum Chordata; class Mammalia; order Rodentia; family Muridae; genus Uromys; species Uromys caudimaculatus. Next base: position 83,354,202 of record CM052706.1, on the reverse strand, counting down.
ATACAAGGCTCTCAAAAGGGTTTTGAATTTAATTCACCACTTTCATAATTTTAAAATAAAAAAATCAAGACAACTAAAAATCATCTTAGATATAGCAAATCACCTGGAAAAGGTGACCACACATTTATTTTATACTTTTTATCAATTAGGAGCAAGGAAGTTCTTCACATTTGTGGTTTCTACTCCAAGTCCCAAAGTTATTCTTAATGGTGAAATGTACGAAACAACCAGATTAAAACCAGGAGCAAGATAACCATGTAACAACACTATTGCTTTAATTTTTTGAGATTATAATATGATTACACCATTATTGTCTTTGGTCTTTGGAGGGAGCATTGGCAGTCCAGATGAGAGAATTTCATTTCAGCTGTGTTATGTGTAGTTATAAACAGACTTGCAGGCTCGTTCGTTCGCTCTGGTTCGTTGTTGGTTTAGGTAGATACTTAGTAGCATGACTCCTTCCGACTTTCACACAGCCTTACTATTATTTCACCCATCTTTCTCTCTCTTGTATTTAAGGTAAACATTTCTTAGAGATTCAATTAAACAAATGAGAGGACTGGACTGGAAGAATCAAATCCAGATTATATGTCTGTTAGTCTAGAGGAGACTACAGTCGAATTATTACAGTAACAGAAACTAGGCTAGAACGTTGTCTCAGCAGTTAAGAGTGCTGCTCTGGAAGAGAACTTGACTGTGACTCTGTGCACCCCTGTTGGTCAGCTCAAAGCACTTCCTCCTCCAGTTCTAGGGGGAACTGAGTCCCTCTTCTGGTCTCCACAACAGCTATACACACATGATAAACAGAGGCTTACACACCCATACACATAAGTAAGAAAATAAATGAATCTTTAAGAAATAATGGGGTCGGCATGGTTGTTGAATAAAAGATAATGTTTGTTAGGTTCTCTGCACAGCAATGAGTGTTTCAGATTTATAAATTGTTCAGTTGTGACAAGAATCCTATTACATAGCTACTATTGTTACTGTTTTATAGATGAAGAATTACAGTTAGTTTATCCACACTCATGCAGCTAGCATAGAGGCAGTTTTGGAACTCTAGAAACCTTATTATTCCTAACTATGTTCATTTTCTACATGAGATTGTTAGAGGATGTAGTTTAGAGAAAAGATACCATTTAGAGTAGCAGCAAAAATTTGTAACATTTATGAGACTAGCTCTAACAGAAAATATGTAAGACCTTCATAGAAAAAGTAATTGAAGGATATAAAAGGACCCTCAGTAAAGAGAGAAAAACATTTTGTTCATATCTTAGGAGACTCAACATTGTAGTTCAAATAGTTTATTCTTCTCCAAAATAATCTATAATTGGGAACAGATTCAATGACATTTCCAAAGGTTTTTACCCTGACAAGTTGATTCTAGGATACCTATGAAAGAGTATAGGACTACAAACACAGGGCAGTTTTGAAGAGTTAAGAATAAGTGAATTATCTTTGTTACGTACTCGAAAAAAATTAATACTGATGGCAAGTGAACTCACAGAAGTTGCTGTACATTTTTTTACAAAACAGAAGTAGCTTTACAAATTAGTAGACACAGGAGTATTTAATTAAAGGTAATAGAATAATTGATAATATATATGAAAGAGAACTCTAAAATGTGAAGTGCTGAATTTTTATGTATGAAATCATAATATGTTTATGGATTGGGATAAAGAAAAATACCATAAAGTATTGGTGTTATACCTAAAGACATGCTTTAATGTCCAATAAGAAACTAATTACAGATATATATATGTGACATATTCAACTAACATTTGTTTTCAGGTTATAAAAGAATTAGTACCCATCAGTAAGAAAATACAATCAAACAAAAAATAAGTTATTTCACTAAAGAGGAATCTGAGTCACAAGTAAAGCCAAATGCCTACTAAACTAGCAGCCACAGAGTGCATGTTAAAGTCAAGTACAGTCTGATATTCGTGAGATTGGTGAAAGCAGCACAGGTGTGCGGAGTGGGCACACACCTCCCGCGGGAGTGCATCAGTAGTACAGTACTAGCGACTGTCACTCTAGAGACGGCTCTGGTAAACGTTAAGTAAGGTTGGACAGTAGCAGCACACTTTGTAGAAAAATGCTTCTGAGCATGGGTGCCAGAGGAAACCTCTCACTGTGCCAGAGAAACACTTACTATGTAGCTTAGTACAGTATTGATTAAAATTAATAAAATCTCTAGCTGATAATAGGATACTGTAAGTAGAAATGGTTGTGTATACATGAAAGGGAAGATTAATATAGTAAAAAACTAATATGCTGAACCACAAGTACCAGGGATAAGTCACAAAATATATAATGATGTAGAAAGTTTGATGCCATGATTTCATTCCTAAAATTCTAAACATATAACAGGCTTATCTGAATTGTTTGTGACTGTATACACATCTAGTTTGAGTACAAAACACGGGTGAAGATGAAAACTACTAACTTTGAGATAAAGGTTTTCTGTCTAGAGAAAATAGGATTAAGGAGAGCTTCAGCGGTCAACAGTGCTTTATTTCCTAATTTAAAATAGGAAAAAAAATATTTGTGGGCAGGTAATATGGCAATATGCTAAGCTTGAAAACCTAGATGATGGATCCATGAATATTCATATTACTTCGTTTAATTTAGTGGTTCTCAATCTTCCTAATGCTCTGACCCTTTAATACAGTGCCTCACACTATGGTGACCCCCAACCATAAAATTACTTTTGTTGCTACTTCATAATTGCAGTTTTCCTACTGTTGTAAATGGTAATTTAAATCTCTGTGTTTTCCAATGGTCTCAGGTGACCCCTGTGAAAGGGCTGTTCAGCCTCCGAAGGAGTTGCAGCCCACAGGTTGAGAACTTCTGGTTTAACTCTTCTGTACAATAGAATAATCAAAGTTAGGCATACATTAGTAGTAAGTATCTACTAAAGAACTTAATATCAGTTCACTAGCTCCTGACTCTCCTTCTTTTGGTTGTGTTTTTCTAGTTAGTTTGTTCTGAAGCAGGTCTCAGAACGGGCAGTAAAAAGCTAGGCAAAGATTAGCCCTTTAAACAGTGTTGGGGTTAAAACTAGCAGAACAAAACAAGCCTTTCTTATAAAAAATTTAAAAATAGTGTTATATTAACTCATTGTGAATTTTATATGTGTTTTCATTATATTCACTCTCCTTTCTCTGAATGCTTCCCATAGCCACCCTTTCCAGTCAACCCAACTTGGAGGCAGGAGGGCAGGGGAGAAGAGTAAGAGGGAAAAGACAAGGTGGGGGGAGGCGGAAGAAGGGGAAGAAGAATTGTTTTCTCCTCCTCCAACCCCTCTCCTTCTCTTATCCCTTCTTCACCCCAATGATTACAATTTATGTTACCCAACTCTAAGAGTTTGAATGGAGTTTCCCTACAATGTGGGAACAGTGTCCAACTTGACTCCACATGCTAGTGAATAAAAGCTCTGGTTCCGGGAAGGCTTACTTTTCTTTGAATTTTGGGCCAAAGAGGTCCTGTAGATTACCTCCTCCCAAGCTGTACAAGCTATGGCCAGTACTCTCGGCTGCCTTCCAGCACTCGATGGTAAGACCCTGCTGCTGAAGACATCCCATACATTGGCTAAAGAACTCCCCCTAAATGGGACACAAATGTCATACTCCTCTCCAGCGAAGCTTGAGGATTATCAGAGAAGAAGAGGCAGAAAGTGTGTGAGAGTCAAACATGGTGGATAACTTCAAGTAAACTGTTTTCTGGACACAATAGGGCAATTGCACATATGAACGTATGGCACTGTTAACAGTGGATCCAAGGTCTGCACAAGCTTAAGCCAGCGTGGAGCTCGCTTGGAAGGAGGGTGTGGGTTCCCACCCTGTCTGAAGCACCATTGGCACTGATAGCTGCTAGGAGAGGGAGAGTCAGCTTTCTTTCATAATGTGACTCTGGTAGGTTGATCACACTGCGGGGCAGGCCTTAAAATTTATATTTTAGGTTTGCTTTCAAAGAACAGAATTTTATATTAGCCTGTCAAGGCAGTTTAGTGTTATATATATATATGTGTGTGTGTGTGTGTGTGTGTGTGTGTGTGTGTGTGTGTGTGTGTGTATGTGTGTGTATGTGTGTATGTATATATATATATATATATATACTTAATAAAAGCAAACTTAAAAATTACAAATAAAAATTAAAATTTTTTATATTTATGTAATAGAAACCATTTAAAATACACAGTCGAGACTTAGACTCCGTGGTGTGAAGAGGCTGTTCTAAGACAGCCTGAATATCAATGTAGAAGCTTCCTGTGCTGTTGAGTTTCTACCAAATATTATCTAATCTGTGTCAGAGAGCAAAGTAATAGGTAGGGATTAGAATACAGTGTGTGAGATACATCCCAAGCTTATTACATTTATAAGTTCAGTATATCATCCGTCTAATCAGGGTAATCTTCATACAGTGTGTGTACCAACATTATCTCCCCACCAGCCTTGCGTTTTTGCCTGCTTGACTTTCTGAATTTGTTATAAATGTTACAAATAGTGAATGTTCAAATAAACTTAATGTTGAAGCTATTTTCTAGATACAAACCAGCTTCTATTGTACACACTCAGAAATTATGCCAAGCCCAGACTTGTTGTGTTAGTCTAATAGATATGTGAGAGCTGATTTAGGGAACTCTAGGTGAGTATGAGAACTCAAGTCGGCTTTGAGACTGTTTGGGAATTATGGTCATGTAATTAAAGACCTCAGTGTCCCACCTCCATGTCAGGGTTCACTTAGCTCTACAGAAATGGCTGTCTTTAGTATCTCCCTAGGAACTGGTAATTGCTATCATAAAGATTTACCTTGGCAAGGAGACTAAGTCATACTGCTGAAGCTTGTAACTACCAGGAAGACAGGTCTGGTAGGTTTGCCTGGTTTATGAAAAGATTGCAGACAGAAAAATCACTGTGGCTAAATAATATGGAAGAATTTAGTATTGTGACCTATGTTGCATCTTTAATTCTGGAATAGGAAAATTGGATGTAAAGTGAGATTGGTTTTAGTGGTGCCATTTCATACTTCTTACACTTTTTATTGTTTTACTGTCTTTATCCTAGCCTGTTCTGTGGACCTTGGCCTTACAACCTCTGGCCTACTGCCTCACTATAGCTGTGCTTCTCTAGGCGTGGTTTGATCAGCACTGGGCCATGTTACCTTCTTCAGCACTTGAGAGTTTATGTTTGCCTTTCAAGAGAGTAACTGATAACATTGGGGAGGGGTGGGGACATTTCTTCTATCCAAAGTGAGTTCCTTTTGGCAATTTTAATATGTAAGAAATGAGAAGAAAGTTTAAGTGAAGAATACTAACATAAATGAACAATTTGGAATTGTTGTAGAGCACTGAATTTGAGTATAATTAATTTGAACGTTTTTACTTGCTACTTTCTAATCCAATGCGATCAATCCGTATACTGTTACCCTTATGTTACTATTATTTTAGGCCTCGTGCTAGGATGGATGTAGATTTCAAGAAGAAAACCTGCCACCCCCTCCCACTTCCACTCCCAGGAGCGGATGTCATGCTGTGATTTATTAGTAATGGTTCTGAAAAGATAGCAGGAATGGGGTGGCAAGAAGGACTCATATCCCAACACTGGTTCCCAGCACCCTCAAGTGCAAATGTGGCCTAGAGGCGCAAGTCTTCATTTTGTACGTTAGTGCACCTTTAGTCAGTTAGGCCTGGATCACTGTTTTAGAAAAACTAAGTGTGCACATCATTCACCCTAACCGGGAAGGAAAGCCACGTTAATACCCCAAGAAGAGGGCGGAAACAGCCCGATGCCCTGAAAGACCAGTTGATTAAAGACTGTACTCTGAGTAAGGGGGTTTATTGTAATTGAGAGTTTTGGTTAAAGGATCCTAATTGTAAATCCATCCTATCATTATTAGTAGTGGTATTCAATGTGTAATTAATTCCCATTGATGACTCTAGGTATGATGTTTCTAATAAGAAAAAAAAGAGTAATTTGCCCTTCTCTACTATTGAGGAGCTCAGTTCAACATGTACAAATATGCATAATAAAAATAAATCTTAAAAGGAAATATATATATATATATATATATATATATATATATATATATATATATATACACATGCATATGTGTGTGAATTTAAGTGTTTGGGAAAGATCTGCATTACTCATTGTTTTTATATGATAAACAAACTGACATATCTTTTCAAACTTAATTTATCTTGGAGCTTATACAGTATCAGATAATCTTTTAAAAAAATAGGCTGAGTGTGGAAGTGCATACCTTCTAGCACTTGGGAGGCAGAGGAAGATGAATTTCTGAGTTCAAGGCTAGTTCAGTCTACACATCGAGTTTCAGGCCCGCCAGGGCTACCTAGTGATACCTGGTCTCCAAAAAAAAAAAAAAAAAAAAAAAAAAGCGCGAACCAATAACTCCATGCAAGTGTAAAATGATTTATTCAGCCAAGTCCTTATTGACCCACTTTTGGCTTTGTAACATACATACTGGGTGGTTTGTTTGTTTTTCTAAACATCATCACCTGATTTAGATTGACCTGTCCTCTCTGCTATGGCCTGTCCTTTGTAATCACGTTGCATCCCTGCAGCTCACTAGCCCTCAGAGCTCCTGTCTCTGGTACATATTCCTTGGAGTAGTTCTCCCTGACCTTCCTGTCTGCTGGAGTTACTTTGCTCTCAAATCATGTTTACCTCATTCTATCTATATTAGCCACTTTAAAAAAAAAAAAAAGAGTCTGGCATTTCTTTGGTTGTCGCACTGTACCCTGCTTCTCTGGGTGCCTTGAGCACAGGCAAAGTCAGTAATGGGTGGTCCACAGTCTGGGAGGGAAAACAGAGAGAGTGTGGTTCCCAGTCTCCTCTGTACCCAGGTACTGCCAGAGTCAGGAACTGGGCTCCTGGGTCCACACTTCCAGTCATGGCCTCTGTGTACCAGGCAGGAAGGGGAAGGCAGAGCTTGGTCTGATTCAGAGTGAGTGCCTACAGAGTATGGAGGGGCTGGAAGAGAGAAGGCCTTCTCTGGGAGATTCAAGCATCGCTCTTTTTTTTTTTTTTAAAGATTTATTTATTTATTTCATGTATGTGAGTATACTGTCGCTGCCTTCAGACACACCAGAAGAGGGCATCAGATCTCATT
>CM052706.1:83219658-83346965 GCA_028551405.1 Uromys caudimaculatus | reverse complement strand
CCTTTTTGGGGGGGGGGGGGATGCCCAGGAAGGGAAGCTCATTGGCTGAATGCTCAGGGGGGTTATCTAGATACCTCATTAGCATAGAGAGCTGAAGGTTTTTAGGCTACTGTGACTGATTGCCTTGGTCCTCAGTGTCACGGTTACAGGTTCCAGAGCAGATAGAGGTAGGCCTAGAATGGCTCCACCCCTGCTGTTCTTAATTCTGAGATTCCCCGGGTTTGAGCTCATTCAGCCTTACCGTTTTTCATGCCTGTCTGGTAACAAGGTCTTACGTGCCCTACATATGCTGTCTTCATTTAGGTAGTTACATATAGGTGCTAAGAGTGTGAGCATTAGCAAATGGCCTGGTTTTGAATTCTAATTATTTAATCCTAGCATGTTGAGTTTCCATCTTGTTCCTCAGTATCTTCATCTAATATTGGAGCTAAAAGGCTGACCATATGGCTCAGTGGTAAAAGAACGTGCCTCACAAGCCTGTAAACCCAAATTTATGTAAACAATTTTGATTTTTTTTTTTAAGCCAGGTGTTGTGGTGTGTGTCTGGAACCTGGAATACATAGACAGAGACTAGAGAATCACCTCAAATCTCATGGACTATACTGAATACAAAATATTGCAAAAATAATGAGAGGAAGCATGCCTCAAGACAGAGAGAACTGACCCCCAAACACTGTCCTCTGCTTCCATGCATGGTGTGTAGACACGATAGTAACTATAAGTCAATCAAGTTACTAGCAGCTGGGAGAAATAAACTCATACTAGCCTATTATTTCAGCTATGTCACAGACTCTGAAGTTAACCAAATATACTATAAATGTCTTGCCACATATTGGTGAAATTGAGAGCATGCCACTTAATTTTGCAGCAAAGAACTTCAGATAAGAAGGTTTGTCATTTTTGTAGACTTACAGCACATTAAAGGTAGCACCAAAATTATACTGATAATTCTAAGTAAAAAATATTTTGTTTTGAGTCAAGGCTCACTGTGTAACACTGGCGGGTCTAGAACTCACTGTACAAACAAGGCCGGCCTCAGAGACAGTAATCCACCAGCCTTTGCCTCCTGAGTGCTAGAATTAAAGGTGTGTTTGTCATGACTGACTTCTAAGTAAATTTTTAACATTTAGTGACTATGCAGATTTGTCCATTGAACCTTTGCAGTATAGAGTGACTGCTCCAGTTTGCCCAGAACTTTTCCTGGGCAAAGCAAAGGAAGACTCACGTCTCAAGAAAACTCAGGCAGGATACTTGGAGTCTGTGGGAAAGCTGCTTCCATCTGCAAATAGTTTCCCATGAGTTGAATGAAGGATGACCAATATCTGATCTGGTCTAGAGTAGTCCATTTGGACTCTGAGTGGCTCTAGGTAACACAGAGTTCCTCTGTAGTCCTCATCTGTTCAGATGCTGAATATCTGTAGTGACAGGAATCAGACTTGAGTAATCATGTATGCAGAGTGGGGAAAGGCCTTGGGAAAGATTCTTCAGTCCGCAGCTGATCGCTGGCCTTCTGGTGTTTGCTGTGTGTTGAGTAACTCTCTCTGCAGGCTGCATCTCTTAGCAAACACCACTATTCTAGGGATTTGCCTGTTTTCAGTTCATTCACTGTTGACTTTCTGATGTATTGATAGATGGAAATATTTTCTCCAAATATCAATTTGCTTGTCTCTTGCCTTGATCTTCAGAGAATTTTAAGTTGACGAATTTAGGCAATGCTTTATGTCATCATAGGGTGTTCTTCTTGGTAAAAGAGGAAGGAAAATAGTTTCTTTCTCCAGTTGTACCCCAAAAATTAGGAATGCTGTGAAAATTTCTCATTAATAAAAATATTTTACCATACCTGTTATTGAAGACATGTCTCAGCTAGTTGGGAAATTAAAGCAAGAAGATTTTAAGTTCAAGGCCTGTCAGGCTACAGAACAAATTCAAAGCTGACCATGCAACTTGATGAGACCCATCTTGTGTACAGTATAAGGTCTGAGGATAGCCTGGTGGTAGAGTGCATGTTCTCTGCCACTCCTGCAGGCTTGTCTCACTGTAAAGATCTCCAAAGCAATACACTGGATCCAAGCTCCGTTCCTTCTTGAGTTCTCTGAGATAGTGGCTGGCTCTCCAGGCTTGATCTGAAGGTCAGAGAGTACAGTATGTGTGATCGCTCCCAACCTCATTAAATAGGCTCACAGGCTGGGGAGAGCAAAGTGCACTAATGTCTATTAATAGCCGCCTACAGTTATATGCTTATAGTAGGTTATCTTGAAGTTAAACTGTCAAGGTTGGTTTCTTTTTGTGCTAACTGAAATATAATCCTTGCCACAACTAAGAGATTTATTTATTTTTGTCTTTTTAGTGTCTAAAAAGCACGGCAAGCTCATTACTTTCTTGAGAACATTCATGAAGTCTCGCCCAACAAAACAGAAGCTAAAGCAGCGGGGTATCTTGAAAGAGAGAGTATTTGGTTGTGACCTGGGGGAGCACCTCCTGAACTCTGGGTTTGAAGGTAAAAATCAACTCTTTCAGCTTGTGGTATTGATCCTCACGCATTTGTATTGGTTTTCTTTCACCAGTCACCAGGCACATGTAGTAAGTGCTGTGTGCTGTGGTTCAATTCAGCAGCCGACGCCTAGCTTCAAAGACTCACCTCAGTTCAGGGCGGAGTGAAGTCTCAGGGTGTGCCTTGCCCACAGTGCTGTGGTCATGTAGAAAGAGCTGGCATGTGTGTAGGACGTGGTTACTCTGTGGGGTTTATTACATTGTCCAGGCCACTTCTTCAGCCAACTTCCCTGTTCGTGTCCTAAAACATTCGCTGCCAGTTCTTTAGGGGGAGGTGACAGGTGAGACGATAAAGTACTGAAACCAACTGCCTAGATTTTATAACAAAACTTTGCATTCCTTTCTCCTTAAATTCAGAGTCCAGAATTTAGTAGTTGGAGGGAAAGAAAGGAGTTCAAAGTTTTATTGACTGAAATTTAGAAGTGTGTTCTTTAATATCTAGATTGTGTTTCATTTGATAAGTCTGTGGAACTTTTTTTAAGATTTGAGACTTTATATTGTTTACATAGTATATATCTACAGTTATACCATGAATATATATTTTATACATACACAGACTATTCAATTCTAAAACAGCTAGAACAATCACGAAGAAAAAATTCAGATATTTTAAATACAAGTTGAGAGGAGATGAGAAAAACATATAAAATAAAAAGATGTACCTATCTATTATGTATAATTGTTTCCCTTACATTTACTCTGTTTTCATTTAGACTAACTAAATTAATAACAATATGAACTGAGGTTGTATGCCACATAATGCTGTATTGGGCAGTGATAGACTGTGTATATGATAGTAGTCCAGTAAGATAGATAGTACTGTAGCTGAAAATCTCCCGTCACCTAGTGAGATTGTGGGCTTGAGAAGAGTTAGCACAGACTGTAGATCCCAGGTGCTGAGCTTAGTCTCCAGCATCACTGCCTCCCAAACCAAGGTCTAGGCCAGCACGTCAGTGCATGTTTATGATAACATTGGTGCTGATGGTTATATGAAAGTATAAACTATAGCATTATAATGACATACCTAATATTTATTGGTTTTGAGACAGAGTCTTTCTATGAGCCCTGACTGACCTGCAGCTTCCTGTCTAGTCCAGGATGACCACAAAGACCCTCCTGCCTTTGTTCCTGCATGCTGGGATTGTAGGCATAACCTAGCAGGCTTGACTATGAACATGATTCCTGATAACTAACTATAATGAATGATAGTATTACTACATTATATACTAACTGTATTGTTTAAAGTAAGTGTATTTTCATTATAGAAAATGTTTCATTATGACAGTTCTACACTTTCGTTGGTTATTGTAGAGCACATTACTTCTATCTAAAAGTTACTGTAGAAGAGTATGCTGGGATGGCAGCAGCTCACATGCGTCTTGTATTTACGGTGTTTCTTGACTGGATTATTTTCTCCTTCATTTGATGTAATTTCACTTTGTGTTTTTCATTATGGCCTCTCAGTGTATAAAAGCCACCATTAATGTTGTCAGGAAGAGACCGTACTGTTTGATCTGGAAACAACAGTTTCCAGTGACTAACAGTGATTAAGGACTCTGCAGGTAGAAGGCATTCATGATGGTTGTCCCCTCTGCCAGGCTTGTATTCTGTCAGCTCTGATGGTGCAGAAGAGAATGGAGTGATGCTAGCTGTGAGGCTTCAGCTTTATTAGAGATTCAAAACTGGCCCAAGTGCTGAGAACAAGTGACCGTTGGATGCTCAGTTCTAAATATACATCTGCATCACCTCCTCCAAGGCTCGGGGCCATCGCTGGCTAGGAGGCAGACAGCGGGTGAGAGCCAGAGAACCAGAAAGGGAGCTGTGAAGCAGTCCACGCTGGCTGCACCACCCTTACATTCACAGCAGCAGTGACTGTCTATGAACGATCTCATTAGTGTTCTGTCATCAATGGCGAAGGGGCTTGTAAAGCCACAGGCAGCTCCTCAGAGAGGGGGTATCCTACTTAGTGGTATATACACTAGCATAACTTCCATCCATGCTTGTGCAGACAACCGGAATTAAGTACAGTGGGACACACACACACACACACACACACACACACACACGAGTGGAGTGGTTGTGGAGAAGGGATTTAGTAGGAGAAGGAAAGTGAGGAGAATATGGTCAAGTAAAGTGGAAGGACAGGAGATAGAGACATTATGAAAAAATAAATAAACTTTAAGTAGAGAGCTCAGCATTATTAGGGACAATGAGACTTACAGACACTGACAGACGTGTGTTGTTGGAAATATTAAACAAACGAACCCGCCAACTCCCCCGAGGGGACAGACCGTGCTCCTGCACAGTGTCTGGCTGAGCCGCTAGTTCCCTCTCGGCCAGTGGCAGTCCCACATTCCAGTAACCAAGTAAATCAAAACTCTTGAACCTTATAATGAACCAATCAGATTTATGTATCAATAAATTCTCAATTTACAAGATGCCAATACAATAATTTCATAACCAATTGATAATGATAAAAACTTTATACCAATTATTCTAACCTTACGGTATCATAACTACCTGTGGCTGGTTATAGCCACGCTGGTTCACGTCCGCCGCCATCTTCCTTTCTCCCCTCTCCCCTGAGACGCTCTCTGTCTCTGCAACTCTTAGTTCTGCCTCCCTTTTCCCTGTCCAATCACAGGCCTCCCGCTGCCCTAATGTAATTGGACAGGGAAAATCCTGCATCAGACAGGGCTGGGGAGATGACTGGAGTCCGACTGTGCTCAGACTGGTAGAGCTCTGTCATTGAAGCACTTGGCTACCAGAACCTTGCTGGGGTATCACCAAGGCATGTTATAAATGGCATCTAGAAGGTGGGTAAGAGAAGTCCTTCTGCTTCAGAAGATTTACCAAGGGTGGGGAAGGCGTGAAAGTTAGCATGGCTGAGGTGGAGCTGGCAAACGCCTTAACCTGAGGTGTGGGTGAGGGCAACACTCAGTCACAGAGGATGTTCTTGATGAATGGATAGATACGGAGTAACTGGAACATGGTCACAACTGCACAGTTGAAGACGCAAGAGTAAGGAAGCCCTGGAGGAAAAGGAACCCCCAAATTCATGATGAGGCTGTTATCACAGTAGCTTCCATAGACCTCAGTAAGCTCAGTTTACCCCAGGGCCAAAAGGTGCTCTGTAAGAGGAAGTGTTCTGTGCTCCTTTCTGTGGCAGAAGAGAAGTAAACTGAGCTGACCACTGTGAATACCTGGAGACAGACAGCTCTCCAGGAGCGATCGTGACACGGCCTCAGAGTAATCTCAGAAAGCATTGTCCACTTCCAGAGGGGAAAGATGGGGAGGGGGGCCTGTGATACTGAAGATCCTGACCCAGAGTTAAACTGAGCTAACATGCTTATGTCTTTATTTCTGGAAAGAATGTTTAAAATATAAAGTAATTAGAAAAATGGAAAAAACTTTGAGAGTAAGGAAGAAAATTAGAGTATATTGTAGTCTTAGCTGTGATTGCAAAAGAGTCAAAATATAAACTTACAAAATAGAAATTTATAGTAGCTAAGATTAAGTTACTAAGAAAATATTTTTATGAGTTTAGTGCAGCCCATGCAACAATTCTCTAGACACAGAGGTGCCCTGCACTGTCCTGAGCCCAGGCACATAGGTGACCATCACTGTCCTGAGCCCAGGCGCAAAGGTGCCCTGCACTGTCCTGAGCCCAGGCTAAATCATTCAGCACAGCTTCTAGTCCTGAAGACCTTTTCATAATAAATGTACTTTTCCCTACAATTGCTATGCATAGATATAGTTCTGTTTACAGATACAAATATTTACCTGTCTGGCTGTGGTTAACCACAGTATTCAGAACAGTAACAGGCTGCTCAGGTTTATGCCCTTGGAGCAGTGGGCAAGACTGCACAACCTAGCTATAAATGGCCACATTGTAAGGCATGTATGAATGCACATTCTAATGTTGGTACAGTGAAATCTAAAGATGCCTATATCCCTGTCTTGAAATAAAACGTGACGTGAGGGTCTTTGCCCTAAATATGTGCATTTCTGGCACTTTTTTTTTTCTGAGAGAGAGGCTCATATTATAACAATATTTTGCTAAGTGACTCACTGTCTGCATTGTACTCCAGTTGGTGATAGGACTCAATAGAAGTAATCCTGTTACACTTTCTACTGTTTCAGCACCTCCCTGTTGGAGCGAATGACAAAGCTGACCTACCTGCTTCTCTTACGTGGTGGTGTAAGAAACCACACAGGAGCCTGCCAAACCTGTCTTCTGTTAATGTTTCACTGTGTTGTCCCTAGTGCCAGGGTTTGACAGCATAAGCTCTCCCAGTCTCACAAAATGTGAGCTCACTAAAAGTTACAGGTATTTATAGGACTGCTGGTTTAAAATCTGCCAACAGAATTTCCTGTGCAACTATTATACTAATTTGTCATTTATTTGAACATCCTTAACTGTAGAGTCGGGTTATTTTCTTGCTTTTATGTCTCTTTCCATTTTCCAGCATTGCTGTGGTGCAATCATTAATTAATAACTCATAATGATTAATCATTAAGAATTAATAAGAGACTCCACCAGACTGTTCTGTCATGTCTGAGCTTCCAGCAGCAGTTGAGCAAGTTTCACTTGAATCTTACATGTTTTGTCTTTGCTTCTCTCCCTCTCTCCCTCTCTTCCTACCTCATTAGAGAAGACAGCTGCCAAGATAACATTTTGTTTTGACAAATCAAAGGTTTTACTACACTATTCATAAGTTCTCTGATTTATAAAATCTGGTCAGGTGGAATGGGATTTTCAGGTATCTAAGACTTTTGGTTGTTGTTGTTTTTCCTGAAGGCTTGTTTTATTTCTTTACATATTTAAAATAGGATTTCCTCGAAAGTTTGAAATGAAATTGCTAGTAAAAAATAGTGAGGACTTTGTAGGAAATATGCAAAATTATGTTTCATATAGAACAAAAGTATTAGGGCTTGAGATGTAGGAGATGTGGCCCAGCTGGTAGGGTGCTCACCAAGGCCTAGGTTTTGTCCCTAGTGCTGTGGAAATCAGAATGGTATTGCACACCTGTAGTCCCATTCCTTGGAGGAGGCAAGAAGACATCAGAAGTTTACAGTCATGGCTACAAATGGATTCAGGATCTTGCACTGAAACTGAACAATTATTAAGGCCCAGGTTCCCCTGTCTTTTCCTGCTCAGTGTTGCGATCACTTACACACAAATTTTATGTAGTTCTTAGGGGTGAAGCTCAGATCCTTATGCTTGTGTAGTAAGTACTTTAACCACTGAGCTTTATCCTTGGCCCCATGGGAAACTTTTTTAAGGAAGAACTAGGAGCTGGGGAATGGCTCAGTGAGCAAAAGCACTGTGTGAGGGCCTGGAGCCACCTAAAGCCAGATGAGCAGCACACACATCTGGAACTCAAGTAGAGATGGGAGGTGGTCACAGGAGGGTCCCCAAAGCTTGTAGATGCGTCAGTGTGGTGTATACAGTAGCAAAACAACAGGAATGTGCGCACACACTAATGCTCAGCTTCCCTTTATAAAGTGTCCACATTCATTATTCCATAGGCTGCAAGTATATTTGGAATAGGTGACAGTTTTGTAACCCTAAGTTTTTTTATTATTTTATGTACATTAGTATTTTGCCTGCATGTATGTCTGTATGAGGGAGTCAGATCTCCTGGAACAAGGGTCACAGACAGTTGTGAGCTGCTATGTGGGTGCTGAGAATTGAACCTCTAGAAGGGTAGCCAGTGCTCTTAACTGCTGAGCACTCTCTCCGGTGCCACATAAATTTTATTCCATTCCTAGTTTATAGAATAAAAACTGAAAACCTGAAGACATTGAGGTTTTTGATAAAACAGTATTGGAAATGGAAAGTAAGCTCTTAAAAGATGATTTCATATTTAGCACACCAGACTGATTATTTCTAAGAAACCCACAAAAATCTCACTACTGTTCCCCGTGCCTTTCTTCTCCACTGCATAAGCATCTCTTTCTTGTTACTGAAGTTCCTCAATGTTTTAGAGGTAGAAGTACACAGCTGAAAATGGATATAGCTCCATAGGAAACCAACTGGCTCTCAGAGCACCTGCGCGTTAATGGCCTGCTAGTTTTGTACCTGTCTCATGACGGTAGCACTCCTGAGCACTGAACGCCTGGAGTTGGGGGACGCTTGGCCTGATTTTTCACCTTGAAGAACTTACAGTCATGAAGGGGTCATGGCGAACAATCAAGAAACACTTGGAAATGATACAGAGTGCTGCAGGGGCCTCGTGGGTATTCTGGGAGGTGGTCACTGAACCTGCTGGAACAACAGCACAGTGCTGTGTGGTGAAACTGATTAGGGGGAGAGTTGTAGAGTGGATGTTGTATTAAAGGTGGGGTTTCAGTTGCTCTCGAGCTGTGAAACAGGAAGAGGTGGGAGTGTAAATGGTAAAGGGCCATGTGCACTCGGCAGGGTATTGCAGTGACTTAAAATGGTGGCTCTGCACGTAACTACTTGCAGTAGAATCCAATTTCCATTATTGTTCCTCCTTGCTTCTGATGAGCCTGATGTCTGAAGATGTGGTCTCTTCACTATAAAACGGGGGTAATACTAGGACTTTGCCCATCAAGTTTCTTTGAGAATTAAATGAGTATATATATTATGTTTGTGAGGTGGCTTATCAAGTAATGGCACTTGCCATAAAGCCTGGTAGCCTGAGTTTGATCCAGCGTCCACATGATGGAAAGAAA
Organism: Uromys caudimaculatus; assembly: GCA_028551405.1. Lineage (NCBI taxonomy): Eukaryota > Metazoa > Chordata > Mammalia > Rodentia > Muridae > Uromys > Uromys caudimaculatus. The sequence continues at coordinate 83,337,713 of CM052706.1, read as the reverse complement.
GAACCAATTCCCTCTCAAGTTGTCCTGTAACTTCCACATACATCTCATGGTGCATGCTTGTGCATGCACATGTGAGAGAACACACGAAGGAAGGAAAGAAGGAGGGAGGGAGGGGGGAGGGGAGGGGAGGACGGGAGGGAAGGAAGGAAGCGGGAAATCAAGCAAGACTGTTCAGTTTTAAGATGTGTACGTTGTAAGGACTAGTCTTTGCTATACAAGGTACTCAGTGCTATTTGCCACTGCTTTTATTTTTAATCACAAGGACCTTTAGGTTTTAAGTGTAAAATATGATATCTGATAGGACTTGAAAGGTGTACTGCATAACTCCAGCCAAAAGCAGGAAAAGCAAGGCGCCATTACAGTAAAGAAATGTTGTGCTAATGTACTCTTGAGTTGGATTCAGTAGCTTGGCCTGTCTCACTAGCAGTCTAACCTGCTTCATTTACAGGTGTTTCTCCCTTAGTATAGTATCTCTTTGCAGACCAAATAATGTCCTCCCAAACATTGCTTGTCAGGGATTTTTAACTGACACTAACAAATGACCAATTAGGAAGCCTGTGTGCTATTTAATCTGCATTATAAAATGAAGAATGCTAAACCTTGGCCATTGTAAAATTTGAATGGTTATAGAAGTTTATCACATGGTTTCAAACTTTTGTTATAGCCCACATGCCTGAAATAGCTATTCCTTTGCACTGACTGAGAGGACAGAGAAACTTGTTTAGGAGCGAAGTGTTAACAGCACTTGTAATCATGTTGTTGGGACAAGCACTTTGTAAAATCACTTGCTGTGGATAATGTTGAGTGAGCTGCCGTTTGTTTACTTTAGTTTGTAGGGTTAAACACTTGATCTAAAAGAATCTGTGGTTGAAGACTGTGTGAACAACGTAAATACAGAACCCAGGCTAGAAGTTGCCAGGTGTAGATACGAGTTTAATAAACAGATCCTCTTTTTTTTTTTTTTTTTAAATAACAGACTGATTTGTGAATTTTACTTTGCTTATGAACGCTAAGATGTTTTGAACATCACTTTGGTTACACTGAATAGCAACACTAATCTGTCTAAAAATCTCTTTAGTGCCTCAGGTTCTTCAAAGCTGCACAGCGTTCATCGAGAGGTATGGCATCGTGGACGGGATATACCGTCTCTCCGGCGTGGCCTCCAATATCCAGAGGCTTCGGTAAAACGCTATAGCACTTTCTTTTTAATTCTTATTTAACTCAGCAAATTAAACTTAGTTCAAAAACAGCAATTATTATAACCATGGCTATCAGTAACATGGATGAGATAAAACTAGGAAAGAATGTCCGTGCTATTCTCCACCTGAATGACATTTCATTATCTGTAGTGTCCCAGAACCATGCTGGCTGACTTCCTCAGTCCATCAGTAATATTTTATCTCTTTGAAATGTTGCAAGAAGGCCAGTGAGATAGCCCAGCAGGTAAAGGAACTGCCAAGCCCTGTGACCTGAGTTCCAACCTGGAGCCCACACACTGGAAGGAGAGAACACACTCCCAAATTGTTTTCTGACCTGCGTGCATATGCCTTGGCGAGTGTGTCAAAGTCCAAAAGTCATATATAAAGCATAATGATTTGAAGAAAATAGAAAGTAACTGAGGTAAAGGTAAACCTTTGGGGCTAGAGAGTTTTTTGTTTTAATATTGAAGTTCTGTCCTTAATTTCACATGGATATCTGACAAAAGATAGCTTCTCCTTTGTTTAAGTCCAAATATTGGTTTGTTATATGTAATTATTTGAAGGAAACAGCAACTCTGAAGTAGAGGGGAACATTTTGGGCTTCTCCTTTCTGTTCTATGGTATATATTTTCTTTTCTTCACTAAAGTAATTCTGTCTTGTCTTCTGTCTTGGTTAGTCATGAATTTGATTCTGAGCATGTCCCCGACCTGACGAAAGAACCTTATGTTCAAGACATCCATTCTGTGGGCTCCCTCTGTAAGCTGTACTTCCGAGAACTCCCAAACCCTCTGCTCACCTACCAGCTGTACGAGAAGTTCTCTGTGAGTACTAGATGGGAGAGAGCCTCTGGAGGTCTCCGTGGAGTTTTGCTGTGTTTTTATTCATAATGTGTTTTGGTTTAATTTCATGTAAGAATTAGTTCTGTGCTGACAAAAGACTCCCTGAACAAACAGCAGCAGTTAAGTGATCTGGGTTTTTGAAGTTTTCAAATTGTTGTTCTTTTATTTCTGGCTTTGAGCCACTAACTCAGCATGCATGACATTAAATACCAGCATGCTTCTTAACAGTGACAAGTGAGTGCCACAGCGTGAGGGAACAGTGTGCCTCCTTGATGCTATACTTTGCCCAAGTGAGATTGCAAGTCAGGAACTCCCGTTTGGACTAGCAGAGCTCACTGCTGTGGTGGGTTGTGTCTGTTACAGGATGCTGTTTCAGCAGCAACAGATGAAGAACGGTTGATAAAAATCCATGATGTCATCCAGCAACTCCCCCCACCACACTACAGGTAGGTCATGACGTAGCAAATGGATAGTAGCAGAGGCCGAGACTTATAGTAGGCACATATGTAAATGAGCGTTCCTAATAATAGGATGGACAGTACTGTCTTCTGGTCACTATCTTTTATTGCTCTTAATCTCTGTTAGGGTTCCAGAAATGTTGTAGATGACTGAGTGTGTGTGTGTGTGTGTGTGTGTGTGTCTGTCTGTCTGTCTGTCTGTCTGTTTGCGTGTTTGACTGTGTAGTTTAAGTTAAGACATTCTGCTCAGTTATTTAATCTCAGTGTGTACAGGACGGTCTGAATAGATATGATGAACAAAGACACTGCAGCTGAGTGCGCTTTTCACCATAAAGGCAGATCAGCTGCCCAGGTCCTGTTTCTGCTGCTCCTGGAATTGCTCAGGCCATCTTTAGGTTTGCTAATGCCTTGTTTTTATACTTTCAATAAATGATCAGGCTCTTTCCTGTTGTCTGCTGAAAGTAAAATAACATAACTTCAAGATATCATTTGGTCTGGAAACTTAATTTTGTGGGAATTTCATGTTGAATGATATTTAAACTTAGTAAGAAACCAAAAAGTGTGTCGGTGTGTGTGTGTGTGTGTGTGTGTGTGTGTGTGTGTGTGTGTGTATGTGTGTGACAGAGAGAGAGAGAGACAGAGAGACAGAGACAGAGAGAAAGAGACAGAGGGAGAGAAAGAGACAGAGAGACAGAGAGATAGAGAAAGAGACAGAGAGAGATTGATTCTATTTTGCTGTCAGAAACATACAAGCCAGTGAGCTCCACACTGATGTATAGTGTCTGTTTCAGTTAGCATGTTATATTTTATTTTCCAGAACCCTGGAGTTCCTGATGAGACACCTATCTCTTCTAGCGGACTATTGCTCCATCACAAATATGCATGCAAAAAACCTTGCCATCGTGTGGGCACCAAACCTGCTGAGGTAATTGTATTTGATTTATGAACTTTAAAGAATGCATTTTCTCGAATTTAAAAAAAAAAAAAAGCCTTGCATCATTGTTCATCAAGAAAAACCTTTGACAAGTAAAACAAACAATTATTGTATTAACATCTCCCTAAAGCAGCCATTAAGGCAGTAGCTAAGGAGCTGTAAAAGTCGATTTCTTCTGTGCTGCAGAATTGTGTGTTAGAGCTCCTCTCACAGCTCTGATGGCGCTGTTATCCACCCCACAGATCTAAGCAGATAGAGTCGGCTTGCTTCAGTGGGACAGCAGCTTTCATGGAAGTGAGAATCCAGTCTGTGGTTGTTGAATTCATCCTCAATCATGTGGACGTGCTCTTCAGTGGCAAAATCAGTGCCGTCATGCAGGAAGGGGCAGGTATGGCTCAGATGACTTTGCCTTGTTACCAGGAACAGGTCCTAAAGGAATGGACAACTTTGCAATTATTATTTTACCTAATACTATGTGACAGTGGTAGAAGACAGCTAAATCAAGTCTGTTACAAACTCAGTGAATTGACAGTTACTTGGTGTGTCTAGTGAGTACTACATATCAGACTGTTTTGATATAAGTTCATTACACATTAAAGATACCATGCCTTAGGGCTGGAGAGATGCTTCAGCAGTTGAGAGCACTGGCTTCTCTTCCAGAGTGCCCGAGTTCTAGTTCCAGCACCCACATGATGGCTCACAACCATCTGCAACTCCAGATCCAGGAGAACCAATGCCTCCTTGCTGCTTCCATGGGAATGCATGCAAGTGGGCACAGACACAAGCAGAACAAGAAATAATGAAAAGGATAGAGCAGAAAGAGAACAATGTCCTTCTAACACTGAAACTGTCTGAGTCTCACTTTTATCTGGTATCTTTTAAGAAGCCAAATTAGATGGTTACAGAATCTCACTGTGCGCTGGAATGCCACCTCTGTCTCTCGTTAAATATAAAGCACTGTGATATTTATTATTGAAAAACCTTGAAGAAAACCTTGAAGAAAAGTTGGAACACTGTCACTAAATAGAGAGTGAAGGTGGATGGACAGACTATACACACATACAACACTGACATCCTTCCTCTTCCTTCTGAAGCTTCCCTGTCAAGGCCCAAGTCCCTGCTGGTCTCTTCTCCATCTACCAAGCTGTTAACATTGGAGGAAGCCCAGGCAAGGACACAGGCTCAGGTCAATTCTCCTATCGTGACTGAAAATAAGTACATCGAAGTAGGAGAGGGGCCTGCTGCGCTTCAGGGGAAGTTTCATACCATCATTGAGTTCCCACTTGAAAGGTAACATGCGGAAGTCCTGTCTTAAAATATGCTTTCATAGCTATGGAGAATAGATTGCTTTAAAATTTACTATTTTATTAAAATTAGGGCAGTTGTAGAGAATGTACTTAATTGAATATAGACACTGAACCCTTTATAAGGACCAATAAAAATTATTCTTACAAAACTTTATAACAGTGTAATTTTTAAAAAGTTAGTTGTACAGGAAAATTGCTAATATAAATGATACACATTCATTGCATGCAGTTGACTTTTCTGTTTCAGAAATGTGATTTAGAAGTTTAGAAATAAGATATGTTGAGATAGCTTATTCAGAAAGTAGTGAATGCTTAGTGTCTTCTCTGACATTGGTTCCTGACCAGCAACAGAATCCCTGGTGACTGTGAGCCATGCAAACCCTCCTGCCCTAGCCCCACCCCTCCTGGTCACAGGAGCTCCTGCGCAGTTCTGATGAAGCCATGCAAGCCCTCCTGCCCCAGCCCCACCCCTCCTGGTCACAGGAGCTCCTGCGCAGTTCTGATGAGTGCAGCTGTTACCACGATCCCAGAGAAGCTGTGAACGTGACCCACACAAACTTGCATGAGGCTTTTGTTTGTTGTACCGTTTTTGGTTGTCACTTGGTTTCAGGGACTTAAGCAGTGTGAGGAGCACTGCAGTATGTCCTGCTGGTGTCCCTCCAAGGTCTTACCCTCACTGCTTCTCTAAGGAGATGCTAGGAACAGGGTGTGGCTCCCTTCCTAGGTATGCATGTGCAGCTTAGGTTAGATGCTTCTGCTTCCCTTTGGGCTGTGCTCATGAACCTAAGGATCTTGTTTCCCTAGATGATGTAACACTAATAAAACCTCAGAATTTTCCTTTTCTCATTTTTGGGTATTCTCTACCTTCATTTTCTTTCTGTGACTAAAAAGCCAGAAGTTGGCGTGTCTTTCTTTTTCATTTCTGAGTTGAGCACCTTGCTTTCATATCTTAGCCCCAGTTTTACTAAAAACAAATGTCTTTAAGTAGGATTCAAAAAGTAGACATTGGGATGTAGACAGGCTTGGGTTTCGTGAAATCCTGATTTTCTCACACACTTCACAGTGTTAAGGAAACTAGTTGAAAGTCTTAGGTCCTCATTTCATCAGCTTCGTGTGTGGTGATCTGACTTTAAGGACATCTAACTGTACATAGGTAGCTGGCACGCATGCTGGATTCTTACCCTCCCTTCTGTCCCTGCTCTCCCCTCGCCTCAGGTTTTCTATACTGTCTGGTTTATGGAGACTTATTACCAAGGTCTTCTTTGCACTTTTTCTCAGACTGAGGTGCACTCGGCCTTTGACGCTGTAGTTCATGTTGCTGTCCACATTAGCTTCCGTGCCTTGTAGCACTGCACTGCACCGTGCACCGCATGGAAGGAGAAGACTCGTCTGCTGCTCCCATTGTGCCTCTCCAGGCTGTTCCATTCTCTACTGTTTGTTCATTTCTTGTTCTGCAGGAAGAGGTAGAGCCTCGGTTACATTAGTACTGATTTAAACTGCTTTTTGTTTCATAGAAAGAGGCCTCAGAATAAGATGAAAAAATCCCCCGTTGGCAGCTGGCGCTCCTTTTTCAATTTGGGGAAGTCCTCTTCTGTCTCCAAACGCAAGTTGCAGCGTAATGAGAGTGAGCCGTCGGAGATGAAAGCCATGGCTCTGAAAGGTGAGCGCTGAGCTGCCCTGCCCTGGGGAACCGGCTGCCTGTGGCTTTCGGCACCTGTCTTCATGGCCAGCGTCTCTGGGCGTGCCTTCCCTGTGCCATCATGACACACCTCACTGTAAAGCGTGCATGGTTGTGTGGCACAGGTGGGTTGTCTGTACGTAAAGATAATATCAGTTATGTAGAGAACTCAGTTCTTAAGAAAACTGTATAGATCTCTCTCTCTCTCTCTCTCTCTCTCTCTCTCTCTCTCTCTCTCTCTCTCTCACACACACACACACACACACACCAGTGCATTTGGCTCATTGCTTCTCTATTGTAATGTAGCTTGTACAGTGCTGGTAATAAGCAAATACTCTGTGTTATGTACTTGTTTTAATCTTTAGTTTCACACGTTTAAAATTGATAAGTCTGTGTTTCAGCATACTTTTTAAGTTTATAACTATTTTCACGAATGACATTCTCCTATGTGACTCGTTGATGGTGTACTGTGTTCCATCAGACAGACCTATGACTGTTGAGCAAATTACTCTTTAAAATAGTTTTTAAAAACTCGTGCTCTGATACAAACATGTTCCTAATCTAGAAACACTAGTAGCCTTTTTCTTAGGTACCATTAGAAGTAATGCTCAGGTCATTTACATCATATTGTTTGTAATCATGTGTTATCCATGTGTTAGATATTTTGATTAGTTGGCTCTTCAGAAAGAAAATGAAGGTAGTGCCCTGCCTTCAGAGTCTACCTAGAGAGCCGTTTATATGAGAAAATGACTTCCAGGATGCAGTTACAGCTGAAGTAGAATTTTATGTCTAGCATCTTTGGCTGGCATTGCCAGTTCTTGTGGGGGTAGGGTGATGGTCAGGAATGCTAACTGTATTTTAGAAGATTAATATTTTATGTGTATGGATGTCTTGCCTTCATTTGTGTGTGTACACTCCATGTACCTGGTGCTCTTGGAGGCTCAGAACTGAGCTCTGAAGAGAGTTCAGTTCCCTGGAGCTGAAGTGATACTGGCTGTGAACTGCCTGCCATGTGGGTGCTGGGAATCAAACCCAGGTCCTCTGAAGAGCGGCAGTGCTTCTAACCACTGAGCAAGCTCTCCAGCCCCAGGAGAGAGAACTTTTTGAGTCCTGTGTCAGTAGCTGAGAGCAGGGTGGGAAGAGGGGCAGGTTGGAGAAAAGAGATTTTTAAAGAACTTTAAGAGAAATTGTTGTCAAGAGTTGAGAGCAGGAAGAGACGGTCAGGAAGGTCGCAGAGAGCGGAAGAGACAGCTCAAAGTATCTGTAGTTTGGAGTGCTTGCTACCAGTAGGTCAGATAGTCATAGGAGATTAGCAGGTAAGATTAATGTATACAATAAAAGTAACTGATCTTCCTGGGGCTGCTGTTACTAATTACTACAGATTGAGCCTGGAAGCACAAACGAGTGTGGAAACAGTCTGACAGCTGTCACCTCACCTGTGGTCACTTGACGTTCTCAGGGAAGATGTCCCTGTCTCATCTGTCCCCTTCTGGCTCCCAGCATCTCTTGCCTTTATGTAGCACCATGCCAGGCTCTCCCTGCATCTTCATGGGGCTTTCTTCTCTGTGTCTCTTTGTCTTTTATTTTCATAAGGGCACTATCATTGAGGATAGGGGCCACCGTAAGATGTCATCAGAGGGGCTGGAGGAGTGGCTCAGTGGCTGGAAGCTCTTCTAAAGGACTGAGTTCACTTCCTAGCACCTGGAACTTAGGCTCTGAGGGATCCATTACTCTCTCTGGCCTCTGAGTTCACTGACATGCATGTGGAATACACTCACATGAACACACACGCAGGAATAAAAACAAAATTTGTAAAGACATCACCCAAGGTTACCAAGGTGGTCTTCAGGAAACATACAAGAAAGGAGTATTTTAGTTTACCTTTGTGCTCAGGTTCGTAGGCTTTGGGAAGAAGTTTTTTTCACATGGGAAACAGAATAATGTAGCACATTCCATAATAGGGTAGTAAGCTGAATATGACTGCAAAATGCACTGCTAGTCACACTTGGAGATACAAACTTTGCTAGGAAAAGCCCCAAACCCTCTAACTGCATAGTCCTTAACAATCACAGGTTTTACAGTGTTGGTTTTTATTGTTTAGGTGGCAGGGCAGAAGGAACGCTCCGCTCAGCTAAGAGTGAGGAGTCTCTTACCTCTCTCCACGCAGTTGATGGTAAGACTAAAATGTCCTGGGATGCATTGCATAAAAGCACATGGACACAGCAATGTTACGAGTATACACTGAGCAAGGAGGCTATAAAGCATCACTTCCAGTACTGTTGGCATTAAGTATGCCTCACTTAAAACTCACGGATATTTTAATATGGTGTGGTATTTTGGCACGAGTGCTGTTTATGTAAAATGGCTGAAATGTCTGAGAGCAAACATTTATATTTGTCAATGCTTAAAAGCGAGTGTTACTATTTCCTTTAGATTTGATAATGGGAGCAGCTTTGAGACTCATTTGTTAATTAATGGTGGGCGGGTGGTCTCCAAGGGTCATTAGTAGTTGGACCTGACACCTTAAAGTGAGTCTGCCTCTAAAGGGGACCAGCATCTCCTGGCAGATACTGGAGGGAGGTGTGGTTACAGCATAAGTTAAATAAAGTTAAATAAAGAATCCAACTTTATGAAAGCAAGTGTTGTGCTAAGCTGCGCCTCTTGGCTTTGCTTGAAATGTGAAAAGCCTGTTCTCGTTAGGAAATAAAGTGGAAGTGTGTGAATGGAGCGCTTTATGAGATGTGTGTAAACAGTTTGAATTAGGAAGACATATTTCTTCTTGTTTGGGGCACCATAAGGATATTTCCCCATAATAAACAACCTTTGTTACTGTTTGATACCAGAAGTGCTATTTTAAGTGGTGACTTCTACCTTGCAAGTCAAATACGAGGCCAGTGATAAAATAAGACACAAGAATGTGGAGAGCTCGCCCAGAGTCACACTAAGTGTCAGTGTTGAATGTGTAATACAACCCAGGAGTCCCTTGCCACTTTCTTACCCAGGCTGTGGATCAACTGTAGTGCGTGTGCTTGTTAATTAGCGTTTTCTGTAGATGTTCTCTTACCATGAGTGTAACTGACGCTTGTTCACCCAGAGACAGTTCATGGGAAGAAAAATTAAAGTTGCATTTGTCTTACCCTATGTACTATTACTACTGTCCTAGATAGGTGACTAACTGTGGTGCTGTGTATCCTGTGACTGTGATGCTCTGACATTGTTGTCCATTTTTACCAGGTGATTCCAAGATGTTCCGCCCTAGAAGACCCAGATCCAGCAGTGACGCGCTCTCTGCCTCCTTCAATGGAGAAGTGCTGGGGAACCGCTGCAATTCCTATGACAATCTGCCCCACGACAATGAGAGTGAAGAGGAAGTGGGGCTGCTCCACATTCCAGCTCTTGTGTCTCCTCATTCGGCTGAGGATGTTGACTTGAGTCCACCAGACATTGGAGTGGCCAGTCTGGACTTCGATCCGATGTCATTTCAATGTAGTCCTCCGAAAGCTGAGTCAGAGTGTCTGGAGAGTGGTGCTTCCTTTTTGGATTCATTAGGGTATACCAGGGATAAACTGAGTACCAGTAAAAAGGACGTGGAAGCAGGTGGTAGCCAGTCACAGACTCCAGGAAGCACTGCAAGTTCTGAACCTGTGTCTCCAGTCCAGGAGAAACTGAGTCCGTTTTTCACCCTGGACTTGAGCCCCACTGATGACAAGTCTTCTAAGCCATCTTCATTTACAGAAAAGGTTGTTTATGCTTTCTCTCCGAAGATTGGACGGAAGCTAAGCAAATCTCCTTCCATGAACATATCTGAGCCTATTTCAGTGACTCTTCCACCTCGGGTATCAGAAGTCATTGGTACTGTCTCCAATACTGTAGCTCAGAATGCATCACCTCCATCTTGGGACAAAAGTGTGGAAGAAAGAGATGTCATAAATAGATCCCCCACCCAGCTAGGAAAGATGAAAACAGGTGAGAGAGAGGCGCAGGAGAGATGTGAACCAGAAGCACAGCCCTTGGAGCAGGAGGTAGCAGCTGAAGAAGTAGAGTTGCCAGGGACAGAAGAGCGGCCTGTCTCGAGCAGTCAGAGCAAGGCTGTACCTTCTGGACAGAGTCAGACAGGTACCGTTTGTTCTCCTCCATTCCTTTTCTAAGTTAAAAGGGGTCTTCCCTCCTGTGTGCCATCTGTGCCTTTTAAGAGAGCCTTCTCCACAGCTAGGCTAGAAACAAAGAATGTTTTTCTGAATGGTGCTGAGAGCTCAAAGCCCTAAACTAAAATCAGGCAAACAAAACTCCCCAAAAGGCCCATGGTCCTGCATCGAACCTTCACAAAGGACCCCTTAACTCTCTGGACAGTCAGAATTCATGGATAATTTTTGCACAACTGCGTAGCTTTTGATTCTGTTTTCTCTTCTAATGCATATTGTATTCTAGCCTTACGAGTTAATGAGCCAGCCTACACTGTCAATGTAAAAGTATTATCACAGTCTAAGCACTGGAAGCTTGTACTCTAAGTGGCCTTTTCTAAGTCAGGTGGAGGCCTGCTTCCCCCTCCACCCTTTGTAGCAGTTCAAGAGGACTTACAACCTTTAACACTATGTTAGTTTCCCTTTTGAACCAGATGTGTTTTCAGCAGCATTTGCATGTGGGATAGAAGATCATGGATTGCCATTTTGAAATATGGAAGGCACCTGTTTTCAGTGATCACATGGGGAGTGTTTGGCTTTCCGTGTAGGGTAACATAAGCTACCTTTTCATTCTAATTTTTTTTCCCAATTTCCCACTAGGAGCAGTTACCCATGACCCCCCTCAGGATCCCGTTCCTGTCAGTTCAGTCTCTCTTATCCCACCACCACCGCCTCCGAAAAATGTCGCCCGAATGTTGGCACTAGCATTAGCTGAGTCTGCACAGCAAGCCTCAACTCAGACACTGAAGAGACCAGGGACTTCCCAGGCTGGGTGCACTAGTTATGGAGACAAGGCAGTCCTTACATCTGAAGAGACACTGCCTAGTTCCTATTCTAGCGCTACTCTAGATAAAACCTATTTCCAAACGGACCGACCAGCAGAGCAGTTCCACCTGCAGATCAATGGACTCAATGGGAATTGTAAGCAGCCTCTCCCAGAGACAGCAGCTATGGGAGATCCCACTCATTCCAACACAGCTGGCTCTAGGGAGCAACTCCACCAAGTAGACTTAATAGAGAATTCGCTACATCGAAACCATTTATCTGGGGATCCAGAAAAGGCTAGAAGCACTTCAGCTCCCTTAACTGACTCAGAGAAGTCTGATGATCATGGAAGTTTCCCTGAAGATCATGCTGGGAAGACCAGCATGCCCACTGTCTCCTTTTTGGAGCAGGACCAGTCTCCACTTCATTTCTCCAGTGGAGATCAGCCCCTCTCTTATCTTGGTACCAGTATGGATAAACCACATCATTCCTCAGAACTTACAGACAAATCTCCCATGCCTTCTACTTTGCCTAGGGACAAAGCCCACCCTCTTTCTGGGTCCCCTGAAGAGAATGCCAGCATAGCCACCATGGCTTATATGATGACAGCTCCAGCAAGAGCCGAAAGGAGCACCAGAGAGGCCAGCAGGGTCATGGCTGAGCAGCCCACTGCTGCTGATTTTGTGGCTGCCACCCTTCAGCGCGCACACAGAACTAATCGGCCCCTCCCCCCACCTCCTTCCCAGAGGTCTGCAGAGCAGCCACCAGTTGTGGAGCAGGTACAAGAAGCACCAAGTATAGGATTAAGTAATAACCACAAGGTAAGATAGAGAGGAAGTCAGTGAAGTAGTATACTTTTTCCAAAGGTATGTCATTTTTTGGTAGGATATAGTATCTTTTAGTCAGATATGTTTCAGTCAGGTGGCAGCTCTCCATGAAATAGCTGCCATTTGAAGCTAGAGATCTCTGCCTTTGCCTGGCTATTGGCTTTGTGGTAAGACACAGCAGCCCCTCGTGACTGCAGCTTAACCATCCTTACTGTTTTCCCTTCCTGAAGCACTGACAGAACAGACAAAGGGAGCCTAGGGCTGCAGTACTTACTTTCCTTTCCAGCTCCCTCACTGATCACGTGACTCAGGGTGAGTCATGTGACCACCCTGTGATGACCCTTGATATGTTGAAAGTACTTCATTCTCCAGGGCTTTCAGAACTATGAGGTGACGATATCTTGGAATCTTTGTTACTTTTCCCTACAGTAGCCAGCTGTGTTGCATAGTTACAATGTTCCTAAGTCCTCCTTTAAAAAGAGAAAAGTACCACAGGTTTTGTGGTCACCCAAAAGGAGTTAAAATTCTGGTCCTTTCTGGAGGGTACTATTTGTGGTACTCACCTCTCAGGGACAGTGTATTTAATCTGTGGGCCCACAGACAGGGTGGACTTGCTGCCACCGCAGACAAGTCACTTTGACACTTGTCCCTGAGGTTTAAAACTGTTCGCTACGTGGACCTGAGTCACTGGTACTCTTGCCAGCGATAAAATCAGCTGCTTTCATTAAATGAGATCTTCTTGGTGCTGAGACCAACAGGCAGGAGGTTTACTTTTAGGCCCAGCACTGTGTTTTGACTAATCCTGTCATGGTTTCTGCATACCATTGTAGACAGCCTCTCCTCACATTTAAGCCCTAGCATGAGTTAGTAAACAGTGCACGTGTCTCCACAGGAACGAGCGTACCATGTAGACACACAGATACTCTTTTTTTGGGCCATGGGTCAGGATTAGTATAACTGCAGAGCTCGGGTAAAGTTTAAGCTGTCACCCAAATAGCCTGGGTTTACTCGTTATTAATGTCTTAGCATTTGGCTCTGTGGGATAGGTGTTAAACAACAGACTCTTAACATCACTGTCTTTCCACAGGTCCAGGGAGTAGCTCCAGCTCCAGAGAGGCCACCTGAGCCTCGAGCCATGAGTGATTCTGCACCCATCTTTGTCAATGATGGCAGTGCTGCTGCCCAGTGTCCCATGGCTGTCTCTGCTCCCCAGCTGGGACTGCCTGAGAAGGTTCGGGAAAGCAGCAGGGCCCCAGCACTGCACCTGCGTGCTGAGTCTTTCCCTGGCCATTCCTGTAGCTTTGCTGCCCCAGTTCCTCCAACACGGACAGTGGAAAGCAAGATGGCTGCTGCCATGCACTCCAGCGCTGCAGACGCCAACAGCAATTCAAATTACCACTCCTTTGTCCCTTCGTCAGCCTCAGTGGATGAAGGGTTGCCTTTGCCACTCCCCCTCTCACAGCCTAAGCATGCTTCTCAGAAGATAGCCTATTCCTCATTTGCTAGGCCTGATGTCACCACAGAGCCCTTTGGTCCAGAAAACTGTTTGCATTTCAATATGACTCCAAACTGCCAGTTTCTCCCCCAGAGTGTTCCTCCACACCACAATAAGTTGGAGCCACACCAGGTATATGGCACCCGATCAGAGCCACCATCCTCCATGGGTCCTCGTTACAACACCTATGTGGTGCCGGGAAGAAATGTGTCTGGACACCACTCCAAGCCGTGTAGCAGGGTTGAGTACGTCTCTTCTCTGGGCTCCTCGGTTAGGAATCCTTGTTGCCCTGAAGACATTCTACCTTACCCTACTATCCGGAGGGTACAGTCCCTCCATGCGCCCCCACCTTCCATGATCCGCTCTGTTCCCATTTCACGGACAGAAGTTCCCCCAGATGATGAACCAGCCTACTGCCCAAGACCAGTCTACCAGTATAAGCCATACCAGTCCTCCCAGGCCCGCTCAGACTATCACGTAACTCAGCTTCAGCCTTACTTTGAGAATGGACGGGTCCACTATCGTTATAGTCCGTACTCCAGCCCCCCCAGCTCCTATTACAGTCCTGACGGGGCCTTGTGCGATGTCGACGCCTATGGCACAGTCCAACTGAGGCCCCTCCACCGCCTGTCCAATCGGGATTTTGCTTTCTACAATACAAGGCTACAAGGAAAAAATGTGTACAACTATGCTGGTTTGCCTCCACGCCCACGGGCCAATGCAACTGGCTATTTCTCTGGTAATGACCATAATGTAGTCAATATGCCCCCCACTGCTGATGTAAAGCACACCTACACCTCATGGGACCTTGAGGACATGGAAAAATACCGCATGCAGTCCATCCGCAGAGAGAGTCGAGCACGGCAAAAGGTGAAAGGGCCTATCATGTCGCAGTATGACAACATGACACCAGCTGTGCAAGAAGACTTGGGAGGGATCTATGTCATCCATCTGCGCAGCAAGTCAGATCCTGGGAAAACTGGACTTTTCTCTGTGGCAGAGGGGAAAGAGGGGCGGCACCCAGCCAAGGCCCTCAGCCCTGAGGGGGATGACCGTTCCTACAGGAAGCACCCAGAGTCCGGATTTGACAGAGCCCCCCATCATGGAGGGTATGGCAGCACACAGGTAGAAAAGCCATCCCTCCCACAGAAGCAAAGCAGCCTTAGGAACAGAAAGCTTCACGACATGGGTTGTAGCCTCCCAGAGCACAGGGCACAGCAGGAAGCAAGCCATAGGCAATTATGTGAATCAAAAAATGGACCACCTTATCCCCAGGGAGCTGGCCAGTTAGATTATGGGTCCAAAGGGATGCCAGACACTGCTGAGTCAAGCAACTACCATAACTCTGGGAAATATGTCACATCAGGGCAGGAGTCTCTAAGACTGAACCACAAGGAAGTGAGGCTTTCCAAAGATCTGGACAGGCCTCGAGCCAGGCAGCCACCTGCCCCTGAGAAACACTCCAGAGACTGCTACAAGGAGGAGGAACACTTCTCTCAGTCTGTGGTTCCACCTCCCAAACCAGAGAGGAGTCACAGCCTAAAACTCCACCATACCCAGAACCTGGAGAGGGACTCCAGTGTGCTATACCAGTATCAGACACACAGCAAGCGCCAGAGCAATATGACTGTTGTGTCCCAGTATGATAACCTGGAGGGTTACCACTCCCTGCCGCAGCACCAGCGAGGAGGCTTTGGAGGGGGAGGCATGGGGGCCTATGTGCCCTCTGGCTTTGTCCATCCACAGAGCAGGACATACGCCACAGCACTGGGTCAGGGCGCCTTCCTGCCCACAGAGTTGTCCTTGCCGCATCCTGACACACAGATCCATGCAGAATGAGCCCCGGGAGCAATAGAGTTGAAGCAGCCTCTGCTGGACAGTGGACTGTTCTATTTTTTTTTTTTTCAATAACCAAAAAGATTTAAGAAAAAAAAAAAAAAAAAGCTACAAACCCCCTGGCTACATGAAAGAAACATAATAAAAGTAAATCACCACCTTCCCCTCCCACTCATTACCGCCTCATCCATCTATAGGCTGTGTTGGTTGTTCTTAAAGAGATCTGGATGATTGTAAAGTGTTGTACTGAAAGCCTAGTAAAGAAATTCTCGTCGGCCGGCTGCAGACCCTACTTGCTCTATAGGACTGATCTGTAGGACCCTGAGGACTGCCTTTAACCCACCGAATTTAACTTTGACCTTCCTTCTTAGTACTTGCAACCTGGCTCAGAGCAGTTTGCCTCTATTTCCTGGTGGGTTTCTGCATTTCCTGTTGTGTTCCCACTCCCCTGTACAGGGCCATGTAGCCTGCCCAGGTGGACTCTCCACTCTGTTCTGCTTTCATTATCCCTGTCCACAACGGAGTCTAGTAGTCTAAATTAGAGAGGAGAAAGACTCCCTGGTCCTTGAGCTATGCCACTTAGACTGCTAGGGGACTAAAAGGTAAAGGAGTTAGAGTTTTCAACATTTAGTGCCACCTTGCTGTAAGTAGCAAGTCCACTGTGAGCGGTGTGCTCCACTGTCAGGGTGAGAGCGCCTAAGTTAAAACTTATGGAGCTTTCTTTGAAAGAAAATGACGTTTGTATCGTCAGTGAACTCTGCTAATAAGAGAGCATCACTCACGCTTTCAGTGTGCTCCCCACATGCACGGCCCACAAGAAGATCCAGCACACTTTAGTGCCAGTAAAATAGTCATCCTGTTCGTTCTAAGTCCAAAATATTCTCATTAAGAAAGGTCCAGCATGGTCTAACTAGATAAATAAATTTTCTTAGGGATATAAATGTACATGCTATTATGTTTCTAACCTAGAGTACAGATTCCCTGGGAATTTGTAAGATTGCTACAAATTGTCTGTTAGGAAACTGTACACTGCTCATTGTCCCTGAGTACACAGTCCCATCTCACCCACTGGCATTCTGGGAGTCACGTGGTTTGGCTTTGTGTGGTCACAGGCTTGCTGCATCTGTCATCAACACCAGCACTTCAGAATAGTTCTAACTCTCTAGACATGTTAAACATGTGAATACCCAGGACTTTCTTTTGAAAGTTGCATTCCTTATTGGGCTTGGGGCAGGGCAGCTCTCTGGCCCAGCTGCCCTCTGGTTTTCTTGGCCTATCCCACCCTAGACAGTGGAGACTGGTAAGGCTGTATTTAGAATGAGTTAGATTGGCATTTCATTCCATAAATCATGATAATACTTGAGTTTTGTACATTTGAATTTTTTAAATACTCTGTAGGAGACACAGGAGATTTCATTCCGTTTACTGGATGGTTGCTGCTCTGGCTTTTTAGGATGGGATTATCTTTTATTTAGAGCAAAGGAAGAAATTTTTTATGAGGCTCAAATCCTGCTGCTGTTACTGCTGTGAAATTGTGAAACATTAGATTTATGGCAGCCTTTGTAATTAAATCATATAGTTGCATTTTAAGGCTATATATTTAGAAGTAAGGTTTTAAGAACACATTCATATTTGGAGATAGTCTATAAGGTTTTCTCTATTGACCAGAAGGGTACAATGAAATCCAGAGCAGATATCTGGAAACACCAATACCTGCAAAGGTCTATGGGAACTTAGGCATCTGCATTAGAAAGGCCGGCCTGACTGTCGGAATGTCCAGGAACCTGATGGGCACCTCCGCCTGGAGTACAGATGTGTAGATGTGTTGGTAGACACTATCTTTTTTTGTTTTTCTTTTAGCCCTAGTCATCTTTTTTGTCAAGGAGGCAACTCATTGCTTCTTGAAGACCACACCAGCCCTGTACGCTCTCCTTAGCAGCACAGAAGGAGGGATAGAGGCCAGTGCCACAGACAGTGAGACAAGTCGCTTCCGTCACTTCAGGCCTTGCCTAAAGAGCAATGCTACAAGGTCCAGGCCAATTTTGATATTTGTGGATTGGTTTGTCACACATACTGTTTACTCCTGAAACTAAAGTCTCTTTTATAAATACTAAGGTCAATTCTTTATTAATAACATCCTTTGGGTTTAGAAATGTCAGAAGAATATTTTAAAGATAGAAGCATAATTCAGATTATTGGTATAAGTGTGAAAACAAACTTTAGATAAAGTCTAAAGTTACTTACCGTATGTAGCACCAGCCTTAACTCTGGACTCAGCTATTTTAGCAGCTTTGCCCACATGTTTCTCTAATACTGTGGGGGGCAGAAATTGGATGGTAAATCACTGTGAGCCAGGTTACCTCAGTGTCGTCCACCTCGGTGTGACGTCACAAACACAGGAACTGAGTCATTTTCAAGTGTTGGCGTGGAGCATTATGGTCACGGAAGTGGAACTGCCTTACACATTAAACATAATTTCATCCCACTAGTATTTTGCAGCTATGTCTCCAGATTTTATCTTTTGGGCAAAATTCCATGGTTTGGAGTAGATGCTCCTAGAGAGCAGTCTAGGAACTCAGCTGCGAGCTCCAGGGGCATCGTGTTCTCACTAATCAATCTAATCTGAGCCTTATTTCTTAGTGAATTCACTTTCTTTTAAAACATACATTCATATTTTAAATGCTGTTTGGAGAAGTCCCTGGGACAGTCCCAAGGGCAGGGCCTGCACATTTCTTACAATGATAAAACAGTTTTTAAAATGTAGGGTCAGGTTTTTAAAAAAAAAAATCCGAAGACTTAATTCTGTGCAGAGGAGGGACCTTGAAGGTGAGCAGAGACAGGAGAGCCGGTTGTCAGTTTGGAAGCAATGGTGAATTCAAGAGAAGGATCCCGTAAAGTCCATTTCTCTTTTCCAGCCCTATTGGTCACCCATTCAGTATGTTGGCAAAGTGTCACCTGAGCAGAGAGTGCAAGAAAGTAATAAAGAAAGCTGAAGTACGTCAGAAAGTTACTTCCAAATGGTTAGAGGCATGTGATCGTCAGTACTGTGTTATGGAAATGTCAAGAATGATGTATTTTAATGCGTGCAAGATAATGTTGGTGTGCACAGAGGGTCTTTTCCTTATCTGATTAGTACTGTTAATGTTCAGAGATTTTAAAAAATGATTGTTTTTACAGTTTAGATTCTGAGATAGCAAAACCTGATCTTCAACCATGACCTGCATGAGAGAAGCATCCTAGGAAGTTTTAGATCATACCTTTGAGTTCTTTAATTTATATAGTGTTTTCTTATGTTTTAATATTTTTGTGAACTGGTGTAAATTGTTAATGCATATAAGCTTGTGTATTTTTGTAAATAGTTTTGTGATTTACTTCTTGCCCCCCTGTGTAAATATTTACAGTCTTCATTTCTTCCAAACTTATTTGAAACTGAGTTGTGGGTTTGGGGTTTTGTTTGTTTCCTTGTTTGTTTGGCTGGGGTGGGTGGGTGGGGGAGAAGGGATTTTTGTACTTGAGATGGAGATATCTTGTGGTTTAAAGCAAATGTCCCACTGAAAGCAATTCCAATATCAACAGAATTATTTCAGGTTAAAGCAGACTTTTTGTGTATGTGTTTCCTTTTTGACCTAGTATGGATTAAGATGAAATAGATGGTGTCGTATATTGGGGTGTTCATATCACACAGCCTGTCAGGTTAGACAGTGCCAGCTGAGCTGCAGTGTGCTATCTGGCTACATTCCTCTCAGCTCACACACTCATCTTTAGAGCACAGGCCTTCTATCTGTCTGTTCTGGAACTTCTAAGCAGAAAGTCTCTAGAGCTTCCCTAACGGATCTGCTGTCTTCTGCTGCCTGATACCCAGTATGCAGTCCTCAGGAAACTCAACTGGCTTCGAAGAATCCTCCAAAAGGGGAGTTGGAATGAAAAACACATGCCTTCAGATTCTTACAACACATCTCAGATATCCTGTTTTCAGAGTGAAATAACCAGAAAATAACCACCCTCTAGACTCGTTCCCTGTATCGGGCTGGCCATGGCACACCCAGCGCAAGCAGGGTGTCAGCGAAGTGATTTGCTGTAGGTGTCAGTCATGCAGCTGTCTGGCAGGCCGATGTCATTTCACTGTCAGCAGGATTTGGGGTAAAAGCTTTAATAACCAACTCCCAGAGATGAGTCTTTTCCTGTGGGCTGTAAGTTAAAAATCATTCTTGAGAGCCTATTGGATCTCTGACCCTTTTTTCCAGCATTGGAGAGTTTCCTATATGGTCTGGGTGCCCCTGGCAATCCACTCATCCTGTATATGCTGGAACACCACACTCAAAGCAGACAGATACAAACTATCCAGACCTCGGTAGTGTTTCTATAAAAACAGGTCAGAGGAAGTGACAGAAAGACAGGACATTCACACTGCATGTTCTTAGTGTCTGTCATTCCAATTATTTTATTACCAAATTACCTTGATATTGATGAAAATACAGGACTTACCTCACCAAAATGTGTATTTGTCAGGACCCAATGGTACATAGCAGTGTCAGTGTTTGAAAGTTTAGTCATTTGTGTTGTTCTAGAAAAGGTACAATTTACTGTAGTGCTAGTTACTGCAGAGGAACCTAGCATATGTGCAAACACCAAGATTAAGACCCTTTTCATACTTACCTCCTGAAAAGAATGAGACCTAATGTTTTTATAATTTTAAGTCAGCCTCCCTCACTTTCTCTCTCTCTTCCCCCCCCCCCCCATGTGTACCACAGCACATCACAGGGAGAGGGGAGGTCAGTTCTTTGCTTCCATCTTGGGGATTCCAGGGATCAAACTCATCAGGCCTAACAGCAGACTTTTACCTGCTGAGCCAACTGGGCAGCCCTATATAAAATAGCTTAAAATATTTCCAGAGCATATTTTAAACCACAAACTATGATGCTGGTATACTTCAAGACAAATTATCCCACTATGATACAGTGGTAACTTTGGGATCCCTTAAGATGATTGGGATCTGGAATGTTCTTCTGATTTTTGTATCGGCCAAAGGCTATGGTCAGCAGCTGTGGCAACTTTTGAGTGGTAACAAATGATGTCTTGAAGAAGTAGGGCCAAGTAGGAGGAAGTTTGGAATGTGAGGGTGTCGTGTGGTTGGAGACACTGCATTTCCCCTGTTCATGGATAGAAAAATCCTAGATAGCTGCTAGAGGTGGGCTGAGGGAACCAGCAAAACTCCTGGTGTTCATGGGCCATACAGCCTGACTAAATTATTGAGTTCTAGGTTCCGTGAGAATGTCTCAAAAGTGGAGAGTGATCCAAGAAAACACCTAGCACTGACCTCTGGCACACGTGGACACACACATGCATACATGCATACACGTTCTAGTCCACATTGACACCGACATTAAAGAACAAGGATTTCACAGATTCAGTCAACTGTTTTAACGCACCAATTTAAAAAAAAAAAAAACCTGAAGTTTTTCAGTTAGTTGTTCTCAAAATGTCTAATCCATAATAATCACCTAGACAGCCTGAGTGATGACAGTGTAAGCACATAGGTCTGGAGTCAGCCTCAGTAACCTAGTGTTGATGACCTCTCAGTGGGGTTCTGGTGTCAAGGCTGAATGCTGATGAAGGCAGCCTAGTTCACAGGTTGCTTCTCATTACAGGAACTTGGGTCCAGTTCATTTAACTGTATCACTTCTTGGCTCACACCTTGGTATCTCATCACTTTAGGAATACTGAGTGCTAGAACTTAGATTTGAGATGCTTTCTAAAGGCCCACATGCACTACCTGGGCTCCAGCCTATTTCATTATTAGTCAGTGGTGGGCCCTTTAAGAAGTGAGGGTTCATGGGAGGGAGCTCATTAGGGATGTGTTTGAGAAGAGAGTACTAGGATACCTGCTCTTCTTTTTGCTCCCTGGCCATCAGTGAGCCCAACGGGCTTCTTCACCCATACAATGATGCACTATGGCACTACAGTCCCATGAGCAACAGGGCCAGTGGGCCACAGGCTGACCTTCCCAAAGCTGTCAAGTCGGTGAACCTTTCCTCATATAAATTGAATTAACTCGGGTGTTTTGTCACAGTAGTGGAAGGTTGGCTATTACGCTTGAATCAGGTTTCTTTATAATTTCTCTAACAGTGACCAAATTGTAAGTTCTCTTAAAGAAAAAAGTTAGCACAAAACAAACACAAGACTGCTGACTACTGTTGATGCTCCCTCCTGTATGCTTACACAGTGAGGTCTTTCTGGAGGGAGGCATTCAGGTTGACTAGAAAGTGTGGGCAGAATGTACTTGCTGTTCAGCCAGTCAAGCTATCCCAAATACTGTGGGTGGAAAGAAGAAATAGCTCTGGCTAGCTTGTGCTGATTTCTTCCAAAAGTTTTGTTTTATAAGGACTATTAAGTAATTTGCTTTTTTAATTTTTTTTTAGATTGTGTGTATGTGTTTGTCAATTATGAACAACATGGCAATATTTTAAAGCTACCAATAACTGCTATTCAATAGTAGCAGGCACTGTGGTAAGCATTAAATATTTTATAATGCTTATTCTTGTGCTATTGTTGTACGGGTGAAGCCAAGGCACACTGGAGGAAGTTTGCCCACTGCCACATAGGGTGGGGCTGAGACTCAGACTCTGCACTCAGTTATGCTCCAGGTAAAGCAGGTTTAGGGGTGGCTAGCCGAAACCTGGATACTGCATACTAATTCTCGACTCCTTCCTGAGCTCACATCTACAGCTCCTTGTACAGCCTTTGCTAAACTGGAGTTTTCTCATTTCTAGATGGCAATAGTAATGTATAGTGTGTACCAACGGTCTCTGTAAGGGCTGAGTTACACATGCTTCTTTAAAAGGCGTAGTGGGAGAGCAAGCAACAAAACAAGAGCCAGAGTTCAACAAAACAGTGAAACACCACACAGCGGCTAAAAGGAAGAGGGGCATCCTCTGCTAACACAACTGCTTGGAAGGCTTCAATTCATTTCAGTTGTACTCATTTACATTTTATTTTATGTCAGCCATAAAAGAAAGAAACTGGTGTGCTGGGGGATAGCTCAATGGTAAAGTGCTTGCCGCACAGACGCAAGGACTCCAGTTTGGATCCCCAGCACCCGTGTAAAATGGTGTGCATGTAGCGAGTGCCTGTAATCCTAACTGTGGGAGGAGACAGGGAGATACTGAGGCATTGCCTAGTTAATCAGTCTAACCAAATTTGTAAGCTCCAGGATTGGTGGGAGATCCTGTCTCAAGAAATAAGGTGAAGAGTGATAAAGATCAATCTAATGTTGATTTCTGGCCTCCACACCCCCCCACATAGACAAGCGTATATGCATAAACATGCATACACACAGACACAATTAAAAATGAAGAGCCAGGTAGTGGTGCAAGTTCTTGAAACACAGAAACAGGCAAGTCTCTGAGTCCAAGGCCAGGTTAGTCTACGGAGTGAACTTCAGGCCAGGCAGAACTGTATAATAAGACCCTGTCGCTAAATAAAGTAACTGCTGGTTTTTTGTTTTGTTTTGCTTTGTTTTGTTTTGGGCTTTTTGAGACAGGATTTCTCTGTGTAGCCCTGGCTGTCCTAGAACTCACTCTGTAGACCAGGCTGGCCTCGAACTCAGAAATCCGCCTGCCTCTGCCTCCCAAGTGCTGAGATTAAAGGCGTGCGCCACCACTGCCCAGCTGCCCAACTGCTGTTATTTTTGCATGGCTAATAAACTTTGTAAGGAAAGGGTTCTGGTGTTAGATGTCAAGGCATGATTTAGTAAAGATGAGACATCACAGTGAGTCTCCGAATATATGGTTGCTTACTACAAGGTCTTAATAAATGTGGAAAATACTTTCTTTTTAGCTTTCCAGCAAAACGTTTGTTTCCTTATTATTGATCGTGTGACTCCTGAACAGGGCCCATGTTCTGTGTCAGAGCTGTGTTTTCTGTATCTGATAAGTTGCCCATTGAAACTGTCCCGGGCCCTCAGAGCTGTACCTTTTGCTGAGGGTACTTTTTCTGCAGGCATCTAAGTGCGTGTTCGCCATTTTTGGTTCCATTGCTTACAGGTTCGTTCATAACACATGACAGAATGAGTATGTGAGCTGTTGGAGAAAAAAATGCTAGGGAGAAAAATAGGTGTGTGTGTGTGTGTGTGTGTGTGTGTGTGTCTGTGTGTGTGTGTGTCTGTGTCTGTGTGTGTGTGTGTCTGTGTGTGTGTGTGTAAACATGCTAGAAAGAGATGGCTTTGCCTTCCTCTCCATTCTGAGTTAAAACTTGGCGAGTGATTAGGGTGTTTCCCATTACCCTTAAATATGCATATTTTCTTCCAGATTTTACAAGGTGTTAACACAAGTGCTTGTCCAAAGAACAGCATGCAGTGATAGTGTTGAAAGTACTAATAATACTAACAGCATATTGATCAGTTACTCTATACAAGGCTGTCCTAAGTATTTTGCATACATTAGTATTAACTCATTGGTCTTTCTGACCAAAAAGTTATGTGAGCTAGAATTCTTCAGGACCATGAGCACAAAGGAGCTGAGACCAGATAGTGTAAATCATATCATTCCTGAACTCATTCCACTGACATTCAATGGGAGTCAACCCCAGGTTTTTGAGTCCAGAGCCTACAGTTTTTCTATTTCACTTCGGGCCCAATGTGTATCTTCAAACACCAGGAGACCATGATACAGGAGTGCCTGGGTGGCTGAGACTACTGGTAATTACAGGGAATGCTACCCCTACCCCTGAGTTGAGATAAACTAGGTTTATGCTATAGGTAACGACATCAAAATCTCAGTATCTTTAACATACATATACACGGAGGCTTGCTTTTTGCTGTGGATGCCAGTGATTGGGTAAAAGTACCCTGTTCAGACTCTTACCCCTCATGTCCTCAATTCCATTGCTGGAAGTGTAATTCCCAAGCCAGGGTGTGTAAGGAGCTGAATGTTGGAGAATATGGTGTGGAAATAGCAGATTGGGTACAGTGCTTGCCATGCAAGTGCGAGAATTTAAGTTTGAATACTTAGAACCCATACACAGCACACATATACCAAAGCGTAATCCTGGAGCTTCTATGGCAAGATTGACTGAGACAGGAGAATATCCAGAAGGCCGTGGACCAGCTAGCCTGGTATATGCAAGAGCAAATGTAGATCCTGTCCTAAACAAGGTGGAAGTCAAAGATCAGCACCCAACACTGTCCTCTGACTTTCAGAAGCATGTTGTGCTAGACATGTGACCACACATATGCACAAATGCATCCCAGAAGCGAAGTAAGGTAAACTGTTCTTGTTCCCATTCATTAAGAGCTTGCCTGATCAGAGCAAGCACATGGTCGCTGGACCATGAACTTAGAGCAACGCATAGTACTGTCACCTCTCATCCCATTCCACTCAACTCATCCACCCACGGACTTCTGTAACTGGAAACACGGCATCATGTAGAACAATGTTTTGACATCCTGCTAGCAGAGAGCAAGGATGAAAACCCAAGACAGGCTACAGGAGTAAGAAGACTTTGAGCAAAAGAAATTGGGGCAACATAGGCTAGAGATAGTGTTATTCACCAGTGTTGCTCTTGGTTTCTCTCTCTCTCTCTCTCTCTCTCTCTCTCTCTCTCTCTCTCTCTCTCTCTCTCTCTCTCTCTCTCTGTAAAATGCTTTTGCACTGTTTCTGGGGGCTAGTGCCAGGGCATCCAGTACTTTCTTCTGGTTTCCTCAAGCATTTCATACGTGTGCAAACGTACATGCAGGCAAAACATCCATACACATTAGGAAAAAAAGGTTAGCCTTGTATTTACAAGCTTCTGACCATACACTGGAGGTAGAGGGGCCTTTGGATGTGACAATGACATCTTCCTCTAGCCCTGGGGAAATGGAGAGAAGCTTGGCAAATATTTCCTGAGAGTTGTCTGAGAGCCAAGTGTGACCACCTTCCCTCTGATGTGTCACTGCAGTCTCATGGGCTCTGCTCTTCCATAAACATGTCAAGGTTACTTCCACTCAGCCTTAGCACTGGCTCGACCCCAGATGTTCAGTCTCTTGCTCTTTCACTTCTTTACCTTGGAGATGGCTTCCTCAGGCACCCTGTCTAAGATGCTCTACTGCACTCTCAACCCCCCTAATTGGCTATTTTCTCATTTTATGTATTATCTTACTCATCTGGAATGTGGACTCCTTAGAAGGCAGGAATTCTGTTTCCTATTTCTTTTAGTATTTCATTCTAGTGCTTTAAGCAGTACCCTGGTATAGTCCATGCAATTGTTGGAAGAATGATCAGGCCCATTGCAGTGCATTGAGAAGAAGATGCTCATGAGTCCTTCACACTGGCCAAGTGGGAGACAGCAGACCATTGTCCACGTTTGTCTGTTTTGTGTTCATGTGTTATCAGCACAATTGGACTAATGGTGTTGGTTGGTGGTTCCAGAAGGGAAGAAAGCCGAGATTATCTGCAGTCCAGTCTCCAGAGTCACCAAGCACTGGTAGAGCTAGTCATAAAACTTGTCTGGAAAGTTAGGAAGACAGGTTGCTTGGCAGTGAGAAGGACCTCCTCATAATACGCACTCCCTACAGATCATTTCTGGATGTAGACTGTGAGGAGGAAACCGGAGCTCTGTTCTAGGCATAGCAACTTTGAAAGAAGAAAAAAACAGACAAACAGGGCTTAGATAGTTTCAGCTAACATAAAACCAATGTGCTAAAAATGATGACATTTAGGTAAATAATGATTAATTAGCTCCTGAGTGATTTACTTTATCAGAGCTCCATGAATTTAGAAGGAATGCCATTGGTGCCACACAGACCCTTGCGAGACAAATCTCCTGGTACTCCAAAACTACAAGAAATTTCTGAAAGTTACTGTCCTGACTGTGTTTCATAGTTTCCTGGACCTGCTAGCAAGTCCACTCCTATCCGTACAAGTTCCTCTTGATATTGCTTACTTAGTTATGGTGGGAAGTTGTTCTCTTCTATTAGTACTTACTACCCTATGAGGAGGCTGAAAGGTTATGGCTATTATGATTTTATGACTCTTCTAAGAAGCTAAATACGCAAGGAGTCACTTCCATGAAGCCAGGAAAAAGCTCCCCTGTGACCTCCACCCCAGGAGAAATAGACTTGAGAAGGCGGGATACACCATTCATGGTGTGTATACAGCTTTCAGAGCAAAAAGATTGTGCCTTTGTATGAGGAACCCTAAATGGTAGAAGCAATCAGGAGTGTCTATTCAAGTGGGGCTATTGCTCAGTGACACAGTGCTTACCGGTAGCGTACACAGGTCACGGGGTGGCTGCTCATCCACACCCGGCAGGGGTGCTGTAGAAGAGACTAAACACTAACTGGGTAGCTGAACCGAACTTTTCATGTCTCCCACATCTCATGGGATGTGTGGAATCCTAGACTTACGCCAGTGTCTCCCGAAGGTTGTTTGGGGGCTGGCTGCTGCATGGTGAATGTGCTATGCCCTGTCCTGGAGAATTCTTCCTCCTTAGTTTAGCCTCAAACACACATCCCAGATCCAAGCTCTTCAGTTTGGCCCGTAGAATCTGCCTCTGACTCACCTTATCTTTCAGATTCCTGATACTCAAGCCATGGGAGACCACTCTTTCACAGAGAGCAGACACCACCAGAGAGCCTCCGCGGATTGCCCAAGTTGATCCCGCAGCCTTCTTTTTTTTTTTTTTTTTTTTGGTTTTTTGGTTTTTTCGAGACAGGGTTTCTCTGTGTAGCCCTGGCTGTCCTGGAACTCACTCTGTGGACCAGGCTGGCCTCGAACTCAGAAATCCACCTGCCTCTGCCTCCCAAGTGCTGGGATTAAAGGCCGGCAGCCTTCTTAATTCTTTAAATACCACTTCTCAGAAGCTATTTATTGAGTTACTTATTGTATCTGTTTGTTTTAAGCTCCATGAGACCTTGACACAAAGTAAAATTCCTTGGCCACAATTTGTTGAACCTTGTTTACAGCAAAGGCAGTAGTACTTTGAGAAAGCCACTAGAGGGTGCTGTCAGCACACTTTTTTTTATTTACACGTGTCCTGATCACTAGAGCCCTGTGGCTTACTATAGAATAAGTGATTCAGCCGCTGATCTTCTGGGTCCACATCTTCACTCCACGTTTACAAGAGCAGTTTTAAAAAGCAATGGCCCTGAAGCAAATATTGGGGGGTGAGAAGTGATTGCTGATAAGCACCGTTTTGGAATGGGGACCCTGTGAGTTCCAAAGACCTTCATATGACTTTTAAGTGTCCTTTATTGCTATATTTTAGAAAATTTCATAAATCATCCAGACTCTAGTTTCAGCAGCATTTGCAAACCTGGATGTACACAGAATCCTTTCAGAGAGTTTTAAAATGCACATTACTGTGCTTGCTTCGCTGAACTAGTCCTGTCATGGACCACAGAAACTGCATGACTGTGTATTAGTAGAGCTTTCTGGGCGATCCAGCCCCCAGGACTTAGGGACCATTTTCCTGGAGAAGATCTTTCCCTCAGGCTCCCTTTTAATACCTGCGAGTCCTGGACTAGAGCCTAGGTTCTGGACAGAACTGTCCAAACTTTGTTTTAAAGAACCTTATTATCTCTGAAAGTTTTCCCAGTCCTCTAGAAGATGGCATGACTATAGGTTAAACAATTTGTTTGCTCGGCTGCAGAACTTCTTAAAAATTCATACCTACTGTGCCGTGACTTTCAAGTGCTTAAAAGCACGCATCACATTGGACCACAGAATGCTTTGTCCATAGGCTATTTTCCCAGAATGCATTTCTGGGAAAGTTTTCTAGTCACAAAGAATCTAGCCTAGAGTCAGGAAAACATGTTTGGTCATAGCTCCTTACTCATAATCTTGTGACTAATTATCTGATTCCACATTAAATTTAAGGAAGTTAATCCTGTGACAGGAAACTCACTCCACCTTCTGCAGTTTCCACAGCTGTTCTTGCAAAGGGGCACACTGACCGGCAGTCATGGTGCCACAGAACCATCCAGGAACAAAAGAAGAGATCCATGAAAAAATGCTCTGAAAAGCGTAGGCTGTTGTCTTGGTCTGTTCTCTGTTACTGTAATATAATACCAGAGACCGGGTGATTTATAAAGAACAGAAGTTCATTTGCTATCTTGGGAAACCAGGAATGTGCCATGAGGGTTCATCCCAAGTTGGAAAGCAGAAAGGTAAGTGGGCATGTTCTGAGGAGAAGAAATGGAAGAGGGACCTTACTTTATGACAACCCACCCTGTCAGAAATCCAGCCCCTCTAGGGCCAGACCTGTCTCCCAGAGATCTCAGGTGTCCCTCATGAGGGCAGATTTTTCATGATCCTCTCAGCAGCCCCCACCGCCACTCCATGCTTACACTGGGCACACGGCCTCAATCTGAGTTTTGTTAAGGTAACCTAGCAAGGACAGCTGCCATTGGCAACCCAATTTTCCTGTACCCAGATAATTAGTTTGAAAAGATCACAAGTCTTGCAAAACAGCAGCAGCCGTTCATTAACCCAGTGTCTGCTGCCTGGAGTGAGCTGCTTCTTTTGGGCACTGTTTCTGATGTTTACAACCCATTTCTAAACGCAGCTGGTTCTGAACTTTGCCATTTAGAAGTCTGCTGAGTCTCTAGTAAGGAACAGGAGAATAGTAGTCAGCCAATACCAGGTCAATACACACCAAGTACCTCACCACACACACAATCACTGTGCTGGTGAGCTTTTGGTTCCTGTAACAAATACTGGCGCTAATAACTTACTGGGAGGACAGGACTGCTTTAGCTCACAGTTTTAGAGCTCCATCTGAATCTGTTCATGACTGATTGGTTCCGTTGCATTGAACCTGTGTTGAGGTGGCACACCACAGTGAGGGCCTATGACGGAGTGTGGCTGGGCTAAAGCGGGGACAGTGACATAGTAGAGTCTCACAGTTCAGTTCCCCATGGCCTCTCAATAGCACCAAGGGAGGGGCCCAGCTCCAAAGTATATTACTTACCCTTACACATACACACACACATGCACACACACACACGTATATGTACATACATACATAGGCTCACACATATATGCATGCACACACATATGCACACACATGCATGCATGCACACAGGAGCACACACACATTCACACACATCAGCCCACATCTCAGACTTTCCCATCTCTATTTCCCTCTTCTTGTCACTGTGCAAACCTTCCTCAGCGTTCCATGCTTTCTGTGTGCCTGTTACTTCGCCCTCAGCAACTCTGCAACAGTGCACTTCCTGTCAATATTACCTATTCTCATTTCTTCCTGCTTCTCTCTTCAGGAGCCACTGATGGAGAGTTGGAGAGCCCTGCCTGCCTGTCCCCCAGCTCAGACCCAGCCTGCAGTCCTCCAGGCTTGCTTTGCTGGGAGCCAGGTGCAAGCTTGGCAGGCTGCGGTCCCTTGCTTCCTTGATATGTCTCCCCTGTGTCATTTCACTCCCTCTTTCTAGTGGAAAAGGTACTGAGGAAGTAACACTGTAGCAGTTTGGGGCTAAAGATATTTTTTTCCCACTCTTACACTTCTGGAAAGTCTGGCTTACGTTAGGATTCTAAGTGAAAGCCAGTTCCCCTCAGTTCTGACAGTTTTGCTTTTGTCCTCAAGGCAGATGTTAAGTCTGATGCTGTCTGGTTCCCTGATCCTTGTGTAAAATTTTTCTGTGTGGAAGCCTGACATGGTTCTTCACGGAGCTATGAATGTTAATGGTGATACACCAAGGTGTGAGTCCCCCGCCAGGTGCCCCGTGGACCTTCCAGTCTGCAGCCGGACTTTCCAGTTCTGGGGATGGGAAAGATTCTTAATTTGATGTTTTCTTCTCAAAGAAAAAGGAACCTTTACACACACCCATCATTAAAATTTTGTAACTTCTGGGTTGATTCTCATTTTTCTCTCCAGTCACTCCCTTTGGCATTTTGTTTAATTCCTAGGATGTTATTTTTTAATTTGGAAAAAGAAATCCTTATACCTTTTTAAAAAAAAAACCTTCTCGATAATTTTAATTTCTAAGGGTTACTTCTTTTGTTTTTAGTGTTTCTTTCTTTTCTTTTTCCTAGTTTTTGTTTTATTTAAGACAGGATAGCTGGCATGGAGCTCTAAAGGCCTCCCACACCAGCCTCCTCATGCAAGCAGCACGAGTGTGTTCCACCTCACCCAGAGCCTGTTCCCTCCTTCCGTTTCCCTGTCTTCCTGTTTGTTAATGGACTCAAGCAGAACTTACCACCGAGGCTTCAGATGGTTCTAGTGTTGCTATTCTGTTCCTTTCCCTTGAATTTTTTTTCATCTGTGTACTATATGTATTTATTTTACTTTATGGATGTGAACACTTTCCCTGAATGCATGTATATGCACCATGAGGATTCCTAGTGCTCGCTGAGATCGGAGGTGGCAGGTCAGATCCCCTGGAACTGGAGTTACAAAGTTGCTGGTTACCAACCCCAGGCCTTCTGCAAGAACAAGTGCTCCTAACCACCGAACCATCTATCCAGCCCTCTATGTGAGTTTTTGTTTCTGGTCCTTACGTTAGACCTTACCTCACACACCTGTCATGGTTGTTAATTCAAATCTGAATAAAATCCTCTTGGGCACATAGACACACACACATGCTGACTGGAAGACATGTTAAAGGCAAGATTAAGTAGCTAATGAAGTGTGTGGTGGATCACAACGTCCCCCCAAAGATGTGCAGACTCTAATCCCTGGGACCTTTACGTGCTAGGTTGTGGAACAGAAGAGAAGTCAAGCTGCAAGGCACTCCATCTAAAGCAGGGAGATTATCAGTGGGTTCAGGGTCTAATCATGAGGGCCATCCAAAGGCGAAGAGAGAGGCGGAAGAACAGTCGAAGAAGGGTATGACATGGCAGCGAGTCCTAGAGAAATGTTGGAGAAGGACTCACCTCATCGACTTCGAGGATGGACGCAGGTTGAATGGACCAGGAATGTGGGCAACATTTGGAAACTGGGAAGGCAGGAAAATCAACTGTCCCTCGACTGCACAGAACTGGCAGCCATGCTGACAGCTGCAGTCTAACCCCATGGGAGTCACTTGAGCTGTCCTTTTCAAGTTTAGAACTGCAAGACAAGAGACAAGGGGTCCTCAAACTACCGTGTATGCTACAGCAGCTATGCGGAAACGCGCATGCGCAGGTGGGGACCAAATTTTGCTTGGGATAATATTGCAGGGGATGAAAGGGGCCAGGAAAAGTGGGACAGGAGCAAGAGGTCTCTGGACTTTGGCTAGAGACATAGTAGATCTGTGATGCTGCTCTGCCCTCTGCCCGT
Source organism: Uromys caudimaculatus (assembly GCA_028551405.1). Lineage (NCBI taxonomy): Eukaryota > Metazoa > Chordata > Mammalia > Rodentia > Muridae > Uromys > Uromys caudimaculatus. The sequence continues at coordinate 83,305,942 of CM052706.1, read as the reverse complement.
GTGGGAGGCTAATCGCCTCTCAGTAGCAGAGAGGGCAGTTGCCTGGAGAGAAAGAAAGAGACCAATTCTAACCCTGGAGACACCTGGCTGCTTTTGCCAATAACTCAGTCTTGATGTGGCTTACAGGTGAAGCCAGAAACCTTTGGAGTCTGTGTGCATCCAGTTCCTTTGTCTGTTTCTTAGTTTGGAATGGCGAGACTGAATCACAAGACTGTTCTGGCCAAGCGGTAGTGGCACACCTTTAATCCTAGCACTGGGGAGGCACAGCCAGGCAGATTTGTGGGTTTGAGGCCAGCTTTGTCTACAGGGGGAGTTCCAGGACAGCCAGGGCTACACAGAGAAAGCCTGCCTTAAACAAAACCGACTGCTCTGTTACTGCCAGACTTCCTGCCTGCTTTAAGGGTCTGAACAGAGAGCAGAGCCTGAGGCTTCCCCATCATGATATGTAAATATGTACATAAAATATGATTTTATCTTTTTATTGGAAATAGATTCTTCTCTCATATGATACATCCCAACCACAGTTTCCCCTCCCTCCATTCCTCCTAGCTCCCCCACCCTTCCTCCTCTCCCAGATCCACGCCCCCCCCCCCCTTGTTTTCCCCTTCAGAAAAGAGCAGGCCTCCAAGAGACAACAGCCAGACAGGACAAAACAAGATGCAATAAGACAAGGCAAAAGCCCTCATACAAAGGCTGAACAAGGCAACCAAAGATGAGGAAAAGAGTCCCAAGAGCAGGCAAAAGAGTCAGAGACACACCCACTCCCTCTCTTAGCAGTTCCACAAAAACACCAACCTAACAGCTAGAATCTATACATAGAGGACCTAGAGCAGAGCCATGCAGGCTGTGTGCTTGCAGTTTCAGGCTCGGCGAGCCTGTGTGAGCTCATGTGAACCCCGCTAGGTTGATTCAGTGGCCAGGTTCTCTTGCTATCCCTCATCCCCTAACTCCTATAGTCTCTCCTCCCCCTCTTTTGCAGGGATCCCCAATCTCTTTTCCACCTACAAAGCCAAATAACTATAGAAAAATTTCAAACTTCTTTAGGTTTATGAGGAAAAAGTAACTGGGTAGTATGAGCTTATTAATCAATTACTAAGAGAGCATTGGCGATAACCGCTGACGTTCCCGATGTATATTTGTAAGAGTCCGTCTTCCTCACCCCATCCCCGACACCAGTCATTTGACATCTTTTTCCCAGTTTCACGGTGGACGCGCGCGCGTACACACACACACACATAAGTGTGAGGGGCATGTCATGGCACATGTGTGGAGATCAGAGGACATCTTATAGGCATCAGTTCTCTCCTTCCACCACATGGACTCTGAGAATCTTGTTAAGTTGTCAGGCTTGGTGGCAAATGCCTTGATCTACTGAGCCATCTCACTGGTTCTCATAGATTAAAAAAAAAAAGATAAAGATAAAACGGTTGTTCTGGGAAAGAGAACACATTGGAAAAGTACCAAGTAAGGTTTGTTCCAAACTGAATAGCCAGGTGGCTCTTACTCAGGGGAAGCAAAGCATAGCCAGTGTCCAGAAGGCCTGTGGATTGTCAGCAGCTTCTTCTCTGACCGGCTTTGAACTTGGCTTTTTTTTTTTTTTGGTCTTTTTTCTTTTCATTTTTGTATAATCACTTGGTGGGCAGCAGCAAAGGCAGATGCCCAGCTCCCGTGCTGTTGCAGATGCTGCCTGAACAGTTCTTCCCCAGAGACCTCTGATTTGCAAAGTCCCTGACCATAGAGTGGAAAGAGCTTTAGAAACACCTGCTGTGGAGCAGAGTTAGTCTGTAAAACATAGAAAGGCACTCAGGAAGAGAACAGGAAACTCCTGCAGCACGTGTTTCTCACACAGGGGCTACAAAAGGTATCCTGGTGGTTGTACGGTTAGTTAGAATTGTCAGTGTGATGTAATTCAAAATCATCTGACAAGAGACCTTCATTGAAGAATGGTCAAGTTTAAGTTGGTCAGTGAGAGATTTTAAAATTACCTTAATTGAGGTGAGAAGACTGTACTGGCTAGTTTGTGTGTCAACTTGACACAAGCTGGAGTTTTCACAAAGAAAGGAGTTTCAGTTGAGAAAATGCCTCCATGAGATCCAGCAGTAAGGCATTTTCTTAATTAGTGATCAAGGTGGGAGGGCCCCTTGTGAGTGGTACCATGTGTGGGCTGGTAGTCTTGGGCTCTATAAGAAAGCCAGCTGAGCAAGCCAGGAGAAGCAAGCCAGTAAGCAGCATTGCTCCATGGCCTCTGTATCAGCTCCTGCTTCCTGACCTGCTTGAGTTCCAGTCCTGACTTCCTTTGGTGATGAACAGCAGCATGGAAGTGTAAGCTCAATAAACCCTTTCCTCCCCAACTTGCTTCTTGGTCATAATATTTGTGCAAGAATAGAAACCCTGACTAAGACAAAGACCTCCCTGAATGTGGGTGGCACAGGTTCCCCGGGCTTTGGGTCTTCTCACCTCAATTAAGGGGAAAATGGGCTAAGTTAAGCACGCATAGCTTATTTTCTCTCTCCTTGATGGTGGATGTGACTGGCTGTTTCCAGTTCCCAAGGCCTTGACTTCCACTGCTACTTGGAATTGTTAGCAAAATCAATCCTTCTTTCTGTAAGCTGCTTTGATCAGGGCGTTTCATCTCAGCAATAGGAAACAAAACTAAGGCAGCAGCGGGCATCTACACCATGTGGTGGCTCTCAAGCTACGTCTGAAAAGGTTGCTAAGAACTGTCTTTCTTTTTGTTAAATGGTATTTATTGAAGGATGGCTCTGGAGGCACCTTTTGCAGGGGATGATGCCTGATAAACTAACACTGGGAGGCCAGGTTTGCACACAGGGGCTGGGATGGATCTTTTTACTATAAATAGGGTTTCTGGTGTGATTCCTCAAAAACAGCAGAAAAATCACCAAGAAAGGAGGACATTGATAATTAGGCCTTAAGCATGATTCGTTACTATTTTAAAACTCTTATTTGACACGTCTCTATTTTTTAAGAGAAAATTTTCTAGGCGAATAGCCTTCACAGCAATTGTTAATTTTGAAAATATCTATTTTCTTTTATGTGTATGATTTTGCTGTTCTTAACAAGATCACAGTTGTTTGATTTTTACCAATGAAGACTTAGGAGCCAGATGCTGGAGTGAAAACCTGCCAGCTCAGAGAGGCAGAGAAAGCACCCAGCTGACCTTCCTCCTAGACACCATCTCAAAAACCTCAAACTAAAAGTCCCTCCCTTCTACTTCCTGTGCATCTCTATATCTGTCCCCTCTTAAGCTCTTCCTCTTAAGCTCCATGATTTTTTCCTGTGTTCACTCCCCGTCAGCTGGTTGCTTGCTCTACCTCTTGACCCATGACTGAGTTTATTTAATCCTGTTTACAATAAACAGAAAATTCTTGGATTAAAGTAATGTGCTAGGGCTGAGCTACACCACAACTAGAAACAGTTTTTGTTTTTGTTTTTTTTCCCAGTAAATAACACAATCTCAGGGCTTACAATGTGATCAGATATCCTGCAACATGAGTATTTTGCCTGCATGTATGTCTGTGTACTACGTACATGCTAATACATGTAGGAGTCAGAAAAAGGCTTTGAATCCCCTGTGACTGGAGTTACATGTGGCTATGAGCTACCCACATGGATGCTGGGAATTAACCCCCTCATGTCCTCTGCAAGAGCAACAAGTGCTCCTAACCAGAGACATTTCTCCAGCCCCATGGTTAAGAGTCTTCAGGTAGGGAGAGGCTTGGCTGCTGGTGTCCTTACGTGGACCAGGAGTTTTCAGGTCCTTGGTATCCTCTTCAAGAGGTGCACACAAATGGCAAAAGCAGCAAGTTTTATTTATAGAGACAATAAGGGAGCAGCAGGCTGTTAACTACCAAAAGCTCTGGTTCTGGGTTGGGCCTCTTTTATTGGGTTGAGGAAAGGAGCGGTTGGTTGCCAAGGTGCAGGTGGTCCTCTGTTTTGATTGATAGACTTGGGCTGTCAGTCTTTCGTCTTTGCACATATTCTTCCCCATCCATCTGATTTTAATCATAAGCAACATTCCCAGTTACGGATGGGCATAAGATGGTAAGCAGGGGTTTTAAAAGTTCACTTATAGGAAACAGCTTACCTTACTGTGCTTGCACCCCAAGTCAGTTCAGGTTGGGCTAGCCCCATACCCCCTATTCCTAGACATGTTGGGAGACACATCTGAATGGAAATGGTGCATTTTCATAGGATGTCAGGGGTACCTCAGTCCCCTAATTGAAGTGAGATATAAATGCAACTCAGCACAGTTGAGGGTCCCAGGCTTGGTGTGCATGGCTAGGAAAGGGGGGGGGGGGTTGTGTGACTCGGTGCAGCTGTGGATCCCACGCTGCAGGTGCATGGCTAGGAAAGGGGGGTGTGTGTAGTTCAAGCCAACTGAAACTCCAGTTCACTAACTCATCCCTCCAACCGCTTATCACGGGTTTCAGTGCACTCCTGAGTGAGGAGTGCCTCTCTCTTCCCATGTCCCCATAGTTATGCTTATCATACTACCTGGCTCAATATGAAAAGAATAAGGAGTCTTTAGTTCATTTCATGTATTGAATCTTTCCCCGCTCCACCCATGGCTAATCATTTCCTCCCTTATTTTTCCCTATTTGTTTGCTTACTTTAGAACAAAGCCTCACATTTAATGTGTATTTTCACTACACCTTTTAATGTCTGGCTTGGAGTTGTAGAACGCCTTATGTGTGTGGTTTGATTTTTTTTTTCTAGCTGTGTTGTTAAGCCACACAGCTTAAGTTCTCTCTCCTCCTGTGTCTACTTCATTTGCATTCAGTTTGCTCCTGTGCACAGCCTACGTGGGGATCTCATGTAAGAAGTGGGTTCATCAGCCAATCCTACTGCAGCCCTACAGTGAGCTTTATATTCGGATCCAGGTACAGCAAGACTTGCAAACAGCCTCTCTGCTTTTCAGACCTTCAGAATGGATCCTGTCTTCAGAGATAAAGTGAGTCAAGTACTGGAATGACTTTGCTGGGCCTCTGGCCCCTCTTAGAACTTTCTCTAGTAATGTATCAAGGCTTTGCAGCATGGGCTGGTGAAATGGCACACTAGTGAAGTACTTGCTACGCAGGTTTGAGGACCCCCAATGTCCACATAAACCTAGACGCCGGAGTGTTCATCTTCCATCTCAGTCCTCTAGTGCAGATGGAAGGTAGAAACAATTCCAGAACGCTTACTGGCCGTTGAACCTCATGAGTCAAAAAGAGACACCCACAAGAGCCCTGCCTCAAATAAGCAGGGACCCTCCCCCAGGGCTGTCTTCTGTCCTCTGTGCACATACCATGACAGGTGTCCCATGCATACACCCTCATCATAGAGGCAAAAGAGAAGTTCCATCTTGTTAGGATCGTTAACAGGAGAACTCTGGCGATTTATAGCACCAGTGTTTATGTTTTGACACTTAACAAAAGGCTTATGTAGTAGGCAAAAGCTTGTATCTTCGAGTGACTGAGAGCAAGCAGATGCAAGAGAAAGGAGAGGGCATTTGGGGTCTGGGCAGTAGAGTAGGATGCTTGGATTGACTTTGGACTGTAACTGACCTCCAGTTGGCTTTAATTTTGCTTCAGAGATTGGTCAGATTAAAAAAAAAAAGATGTTCCTTTATGTGTTAGCAGAAAGAAATGTCAATTCTGTGGAGTTGTAGGGTTATTTCAGGAAAATTAAGTCTACATTTCTCTGGAAGTTAGAAAATTGTACTTAAATACTCTAAAAGAGAGAAAAAGCCCTAAAGCACACTTTAGATTTAAAATCCTGAAGTCAAACAATTTTGGGAAATAACTGAAAATCTTTTTGTGAGGTAAAAGCAGTTCTCCAAGCTCCCATTCATTACCTGACTCGTTCATCAAAAACACAACAAATCATTGGCCTTCAACCGGTGTCCTGCCCTGCAGCTCCAACTATTAGGCGTGTGCACTTCCTCACCTCAGAAAATGTATAATCTAGTTCGAACCGGATAGGGAAAAGCCATCCACGGTGATGAATATGCATAAGGCTCTCTAATGACATGCACACATACTTCACAAGGCCCAAATCATCTGAGAGCAAGGAAGAACATTGAGGATTCATTCTGCCTTGCTGAGTGTTTATTTAGCATAAGCCCTCATGTCAGTTCAGAGTTGTTGACTACATTTGACTTCCCAGGAGAAATTAAAAAGTACCTATAAAATAATCTAAATCACTCGACGTATTAATAACCAATGGGTCCTGTGGCGTGGGCAGCATAAAGTAATAGGCATGAGAGCGAGCACAGGAGCCAAGTGCGGGTGACTTGGTGGGACCTTGGTTATATTATTTGACCTCCAATCCCTGTGTTTGCTTTTCTATAAAGCAAGGTTAACCACACCTATTCTATAACATGGTTAACCAGTGGGCCCATATAGTAACATGCTTACCGTGAGGTCTGGCACGCCGTAAAGCCCCATGTAAATTCTTATTTTTCTCAAGGCACACTCACAGTTAAACATTTACTGAGGGAAGGGAAGTGCTATATAAATGGGAAAATACTTGTGAATTATTACCAACAACGTACACATAAACAGAGAAAGGGAGATTCGTTTTATTCTCAGCCAAGAGACATTTAAGATAAATACCCTTTCTGGCCCCATTCTAATGTGAGGGACAGACGTAGTTTGTCCTTCCAAATAGCCTTTTGGTTCTTCTTGTACTCACACCTGAAAAGGTCAGCTAGTGGCATTTCTTACTGAAGGCAATGTTCCTGGAAGAATTTTACTTTCTCAACATGCAGGGATTTGAGCCCTTGAATAGGGTCAAATTATGTCCATGTCATTTGAACCAGCATGGGCCAGTCTCCTGCCTAACTCAATCCCCTCCTCTCCTCTTCTATCCTCATCTCTCTGTCCAGACTAGGCCTTTAAACTTTTTAAATTTATTCATTTTGAAGATTTACTACTTTTTATTTATGTATATGTGTGTGCGTTTCGCCTTTGTGAGTTTATGTGTACTCTGTGCTGGATGGGGCAGGGTAAGGTCAGAGGGTGGTCTGCAACTGGAACTCCAGGTGGTCGTGAACCACACGATGTTGGTGCTAGGAACTGAACCCAAGTCCTCCGGAAGAGCAGTGAGTGTTCTTAGCTGCTGAGTTACCTGCTGAGCCATCTCTCTGGTTCCCACAATTTAATTTTTTAGTGTTATTATTATGTGTGTTTGCGTGTGGGCATACTGATCCGTGTATACATGATGCATGTGTGGAAATCGGGGGCCAACTTTCAGAGGCCCATTCTCTCCTTCCATTGTAGAATCAGGAGACCAGACTCCGGGCATCAAGTTTCTGCAGGAAACGTTTTTACTCCCTGAGCCACCGTGCTGCTTTTCTCTCTGGCTACTTCATATCTCTTTGAGATTGTTAACAAAATTTATTAAGGAGCTTGTGCTCATACTTCATAGTTGTGTTTAATCGGAGTCTATTCACCTGAGCACTCTGCCATTAAAACATGAATTCATCTAAAATGGACACATAGGCATGCACACAAGTGTTCACACGTAATTAGCACCATTGAGTGGACAAGGCTTCTCTCTCTTCCACCTGCCCCTTGGCTGTTGATGTTCCAGACGATTCCACCCATCTGTCTTCTTTCTCTGCTCTCATATTCTTCCTGGAAAAATGCTCAGATATGCCTTTTCCACACATTTGATCCTCATCATAGGACTATGCGTTAGGCTCCAGGCCTGTCATTTTAACTTTCCTTTGCACCTCCTGCACCTGCATGGCCAAAATGGCCAAATCTATTCATGCTCAACCTCCACAAACAATGCGTCTTTCTGAGTTCTCTGACTGCTCCTTCTTTACTCAGCCATTTGAAGCCCGGACTGCTGGATTGACTTCCTCAACCCTATCCCACTGGAGGACTTAGCTCGTAACCTTGTCATTTCTCATCCCGAGTCTTAATAATCACCTTTCTACCTTTGCTATTTAAATCTTCATCCTGTCAAGTGTGGCCAAAGAGATCATCCTGGTGATGTCATCTTTCTGGCCATGTCCTCAATGGTGCCAGTCTCTTAAGTGACTGTGTGTGTCGCCTAATGATCTTCTCAAATGTCAACATGGAGATTCCTGGGCCCATCAACAGAGACTGACTCAACAGATTTGGGATGGACCACTAGAGTCAACATTTGAAACGTGTGGGTGAGCCATACTGTGGCAGGTGGTCTGGGGACTGTAGTCTAACACATCAATTCGGTCTCCTCAGGCAGCTGAGATGGTAATTGTTTTCTGGACTCTGTCTACCTCTCTAACTTTGTCAGGGTTTACTCTCTTCTTTGTATCCCTAAGTCCAGCATTCAAAGTCAGTGACTAGAACGGCCTTAGGCTAATGGATCAGGAACATTTGCCGTTTCATTCATTCATTTCTACTTTGACGGGTCCAGTTGAAGGAACACTGCTCCCCAAGCTACAGTAGACAAAAATTTGAAAAGAACCATTTGTGAGTAGCTCAGACTATGCCAAATGCTTTTGGGCTGTGGTTCTCACAGATGCTGAGATGCTCTGTGAGGTAGCAAAGAACAACGGACAGGAAGCAAAGCACTTCACCTGGGTCAACAGGTGGGATGGGTCAAGTCTGGCCTAGCCCCAGAGGCTAAAGATGCGAGCATAGGTGAAGACAGCCAACTCTGCCAGGCAGAGGCCCCTCTGTGGGGTACTTACTATGCAGAGTACAAAGTCTAAAAGAAGTGCCATTCAAGCCATAGCAACTCCTTTCTAATAACCTGTGCTTGGTTCTCCTTTCCTGCTTTGGAGAATGAGAGAAGGAGTGTTGGGGGAAGGCTGATGTTCCTCCTGTGGTGGTTTGAATAGGTATGGCCCCACAGACTCATGTGTGTGAATGCTTGCCCCATAAGAAGAGGTACTATTAGGAGGTGTGGCCTTGCTGGAGTGGGTGTGGCCTTGCTGGAGTGGGTGTGGCCTTGCTGGAGTGGGTGTGGCCTTGCTAGAGTGGGTATGGCCTTCTTGGAGGAAGTATGTCACTGTGGAGGCAGGCTTTGAGGTCTGTGTGTGTGTGTGTGTGTGTGTGTGTGTGTGTGTGTGTACAGTGTTATTTCCCCAACAGTTGCTGCTCCCTGCTCACTGGAAAAACAATAGCATTAAGCCATCCTGAACACAGCACCTCACTCCATTTCATCCAGACTCCTTAGAATACAAGAAGACATATTTGAACAAAAATTATTCTTAGAAAAATACATACTGGGGAGTAAGAACAGGAAATATAAATTAAACCTTTCAAGAATATAAATGAAATTATTGTGTTTAATAAATATATTATTGTGTGTGCAAATGTATGTGCACATGTGTGCCTGTGTGTGTGCTTCATGAAAGTGCTGGGATTTCTAAGCAGTGAATGTTCATCATATTAGAGCTTTACTTATGAAGGACAGAAATTGATTTCCTCTCAATTCTGGAGGCAAATAGTTCAAGGACATGCAATGGTAGGTCCAGTGTGTGAGGAGTGCCCAGTCTCTGCTTCCAAGATGGTTCATTAAACCCCATGGGGTAGATCACTGCATCCATCCATAACCCCTTGTGTGACCTAATCCCAATATCAGAAGAGCGTCATCATCTCCCGATGCTACCACATCAGAAACTCTGAGTTCTGGAGGGGACACAGTCAAGCTAATCATTCAGGGATACTTCTGCTGTAGGCTACATCAGAAATGGGTCCAAACGTGTTTAGCTCTGTCTCACCATGGCTGCAGAGAGATACTTGCCTTCTTTTTCTCTTTTTAATATCAGTTCAATGTCTTAAATAAGACTCAGGCACCTTGTGCCTTCTATGTGGGCTCTCTTCCAGGATGCTGTGGGGTTCCTTGCCATAACAAACCAGAGATGTCTGCTTTATCTCTTATTTGGCTTCTAGATGTTTGGTGTAGTCACCTAAGGCACCGTATTTAAGGATGCAAAAGACAGGCATAGAACAATGAAGAAATCTTGTAGCTAGAGGGAAACCTGTTGCAATTGGACCTTGGATAGCACCTGCTTCATATATAGTCTGAGATATTTCATGAAGTCAGACAGGGTCCCTTCTAAATACAGTTGTAGCAGTGAGTTGGTAATCTGCTTTGAGGTCCAGCAGTGTTGCGCTTCTAGTCACCCACCAGAGTTCTCTGGATTTGAGAATGGAGGGGGGGGAGAAGGAGAGAGGGGAAGATGGGGAGGGGGAAAGGGAGACAGGGAGAGAGAGAGAGAGAGAGAGAGAGAGAGAGAGAGAGAGAGAGAGATCTTTAATATGCCTTACTAATGGCTGGGCTTCCTGACACTCCAGCCCCCTACCTCCTGCTGGCACACACTCCCCTCTAGTGTTCCTGAGTTAATACAATCTAAATCTATATTTTATCTTTGCTGCCCCAGACCCAATGGGGTGGGGGAGGGGCCCTTGGGACTGCTTCCCTGACTCTTACATGCCTGCCGTGGGCTCTAATTCTTATCCCTCTGCTTCCCCATCATGGCGTGGTCCGTCCCTACACCCCTCTCATCAGAATCCCCTCTTCTTCTCCCTTGTCTTTCTTGCCCAGGAATCCTAAAAGTCCCTTCTCATTCACCCTGCCCAGCCATTTGCCATTGGTTCTTTATTGATTAATGAAAAACTAACTGGGGACAGGGACTCTCAGCATCTGGACATGCAGATTTCTGTGTGATTTGGGGGGTCGAGTTAAGACAAAGCATTAGAACCAATGATAAGCAGGAATAGCCCAGATCTTCAAAATCAAACCAGTCATGTTGTTGTTTTGTTTCCAGACAAAGTTTCTCTGTGTAACCCTGGCTGTTTTGGAACTCATTCTGTAGACCAGGCTGGCCTCAAACTCAGAGATCTTCCTGCCTCTGCCTCTTGAGTGCTGGGATTAAAAACATACCACCACTGCTTGCCCAAACCTGTCTCTTCATTGCATGGAAGCATCATGTTTGTGGGAAGGTCACTCAAGTTTTTTGGGCCATAGTCCTGCTTGAAGGTGCATCATGGACTACTTAGGGCTGGAAAATGGATCTCCTGCACTCAGCTGTCAGGCTGAGGAAGCCCACTCCATCTTCACTCACAGACCAGCTGCTGAATGACTACTGTTGACTTAATGTTCATCAAAAAATGCAAGGCACATAGACACAGACCCCAAAGAATCTTATTTGTAGCCCTTGAAAGACAGATGGAGGCATCAGTACCCTTTTGATTCTATCCTGCAGATGGCTATTGTGGTAGTTTAAATGAAAACGGCCCCATAGGTTCCTAGGGAGCAGCACTATTACGAGATGTGGCCTTCTTGGAGGAAGAGTGTCACTGAGCATGGGCTTTGAGGCTTCAGATACTCAATCCAGGCCCACTGTCATTCTTTCTTCCTGCTGACTGCCAATCCAAGATGCAGAACTCTTGGCTCCTTCTTTAGCACCATGTCTGCCTGCTCACCACCATGTTTCCTGACATTGATTAAGTGTGTGTGTGTGTGTGTGTGTGTGTGTGTGTGTGTGTGTGTGTGTGTGTGTGTGTGTGGTGTATACCCATGCCATCATGACATATAAAAGCCAGAGAGGCAACTTCTGAAGTTGAAGTTGATTCTCTCCCACCACCTAGGTATCAAACTCAAATATCAGGATTGACAACAAGTGCCGTTACCCACAGATCCATCTGCTGGCCCTGGCTCAGTTCTTCAGAGTCTGTGAAGCTTCTGGGAGTCTTGTTGGGGCTTACCGAGATTCCTTTCCAGAAGCGCGGGGAGAAAAGAGGCCACATGAGTAACCTTGCATGGCCTTTAGCTCAAGTCTGCTCTGAATCCTTGGTCTATTTGCTTTTGCACTTGGTTTCTCCTTGTTAGAGAGAGAAAGAAATCCTTATGATCAGATGAAGGACTACAAGACATGGTATGTGAACAGCATTTATCTACAGGCATATGCTAGTGTCCACCAAAGTAGACGGATGAATTGTTGAATGTGTGAGGGGGGAGCTCAAAATGACAGTCTTCCTGTGTCTCTTGGCCTGAGCTGTGATCCAATTAGCTTGAGCCACCTGCCTGTACTGTACACCCCCTGTAACTTATGTCTACCTCCTGAAGGACAAAGGGAACTCCCAAGGCTCTTTCCTCTCGGTGCTTCTTTCATGGAGAGTGGCTTCTTCACACCACTCTGTGGAGGATCCGGGTGCCGCGGGGAAGCCTCTGGAAGTATTGAGTGGCACGATCCATGAAGAATGAAGTCTTGCAGTGCTGGCAAGTGACCACTGTCCTTGCTAGGGAAAAGATGTAGGAATTCAGGAATGAAGCCATTCCCCAGAGAGAGAACAGGGAGAGGGAATGACTAAGCAGTCCCCAAAGTGGAAAATGTCTTCAGGAACTTGGAGTACACAGGGTCATGGGAGACATGGACTGAGGACTGCACATTCAGGAGAGCAGAGAAGAAAGGTGACAGCACCATGATACAGAATAAGAAAACCTCTGAGGCAGAAGTGGGGGAGATGGGGTGCTGAAATGAGGGCCCCCCCATCGTCCTTGGCTCCTTCTAGCCCACACAGATGTGTTCTCATCCATGAGTTTGTTAATGGAATTGTTGTTAGCTGTCCCTGCCAGTGTCTGTGGGCACCCCTCAAGTTCCCAGAAGAGGGACACCCCCATTCCCACATTATCCACCTCCTCCCCAAGTGGATGCAGGGTGCTAAGTCTCCCATTCCAGAGGGACACTGAAAATCTGGGGGGATGGCTGCCTGGTGCTTTGGAGAGTGTGTGCATTCCTTTGAGGGGAGAGCCCATAGCTCCCAAAGGAGGGGGCATGTTTATGTGCCTCGTCTGTCTGTTCTCCAAACCACCCTGTCTTTCTTATTCCTGAAGAATTCTCTGGGATAGGCCAGATTAGGTTGAGTCCCTTTGAGAATATGGGTTTTATCATATCGGATGACAGTGCTGCTGCTCTAGTTCCCAGCTGTGAGTCTGAGTATCTCTCATCATTCTCAAAGCCTCCTTGGGGTTCCAATTTGTAAAGTGAGATACTGGTGCTGCCTACTCTGTGCTTTTGTATATAGGTTAACGAAGGGACAGGTACTCAGTGCTAGCAAAGAATTGGCTCCGTGACCCTGACCTTCGGCTTCTGTTCCTCTCCCTACATCCATTCTAACTTTCTTCTACCACCAGAAAGAGGGAGCAGGCTTCCTGCGGGCAGTGTTCCTCATAGCCTGGTCCTTTGAATGAATGGTTGTTAGTCATTAACACAGCTGGAAGCTGTGCAGCCCACTTTGTTTTGTTGTGAACACAGAGGGATTGTTACCTTTTCTAATGTCCATGCCTAAAGACATTCCTGATCCCAACCTACCACCCGGCCTCCTTTCCCCAAACTTAGTACTGATGCCTTCTTGCTTGAATATTTATTTAGAAATCTAACTTTTAAACACTTTTATCTATATATCTGTCTGTCTGTCCATCCATCCATCATCTATCTATCTATTTGAGGTGGGGTGGGGGGCAGAGGTCAGCCTCTGTTGCCATTTCTCAGGTGTTGTTCAGCTTGTTGATTTGAGACAAGATCTAACAAATTTGTCTGGAATTCACTGATTTGGCTAGACTGGCTGGCCAGAGAGCCCCCAGGACCTGCCTGCCCTCCCACCTTCCAAGCACTGGGGTTACAAGGGAACAACCTGAGCCTGGTTTTTTTCCCCTGTGAATTCTAAGATGGAATTCAGATCCTTGTGTTTGCACAGAAAGCACATTACTGAGCTATCCTCCCAGCCCCTAATTTTGTTTGTAAACTTCTTAAGGGATGATCTTAACAATAAGAACAAGAGATTCTCTACCGACTGGACCCTGCAGGCTTGAGTCTTAGATGTGCTCGGGCTCCAGGCATTGAACGTACATAAGGTAGGGACTAGGAGAGATGCAGAATTCTTGTGATGCTCCAGGTGGACTGTGTTCTGCCAGTCCAGAGAATACAAGCTGCATCCTATTTACCATGAAGACTAGGTGGATTGGGTGTGCCTGGTTTTGGATACCCAGAAAGGACTCTCTTCACAGCAAGGCAGTCAAAGTTCTGACCCTGCATTTCCAGCCTCACCACAACCTGAAGGCATTTGTTTTAAGCTCCAGGGACTGGATGCAACTGGGATCAACAGCCCTGACAAATAACTATGAGGAAACAGCTGACCCTCTTCAGAATTCTGAGTGTCTGGGAGAACAGAAGGATCTTTGCTGGAGAAATAGCCAGGATTTTAGACGAGAGAAGGAGGGCCAAGAAGAGCTAAAGGGAGCATCTGTACAGGCCTGGGGGAGGAGCATGGAGGGGAGCATGTGGTGGGGACACACATGGGCCAGGGGGTCACTTGGGACAGGCACTTGCCACGTGCTCTGCATCCTGAGGAGCCAGCTTTTGTTCAGATGGCCTTCCAAGCAGACTCCCTGACTCCCGGAAGTCATTTCCTGAAGCCCATAATAAAGATGACTCACTTGGAGCCTTGGTGGCTCTAAGGGGAGGGAGGAGGAGAGTGAGACACAACACCGGGCTTGTCCAAACCAGAACCAGACGCCAGAGCAGGCCAGGAGGCAGCAGGGAACCAGGAGCCTGCTTCTGCAAGGCACATGTTCCTCTTCTCAGAGCTCACACAGCAGGAAGGTGTGCTGGGGTCTGCGACCACAGGAGTGATGAGCTCTTTGTCTCTACTGTCCTTGGTGCTGATAACCTTGAGAGGCAGCCACACTTCCTGTCCTAGTTTGGTTTCCATGGGAACTGGAATGACAGCGTGATCATTTTGTTGAGGTAAAAAGCCCCAGAATGTGTTGAATACTACCTCCAGAGAGGAGACCACCTAAAAGACTGCCCTGCAGGATACTTCCTCGGAGCCCTTCCACTTCCTCTCAAATTGCAGGAGTCCATATTTTCTGTCCTCACTTCCATTTAGCCTGGGGGAGGGGCCTATGAGCTAAGTAGGCTCTCCATGTTCTCTGAATCTTCACTCTTCACCTGCTGCCTTGTTCCTGGTGTGTGATAATTGCTTATTGAGTGAATTCCTGGGTGAGGGCTGGGCTCTGATAAAAGATACATAATTCAATGCTTTCTCAATACATCCAGTTAGTAGCATGGAGCTTTTTGTGTTCTGGCCTCTTGCTGTGTTTGCCATTTTACACAGTGACATCGAAGCTCGGAACTAAACTGCTATAGATGTATTTTATCTCAATTTCTCAAAAAATGCAAATGATACCTTTGAGAGTAGACATCTAGGCTGGATGACTGACAGCCACTGAACTTTCTGTAACCAACCATGGACTGTTGAGCAGGACACTGGACAATGGACAAGCTAGGAATAAGAGTTTCCAATAGTGACACTGAAGTGGTGAAGAAACCAGAGGGTCTAGATTCAAATCATAGCTCTGTTCTTAGGCAGTTGTGAGCACACACGTGAGTACCAAGCCTGTTTAAATCCCAAGTCCTCATGTGTAAAGTGAGAGGATTACAGACTGTCTCATGACTGTGCTGTGTGCACTGAATTAGCCAATGCCCGAGGAAGACAAGGCCTGCCTGCTCTCTTCTTGTCACCTAGCAAGAGACCCTGATGTCAGGCAGGCCATGAGATCTTGTTTCCTTGGGTGTTGGGCTAGTTCTGTGATTAGATGTCCTCATTCCGTATCCTCCCTGCCATCAGAATTTTGCCCGTGTACCTGTCAGTATTCTCCAGAAAAACAGAACAGGTTCTATGTGCATATATAGACATTACAGAACTAGCTCAGAAGATTCTGGAAGGTAGCAAGTCCAAGACGTTTGCAGTAGACTGGTGACCCAGCTTGGAGCTGATGAGGCAGTTCAGTCAGCCTGCTGGAGAATCCTTCCAGCTCAGGAGTGGTCAGAACTTTGTTCTCTTTAGTTCAGTCACCTGGCTGGATGAGGCCTGTCTCCATTAAGGATCACAGTGTGTTTTATCCAATGTTCACTAATTTGAACATTGACCTCAGCTGACAAACACCTTCCCAGAGGCCAGGTTCTTTGCATGCCTAATTCCTGACCATGGAGCCCAGCTGTCCGTTACTAGAAAACTCTAGAACAGTTCTTAATCACATACCTCAGCACCTTGTCCCAGCAACCTCACACAGGAAAATAGACATCACAAGATTTTAGGGAATATTCCCAGAGGGAAGATGTTATCTTTGATGAAGATGGCCTTGCCTGGGGGAGACTACTCTCTGAATTTACTAACCTACACTGGTGTCTTCCACTCTCCCCCACAGTAGCTCCGCACCACATGCAGCTAAAGGAAAAGAAACAGAAACCACGGGACTTACAGGTAGAGAGCCCTGGAAAAGCAGCCAGTGATAGTTCACATCTAGGTTTATCGGTCTTTAACTCCTGCCTTTGAAGGATAATAAATTACTGTTGCTGCCATTGTTCTATCACCGTGATTACTATGTTTCAGGCCGTGTCCTAAGGACCTCAGGACAAGGTCCTAATCAGCTCTCTTAACTCCACAAACAAATCACACACACCCCCAATACTGTGGCAGATGTGATAAGCAGTTTGAAGGTGTGATAAGAAGTTTGAAGTTCCTGCAATCAACCTTGCCTCAGCATGGACCCCCAGGAGGGTGCCAAGCAGTGCTGAGCTCTCTCCCACCCTCCACCTTCCTTGGTATTTTTACTGAGCAGATGGTGAATACTTGCTCTGGGTGGACACGCCTGCCACTCATACCTCTTCTGTTCTTGATGCCTTCTAATGGTTTCTGAGATTAATGCCTGTCTTCATTGACACAGGTTTGCTGAGCAGAGGAGGACCAGAAACAGAGATGCTGGCAACAGCTCACGCTCTCCCTGGTCAGCCATTCTGTACCCTTGCTTTGTGCTGAAGTTCCTCAGTTGCTGAGGTTCAAGCCTCTGCCCCGAAAGTTAAGAACTGTAGATCTTGTTAGCAAGCTGTCTGTCTGCCTCTGAGCATGCTCCAGGACTACACACTGGTGGGCTTGCAAAGACGGAAATGCCATAAGTGATGACCAGGGCAGGTGGTGGTGAATGAAGCTACCCGTAGATGACTTAGACCATCTTTTGTCAACAGCACCCAGTAGAACACCCACCCAATATAATCATCAGAGTGTTTGGAAAGCAAGTTGGTTTGTCGTTTTCTTCTGTTAGAAAAACTTCACAAAACTAATGCTACATTAGGACGTGAAATTTGGGATAACCTAAATCTGTCTTTCCCAGGCTGTGCGCACTCATATTCGGCTCCAGGATAAACTCTCCAGGATAAGTTTGTGTTTCTTGCGTTAACAAGATGAGTCGTTTTGCTCTGTCACCACAGGCTCCAAAGAATGGGACCAAGCAACCCTGGACTGAAACTTCCCAAACTGTGAGCTAATGCAAGCCACTTCTCTTCACAAGTTGATTTCCTGTGAGTGCTTGTGTCCTAACAGAAAACTCACAAGCACGCCAGCTGTTCAGACAGAAAACTAGGGAGTCCTGACTCCAATCGCTTATTCTTTATCCTGCCCTCATTCCTCTGCTGCTCATCAGCTGTACCTCTCAACTCTCAAGCAAGGCTGTCTGCCTTCGTCTGCATTTAATGGTTGCTTCTACTCCCCTGGCCTGATCTATAAACATCACCTTCCTGGGCTAACACCTCTGTCTCCTGATTGAGTGCCCAGTGTCCACACTGTCCTTCCTTATGGCACGTTCCACAGTGGCTAAATGACCTGTTTTGAGACTTCAGCAAGTCTTAAAACTTACTTAAAAGCTGCCGGGAACCCTCTCTCTGCAGACCTGCTTCAGTCACAGAATCTTCAGCATTGCCTGGCAGCTTAGAATGCCTCTGGAGATCCAGGCCAGACTCTTCCTGTGTGTCCTCTCTCTTCCTGGCTCACAGCCAAGCCTGTCCCCCCAGCAGCCCTTTCTCCTCCCTGGCTTTGGCACACGCTGTTTCTGGTATCTCCGGTATTTGTGCCTTCCGTACATCTTCCGCAGGTCATCCCTGCTTCTCTGCAGAGATCACGTCCAGTGGCATTTCCTTGAAGACCTGGTCAGGGACTACTCAGCCCAGGTTCATCTTGTCCTAATGATTTGTCCTATCATTATCCTCCCTTCTGGCACACTGTTCAGACTGGACCTCAAAATTCTAACTTGCTGCTAATTGCAGATTGACTTTTTGGGTGTTGTTCCAGCCCTGAAATAGTAATGTCAACCCTTCTGCTGCCACTACTGTGCCAGAGGGAGGCGTATGTCCTCTCTGGGATTCCATGTTGGCAGTATTACCCTCAAACTCATACATCTGATCCTTGAGGTCTCCCACATGGTAATGCTGGGTAACTTGAATGACACACAGCTCTGCTTGTCAATCTTTTCCACTTGGCTGAAAGGGGCCTAGAGGGTCACACAAGGCAGCTTGTGTCAATCATGAGAGCCTTTGGAAATTCACACTTAGTTTTGAAAATTCATGTGACATTTACATTAGAGTCTATATTAGCACCTTCTGAAAAATAAAGACTATATATCACTACAAACCTAACAGGAAAGTCACTGCTCCCGGCATTGCCCTGATGCTGGCCTGGCACTGTCTGTGTACCATGAGGAATTACATAGCTGAGATGTGCAGTACAGCAGTGGTGTACCTGTACAGTGGTGTCACCTGCGGCAGATGCCGTGGATGGCCTGGGTCAGGCTTGTTGTTTTGCACAGTTGCAGTGGGCAGGCACATCCATTCCTGGCTGGTCTTTTTGTCTCTTTCTGGTTTGTCTCTTTCTGGCTAGTATATATACCAGGTTTCCATTGCATGCACAGTCTTCCTGTTTCAAGTTCATGAGTTTTAGGATAACTGGCACCAGTATCCCAGTAGATTCCCATATAACAAGTCCTACCTTGAGCCCCTGTCTCTGTTTGCTTGTCTGTCTAAAAACTTTTTTTTCCAGTAGACTGCCCTACCTTTAAAAATCTCTGGGAATTTGAGGTCTGGGGAAATGGCTCAGTCAGTGAAGTGTCTGCTATGCAAAACATGAGTTGACTTCAGATCTCCAGCCACCACAAATAAAGCCAAGCACGATGACCTATGTCTGTAATTCTAGTCCTAGAGAGGTAGAGGTAGGACGATCCCTAGGGCTGGTTGAGTCTTGCTGAATCACTGAGTTCTAGTTTGACTGAGAGAATCTGTGATTTTTTTAAGTAGGGTGAATGAGAAAGATACCTAATATCAATGTTTGGCCTCAACATGCATGTGCACACACCTGCACACACACACCTCACCTGCAAAACACACACACACACACACACACACACACACACACACACACAAATTATTTGGACTCTAAAGCCCTCAGTGTTGTGTTTTATAAAAAGAAAGGAAGCCAGGGATATGTTTGGTGGAAGGGGCAGTATTGTGTGGGGGAAGGGAGTGCCCCTGCTGGCCATGCTGAGGCATTCCTTCCCCCCTGAGGTACCAGCAACTTACTATTCTATGGTATAGAAGAGAGTGTACTCAGGGCATGGGAAGGGGAGTTGAAAGTCAGAGAGAGAGAGAGAGAGAGAGAGAGAGAGAGAGAGAGAGAGAGGCAGAGAGAGAAGAGGAGTAGAGGCTGGCCATGAGCATGTGGAGAGAGGGGGAGGGGGTGGGTAAGGAGCAGGAGCAAGAGGAGAAGAGAAAGGAGCAAGAGAGCAAGAGAGCCAAGAGAGTGAGGAGGGAGCAAGCAGCTCCTTTTACAGTGAGCCAGACATACCTGGCTGTTGCCAGGTAAACTGTGGGGCAGAGCCTCGACTAAAGGCCAACAATCAGGGTAACTGTCAGTCAGTATAGGAAACTAAGGTCCTCAATTGCCTTTGGTTGGCTAAATCTAACCCTATTCCAAATGGATCCTTGTAGATCCTTGTAGGATCTCCAGTGTGTCTGATCTCAGTGGTTCACAGTGGCTTGAGATGGTGAACAAATGAAGAGGGGCCAAGCCATGAGGGAACATTCTAGCATATGGAAGGCATGGAGATATGGCAATGACTGGGGAGTTGTCAGTTGTGTTCTTGGAAGTCGAGACCCACATACGCAAGTCTACCAACTCTGAACCCAGGGCATGTCTTAGTTAAGGTTCCTACTGTTGTGATAAAGCTCCAGAACCAAAATCAACTTTGGAAAAGAAAGTGTTTATTTAATCTTATAGTTTATAGATTGTAATCCGGGGAAGTCAGGGCAGGAACTCAAAGGAGGAACCTAGAGGCAAAAACTGAGGCCGTGGAGGAATCTCACTGGCTTGCTTCTAGCAGCCAACCCCACCAACCCAGGGTGTCACAGCGATCTGGGCCCTCCCACATCAATCACCAACCAAAAAATGTTCCTCCAGTTGGGCAGTGGTGGTGCATGCATTTGATCCCAGCACTTGGGAGGCAGAGACCATCCTGCTCTACAAAGTGAGTTCCAGGACAGCCGAGGCTACACAGAGAAACTGTCTATAAACAAACAAACAAACAAACAAACAAACAAACAAACAAGGAGGGAAGGGAAGGGAAGGAAAAAACGCTCCTCGGGCTTGCCAACGGGCCAATCTGGTAGGGGCATTTTCTCAATTGAGGTCCCTTCTTCCCAAATGATTCTAGTTTGTGTCAAGTTGACATAAGAGCAGCCAGCACAAGGTATGACCCAAAGCCAGCAGGTCTCTGTGCAGACTTCAGAGGTCCTTCTCCTGCTATCCTGAAATGAGGCTGAGATAGTTTGTTTGATCTCTGTTGTGGATGGCCCTGGTGTTGCTTGTATTTTGATGCTAATTCCGCTTTCCCAAGAGGTGCTGAGGATGAGGAGTGAAACATGTACACAGGTGACTTCTTGTGAACTTCTCCCCACCTTAACTTGTAAAATAAAGGCTAGAGCCAGTGATTGGGCAGTGGAAGGGAAGGTGGAGCTGAAGAGTTTGGGGGAGAATGAGGAGAGAGGAGAAGAGAAGGAAGAAAGATGGAGGAAGGCCAAGATGATCCAGATTCCACGTGGCTTTAAATAGCCACAGGTAGCTATGAATATCTTATAAAGGATGAGTAATTACAGGACAATTTGTCTATATCAATATCAATTGGCTGAGAGTTCTTTGTGTGGGTGTCTCTGCTGTCAGAAAGACCGAATGCATAGGCTCATTAGTTCCTAATGCTAAAGATAGTAAGAGATTAGGAGTTAGACAGATTCTCTGTTAAGCAGACAGATAGTGAAAGGCATAGTGGTTTGGTAATCAAGGTGGCCAACTTTCAAGGTGGCCAACTTTCAAGATGGCAGGAACTTCTTCTTCACCCTTGAGACTTGAGACAAAAGCCTGGCAGCTTGAAACAAAGGCCTTGTAGGCTTTTGTCTTCCCCCAGCAGGCTGCCTGCTGATGGACTGGCTCAATAAGTTCAAGGTCACATCAGGGCGTGTTACACAACAGTTGCCAGCCAATCCTATCTATTTTCAAACTGGCCAACCATAAATTAGGAGAGGACAATTCTCCAGAAACTAAAAGGAAAGCAACAAGCAAACAAACAAACAAGCCTTCAAGAAGAGAATGGAATTTTCAGCCAGAGTCCCCCCTATTCTGCTTTGCAGAGGGTCTTTTTCTGTCTGTCTGCTACGTGTGTGTGTGTGTGTGTGTGTGTGTGTGTGTGTGTGTGTGTGTGTGTGTGTGTGTGTGTTTCCTCACCCCCAGTAAACACCTTTCCTCAACTGTTGATCCTGTTTGCAGCACTTGAGGTATCTCTGCTGCTACCTGTTCCACTGCAGATATTTCCTCTCTTTTAATTCTTTAACTAGCAAAGAAAAGAAACCTGCTCAAGACCCCTAGACTGTACCTTAAGCACCTTGACAGGAAAGACTAGCAACCAAAAGCCTGGGATGACTCATCTGTTGGATCCTCTAGGAAGAATACACCCAAACACAGATGGACATAGTAGACATGTACAGAGGAGAACGCGTGTGAATGAAGGGGGGAGCTAAGCAGAATGGGTGGGTGGAGATTTATTCCCATCACTATGGAAGTCTGCTGTCTATGGAAGGGGAGGGAGGAGGAAGAAAGACCAGACAGGAAGATCCTCAGGTAGTAGAGAGCTCAGGAAACTCTCTCAGTGAGACAAGTGGAAGGCTCTAACCCAAGAGGCGCCCACCATGTCTAGTCACTGGCCGGCACTGTCTGCAAAGCAAGCTTACTTGATCTGGTGATGTCTACACCTGGAGACTGGAGCTAACTTCATTTCTTGGCACTACTGGTATTATGGAACAGAATCACATATTTAATTTACAAAGGGTTAAAGACATGGCGATAGGTCATCTGGCTCCAGGACACACATGTTTCATTACCTGGCCTTTGCAGCCTTGGGGAAGTGATAGCCACTGTCAGACATGCTGAGCAATGTTGTAGGGCTGGCACTTACTTGTTGGAAACAGAAGTAAAGGTATACTTGGAGTCATGGCTCAATCTGTGACCGTGCCAAGAGTCAAGAATATTGACTGTCTTGGAATTCACTCTGTAGACCAGGCTGGCCTTGAGCTCACAGAAATCTGCCTGCCTCTGCCTTCCAAGTGAATCTAAGAATCTTGACTCTGGATGGTGATGAGCACACAGGGCACACATTAGTCTTCCTACGTTAGGATCTTCAAGACCAGGCTGGCCACCAAATGGTACTTGCATTTTTCAAGTGACTCTCATGCATACAGAATATGATGACAGCTATGTGAGGAGGTTCAGAAGGTCAGCACTAAGGTCTATTGTTAGATATCTGGTTTATAGCCACCTGTGTTAGAGGGGGAGGAGCCCAGTATAATGGGATGCCCCGAGGGCAGTGGGTCTCTACCTTCCTAATGCTGTGACCTTTTAATACAGTTCTTCATGTTGTGGTGACACTCAATCATAAACTTATTTTATTGCTATTTCATTACTGTAATTTTGCTACTGTTATGAATCATGATGTAAACACCTGATATGCAGGATATCTGATATGCAACCCCTGTGAAAGGGGTGTTCGACTCCCAAAGGGGTTGTGATCTCTGGATTAAGAACCACTAGAGTCTAGACTGATTTTTCTCATTACTGGCTGTTCACTTTTCATCTGAAGTGTCCCCACCAAACTCATGTAAGCCTTGATGGCCAGCCAGTGGCAATGTTTTGGGAGGTGGTGAAAACATTGGGACATAGAACCCAGCTGGCAGACCTGAGCCACGAGGAATGCGCCTTGAGGGTTATAGCCCACTTCTATCTCAGGTCTGCTTTCCGATCTGTTAAGATGTAAGAAGCAGAAGCTGCTGGCTCCCACCACTGCAGACATCCATGTGCCACGCCTTCCCCACCACACCAGGCTGGCTGCATTCCCTGACACCATGAGCTGAAGAAACCTCAGCCCCCTTAGGTTGCTTCAGTCAGGCATTTTGT
This sequence comes from Uromys caudimaculatus, assembly GCA_028551405.1. Lineage (NCBI taxonomy): Eukaryota > Metazoa > Chordata > Mammalia > Rodentia > Muridae > Uromys > Uromys caudimaculatus. The sequence continues at coordinate 83,282,612 of CM052706.1, read as the reverse complement.
TATAATGACGAGGGAAGTAACTAATACTCTGCCACAAAGGAACCTTTGCATAAACACACATCCGTACTGGCTTTTCCTATCACTTCTCCATTGTAGGGACAGCAAAGAACCTAACCTCCCACAACGCTGTCCACCAAGGCTGTGTGCTAAAGTGGGCAGGTCCCAGATTTAGCGGAAACACAGCACACTTAGCTCCATCTGAATTTCAGATATGCGAACAACAAAACATTTTAGTGTAAGTGCATTCCAAGAATGATATTACTCACATTATACAATTAATACAATTAGTTACCACTTACCTGAAACTTAAATTAACTGGGAATACTATATTTTTACTTGCTAAATCCGATAGCTAACCCCCCTCCTAAGTGGAAGAGTTTGGCTCTCTTTTTGCTGTGCTGGTCTCAGGCTGGACTAGAAGGAGTCTCCGTCAACTGGTAACAATCGTAGAGATATCCTAGACTGGGCCGCTTAAGCAATAATTTACTTCTCATAGATCTGGAAGCTCGGAGGTCTAAGATGGAGGTGACGGTGGTTGTGTATGGTTAGGACGAGGTCCTGGGTGGCAGATGGTACTTTTTAAAACATCCTCGTAGAGTAGGGAATGGAGCTTCTATTTCTCACTCTTGATGAGGATGCTAACGCTCAGGTGAGGACCTCAGCTCTTGGTGTCATCAGGCATTGCCTCCTGGCAGCCTCGACTCCAGTACTACTAACATCGGCTGTGAATTGGTGTGTGTGATGTATGTATGTATATATGTCTGTCTGTCTGTATATAAACATAATCTGAAGGCAAAGCCAAACAATGACACACATAAATGGAGGCAGAGAAAGAGGAGGAAAAGAAAATGAAATATTCCGGGGAAGCAAACACCAGGAAGAAGCTCGATCGGGAGGCTGCAGCAGGGTCTAGAGCCAATAGGCTCTCGTGGTTCCTGACGCAGTTATGGCACATCATCCGGCAGGAAGGGGGAGAGAAGAGACTGAAGGTGTAGGTGGGGAGTCTGGATAGTCAATCCCAAGCCTCACATTCACAAACCCGTCCCGTTCATGGACACAGCTGGCCCTCTGCGCAGCAGGTTCTGCACTGAAGATCTAACACCAGCTGTTCAGTGTGCACGGCTAGCGACGGTCTGGGGCTGAGGTCATCATTTTGTTCAATAACCATGGCAAACAATTTTCTGCGGGCTAGTCTGCTGTAGATTAATTTATTATAGCCTTCCATTGTGGCTAATGTCCATGTGTCTCCCTTATAACTGAAAAATGTGTTTATTGTGCAAAACAGCCATCTAATTTGTGAGTGAATGGCTCCGCTGGCTGCCGGTGTTAGGATCCAGAGCCCTTTCTTTTCAAACAAAAATGTTTTTATGGGTTGAGGGAGTAATATGCCCGCATGTGTGGGGGCATCAGAGGACACAGTGGGCGTTGGTTCTCTCTTTCTACCCTGTGGGTCCTAGTGATTGAACTCAGTTACTCAGGCTTGATGGCAGGTGCCTTTACCCACTGAGCTATTTTGCAAGCCCCAGAGACTTGTCTAAAGGCCTCTGTTGGTCCTCTATTCCCATGAAACTGACTAGAAAGAGTGAACACCGAGAGGCTGATGATAACGTTTTAAATATGAAACTCTACCCTCCTCGAATTATTAGTAAAGGCTTTGTTTGGGTCACAACTGGTGGCATTATTTAGGAGGGGTCTGGATATTCTAGAAGGAAGGCCTTGCCGGGGAATGGAGGTCACTGGGGCTGTGTCCTTAGGGCATATATCTTGCTCGTTAAGCTGATTTTTTTAAAAAAGCTAATCGTCTGAAGGATGAGTACAGCCAGAGTACATTGTAAAGAGAAAGAAGCATCATGGGGCAGAGTCACGGGGGCTCTCTCAGTCAGGAGCACATGCAACAACATCCGACAGTGGAAAGGTGTCTGACTCCAGACCCAAGATGTTCTTGGAAGGCCAGCAATTCCAAGACAAATGCTGTCATGGTGAAGTAAAAGAGGAGGGGGTCAGGGACGAGAGGATGAGGGACTACAGGAGAATGCTGTCATCATTGATGCCGGCCAGGGATGGAGGGGGAGACACATGCTGCCCCTGTGTGTCTGTGGTCCCCAAGGTAAAGAGAGCAAAGCTTGTATTTACAGACCATCATGACACCCTTCCCAAGAGGCTCCAGTAGTTCTTTGGCACCCCAAAAGGTAGTTCTCATTGGTTCACAGCATTGGAAGATACTCAGAGGCCAAATCCAGGCCTGAAGGACGGAAGGGGTTTTCTCCTTCAGAGAAAACACATGCAAGACACAAGCACAGAGGAGACACAGCCTATGGGGTAGCACAAAGCTAGACAAGCCATGCTAAAGGAATGTGTGGTATTGGTGCCGGGCATGGGGCTCTGTTTATACCCCACATGGAAGCTAGTGAGCAAGGCAAAGGTGATTGCAACCTACTCGGAGGTCAGTAAGGGAAGAGTGAGCTACAGAATTACGAAGTGAAAGTTGCCATAGGTCTTAAAGGAGAGTCTGTCTTGCCATCTATGTTGTAGGATTGAGAATGTTGCCATCTGTAGACACTTCTGTGAAGCCGGGCTGAATGTTTCATTCACTACAGAACCTTAAGTGAATGTCTTAGATTTTCTAAGTAGGGAAAGGGCAGGGTAGCGCTGGGCTCTGAGGAAGAATGTTCTCACGAGACAAGCATGCTCTTTAACAGATAAAAGAAGTAAAGTGGATCTATTTGGGACATCAGCTATAACCAAAAATGCTTCTGAATTACCTTCCCCAATAAGTCCTTTTGGGCATAGTAAATATAGATTAAGGAGATGGGCAGAGCTGGGGCAGTGATGTAGGAATCCAATTTTATACCAACTCTTATTAATCAAAGTTTTCTGTCTGTGGTTAGTTTCTTAAATTTTCCTCTGAGATCTCATATTGCAAAGGAGCCAGTCCCTTCATCTGATCCACCCTCGGCCCACCAGCACTTTCCCAGGATTCCGCAGTCTTCTCTCTACATGAAATGGAAATGCAAATCTGGAAGGAGAATATGGAAATGTACTCTTTTAAGCAAGCGACCACGTCAGACATCACAATGGAAACCAAAGAGGTGACAGGGAGTTTAAAGCGATGCTTCAGAAATGAAAATAAGGCTTTGAAATGGGCAGTGGAAGGAATTGCAAAGCTAGCATGTAAAAAGAGCTAATTAGGAGAAGTCAGAACAGCTCAATGTGACTCACAGGAAGAAAGAAACAGACACTGTATGCAGAAGGGCATCAGAGTGAAGCCCGTGGAGCATGGGAGGGTTCCTGGGGGTCCCACTCATGATCTAGGTGTGCCTAGAAAGTGGGGCTTCATGGGAACGTTGAAGGTAACAGTCTACTGAGGAGGGTAGAACTGCCTTACAGTCACATGTCCTCGGATGCTTCATCCTGACCAGACTTCCAAGGACTCCCTGCTCAGATGCTCTAGAAACAGCAGTGCCTAGACAACCCTAGAGGGTCTTCCTCACTGCACATCTTGGAGCATTCTAGAAGGTGACGGGTGTGGAAATACCTCTTCTGCTTACTCCACAGACCCACTTTCTCTCCAGCTGATGTTGAGCCTGCAGGAGCTCCTTGGGGCCACGCCTCAGCTACACAGGGACATCAAGATCTGCACTCTGCTTTCTTCTAGGCCAATCTCCTCTGGGAATTCAATTTCAATCCCACTTATACCCTGATGACCTCCAACCCCAGGCCCCTCATCCTTGTAGATCTAGACAGATGTATACAAATGCCTGCTTCTGAGTGTTTGATCCAAAACTAAACATACTAGTCTCCCCTACCTCAAACTAGATCCTATTCCAGGGCAGCCAAACTAGGTAATCTAGGAGCCCAGTTGTTGATTGAGTTTGGAGAAAACCCTTCAGGTTCTGAGTTCTGAAAATAATTTTTCATGAACACATTCATGCATTTATAGACAATTGTCCTTATCTATTAAAAATTATTTCAATGAAAAAATTACAGTCAATGAAAAGCACAAGAGCAGCCAGCATGTAGCCTTCTATGGAGCTCAGCAGAAGCTCCCAGCAGAAAGAAATGGAGGTTTAGGATATTTGGAACACAGAGAAGCTCAGTGAATGTCCATAGGATTTACCATCGGAGGTTTTGTTAGCCAGACCTTAGATGCACAGCTTCGTAATGCTTCAGAGACAATCTCATTTCACTAGTGAGGAATCAGTCTCCACGAGCCCGTCTACAATGAAGAGTTTGTTTATTGGCGTGGGTGTGGGGGGAGGTTGTGTGTGGTGTGTGTGTCTATATGTGTGTGCTGTGTGTGGTGTATGTGTGTGTGTGCTGTGTATGCATGGTGTGTTTGTGTGTGCTGTATGTGTGTGTGGTTTGTGTGTGTGTGTGTGTGTGTGTGTGTGGTGTATGTGTGTGTGTGCTATGTATGCATGGTGTGTTTGTGTGTGCTGTATGTGTGTGTGGTTTGTGTGTGTGGTGTGTGTGTGTGTGTGTGTGTGTGTGGTGTATGTGTGTGTGTGTGTGCTGTGTATGCATGGTGTGTTTGTGTGTGCTGTATGTGTGTGTGGTGTGTGTGTGTGTGTGTGTATGTGGTGTATGTGTGTGTGTGCTGTGTATGTATGGTGTGTTTGTGTGTGCTGTGTGTGTGTGTGGTTTGTATGTGTGTGTGTGTGTGTGTGTGTGTGCTGTGTATGTATAGTGTGTTTGTGTGTGCTGTGTGTGTGTGTGGTTTGTGTGTGTCTGCGTGGTGTGTGTGGTGCATGTGTATGTAGTGTGTGGTATGTATATGGTGTATGTATGTGTGTAGTGTGAGTACGTGTGTGCTGTGTATGTATGGTGTGTTTGTGTATATGATGTATATGTGTGTGTGTGTGGTATGTGTGTATGGTGTGTATGTATGTTGTGGTGTGTGGTATGTGTCACGTGTGTGTTGTGCATATGTATGTACGTGTGTATGTGTGTGGCGTGTGTGTGTGTGTGGTATGTGTGTATGTGTGCATGTATGTGTGTGGTGTATGGTGTGTGTGTGTGTGTGTGTGCACATATGTACATGTGCACCCATGGGGCCCAGAGGTCAGTTTGAGTGTCTTCCTCTATTGCTTCCACCTTATTTTTGAAACAGGGCCATTCACTGAGCATGAAGCCCAGTATCTGGCTAGACTAGCTGGTCAGTGACTCCCTTGTATCCTGCTGTCTCTGCCTCCCAGTGCCAGGACTGCTGGTGTGTCATCGTATCCAGCCTTTCGGGTGGAACTGGGGCTCTGAATCAGACCTTTATGCTTCCACACAAGCACTTTACACCCTGACTCACCTCCTCGGTCTCTTGTTCGCTGTGCTTTCTGGTTTTTTCTTTTTTCTTTTCTTCTTGTTCTCTTAAATGAGCCCCTTTACTCAGGTATTGGAACACTAACCTGTGACCCCAGCCCTCTGGAGACAGGAGCATACATATTTCACAGTAGGCCACTCTATGATAAGCTCTCCTTGGGGTGACATCCAAGTCCTCCCAGTAAGGCATGGCTGAGTCTTGGGGCTTCACTCAGCCCTACAGATCCTTCCAGTATCCACCTCAGGACTTTACATGCACCCTGCCTCCCTGCCTCTCTGTCCTCCTGCCCCCAAAGACTAAGCCTGTCCGCTTTGTCTGGTGAACTCACGTTTCCTTGAGTCTCTAGACTCAGCAACCAGGGTAAAACCATCAGAGTCAGCCTCGGGTCCTGTTCTTGGTTGAGCTCAGCACTCTGCTTTGTTCCTGGATTTTATTGGCACCTGCCGTTCTCTTATTCATGTGCTTTCTGTGCTCCCTAACACACAATAAATCCCATGTAGGCAAGAGATCACATTATCCTCTTAGGGTTTGAGTGCTTGTTTCACCCCTCAAAAAATTTGCATGCTGAAGTTTAACCCCCAATAGAATTAGAAAGTAAAATTTAGAAGAGGATTAGATCATGAGGGTGGGGCCCTCAGGAATGAGATTTGCACCATTGTATGGGAGGCCTGTAGCAGAAGAAGTCTGCCCTTTCTACCATGTGAGGATGCATAGAGGTTCTCATCCAGGAGGAATAGGGCCTCACTAGATACTAAATCTGCTTGTGCATATCTTAATATCTCAGCTTGTAGACCATAAGCAGACATTCCCACTAACTCTGTGTTATCCAGTTGGAGGCATGTGTGTTCCCGCAGCTAGAGTGAGCTAAGACATTCTTGACCACTACTGAATCACAGTGTCTCCTGTTGCTTCTGGAATATAGTAGATTGTAGGACCATGAAAGGCAGCCTGGTTCCTGGTTGAGCTAAGGCTAAAAACCCCAGTGACCCTAAAGGAACGGCAGGCATTTTGCCTAGTTCCCGGACACTAGGCTCCTGGCACAAGGTCGCAGCCCTCTATAGATTTGTGGCCATCAGTCATGTAAAGGAAACACCCCAAGTCCCTCCACAGGTAGAGGACATGACCATAGGTCATGTAATCTCAAGACAGATCTCCATTTTAATGAGGTACCTAAAGGCCTGGAGGCTTAGCCAATAAGCTTTCCTTCCCAGACACTCCTCCTTGCAAAAGGTATTTAACCTCAGGCCCGCCCTGAGAAGTGGGGTACGGTTTTACATCCACTTTCTGCCATGACAATAAATGCCTTAAAACCATGGAAGGCCTCTTTTCATCGGGATCCACCATGATGTGGCATGGAGAAGGCCTTTGCTTCAAGAGCCACCATCTAATCTCTCATACTAGATCTCTCTGTGCTCCCAGCCACAGCTACCACCAAGACCAAGCTCAAGCCAAGCCAGCCACCCCCTAACCCCACCCATGACAAGCCAAGGACTCTATCTCTGCGGGACCTAGCTGGAGCTCCCCTCTTTTTCCCTTCGGCCCAGGGCTAGATCCAGCCTGTGGACCCCCACTCTGTTCTCAGCTCTTCCAAGGCTCCCAACGGCCCTTGGGTGCTTGAGAGCCTCAGGACCAGACGACCCTTGTCTCCTTGCAGGCCTGGGGACCCCAGCCTGGGGTAAGCGCAGTCAAAACTTCCCGTGTCCTGCCTCCCTGAGCCCTGTGGCAGAGCGGATGCGGGGGGGTCACTAACCCTACAGTAGGTATCCAGTAAATATGGTGATACGTGTAGGAATGCTGAAGTAATGGGAAGTCAGAGACCTGCTGAACACTTCATGGAGTGTGCACTCTCTCCCCAGTCCCTGTAGGTGCTGGGAATCAGGCCCAGGCCCTTGCAGGATACCGTCCGCTGAGATACATCCCAGCCTGAACTTCCGCTTCCTAGTGCGTGCGTAGTTTTTCAACCATCGCCATGAGACAGGTGGTGTTATGCCTAGGCTTATCACACCCCGAGGGAATAATCAGGGTGAATGGCTGCCGGACTGATGCCCAGGTCTTCCTGCTCTGGGGTTCCGAGGAACATACAGATGAGAATACCCTTATATACAGAAAGGCAGTGGGGACCTGAAAAGGTCGGTTATGTTAATGGAGAGAGTTCTAGGCTGAAGAGGAGAGAGGGGAAGACTCAGTCAGTACAACTCCTGAGTAGGAACGGCCCTGAGAGTTGAATGGCTCTTTCCTCCAGAGCACAGTCAATCTGATTAGCATGCTTCCATCTTTCCTAGCCATCTCCGTGGACCAGACCCAGTGAGCTCTGCTTTCTGTGGGGACAACAGATGGTAGGTGGATTCCTGTACGACTGCAGCTGCCCACTTCTCCAGGTAACAGCGCAGCTAGGCGAGCCTGGAAGATTCAAATCACACAGGGCTGGCTGCGGTCTCTTCCGTGAACATGTTTATTTCAGAGGTAATTCAGAATGTGCCAGCAACATTCTGCCCCGTGCACACAGAGGGACACTAAATGTGCAGACGCAGGCACTAACTGTATCCCTCAGCAGCCGCCTCACCCTGTGTGACCCTGGTTCTTTGTGCTTACTTGTAGCCTTTGAGAAGAATGCAGTTCTACACTCTGGCTATCACATTCCCTTTCTCACCCATTCCTCCCCTGTAGTTTAGAATTCTTGCCTCCAGCACACAGAAGCCAAGGTTATTTGAATAGCAACTTTTGAATAAAAGCAAATCATCCCTTAGAGAGAGAGAAAAAAAAAAACTCAGCTAGCATTTCTATTTCCAAAACCACTCCCTAGACATTTGTTTACCACCAACATGTTGATACATCTTTTTATTTATTTATTTATTTATTTATTTATTTGTTTGTTTGTTTTTATTTTTTAATTTTTTTGGTTTTTTCGAGACAGGGTTTCGCTGTATAGCCTTGGCTGTCCTGGAACTCACTCTGTAGACCAGGCTGGCCTCGAACTCAGAAATCCGCCTGCCTCTGCCTCCCGAGTGCTGGGATTAAAGGCGTTTACCACCACTGCCCAGCTTAGGTTGATACATCTCGTTGCTGGATGCCATTGGGGTCTAAAGAGGCACCCGCTATGCGTACCTATTGTGGGTGTGACTGACTCGGGTAGAGCAGAGCATCTGGGCTAGGGTGGCTTTTCTGGGGGTCTGCTGTTAGATCCTTGTATCTACTGCTCCTTCCTCAAGTCACAGTCCAGGCATGGGTTGCAACGTGCCCTTTGAAGGTTCCTTCTCCCATAGCCTTACTTCTGCACAGGATCCATAGTTCTGCCTGCAGACAGGGGCAGCAGCATCCCCTGTGAGAAGCTGCTGGCCGTTGCCACAGCATCCTGGTTCGTCTCTGTGTCTTTGTTTCCTACCCCTGTCAAGCAGTCCTCACACTGTCACAGGTGCTCTTGCCCGGCTGCTGCCTGCTGATGGGGAGTTTCTGTGCCTGCTGTCTGCCACACACGTGTTGATTTACCCTGGAGGGTGGGTGCTAGGTCAGACATGGATCATGCCCCTCACACTGCAGCTACACTGTACCAGCTGGGGCTTCTCAGACCTCCTCTTGAGATGAATCACTACCCTAGCTCGACGTGTTATCTCTACAGGGGAGTCTGAGTGAGGACTATGTCCATGTGTGATTCTGTCACTGACAGTTGATGGTCATCACAGGAGGACACCTCCTATCAACCGCCTTGCCAATGCACGCTCAGTGGAAAGCATAGGTCTCCACTTGAGAGATTGCTAACCTTAACTCCCTGCCCGTTCCCCAGGGTTCCCTAATAACAATCATTCTGTAAACGTATGCCTTGCCTACAGATTGATAGTCCAGAGACTCCCCAAAGTGGCTATTTTCAAAATTATTCAAAGGAACAAGATACTTTAAAGTTACTCGTGACTTAAACAAGGTGGGTTCCGAGTATCTAATGTTAAATAAAAGGTGAAAATTATCTGTGGACAGATGAGCTGTGTGAATCTCTGACAATCTCTTGTCTGTGCTGCCATCTTGAAGTCTGCTCTCCCTGTGGAGACTGAGCCCTGTTACTGGGGCAGTGTTCTCTCCAGGCCTGACCTTCCCACCCCAATACCAGCCAAAATGCCAAATGCCAATAATGGCAGGTTTAGATGAACAAAAACAAGAGTGAGTTTGCTCCAACTGGGAGCTATGTATTTTAAATGAGAAAGCTATCTCAGGTCGAGCCGTCTGGGGGGAGGGGATGAACTTTTAGCAGTGTAATGATGCTCTTTTCCATAATCCTGAAGTCATATACCTGAGAGGGCAATTTGACAGAACGTTTTAGGATAGATAACCAAGCCCAGCGGTTAGGTAGCCTCTAGGGGAAAGCCATTCTTCCCCTGGAATCTCATTTTTCTATGGCTCATTAACTCTCTGGGAATCAGAGAAAGGTGTTTTCTAATTATCCTGGGGCAGGAAAAAGGGAATATCCTCTACAGAACAGCATAGGAATCTGCCAGAGCCACTGTGAGGGCTAGGCTCTGTCTGTGCCTGCAGCCTGGGAGCTGATCCTTAAAGGTGTTTGTGCAGGAAGATGGCCCCACAGTGTTTGCTTGAGACATCTCCATCTGTGGTATCAAAGAGCTCCAGACATCCTTCACTGCAGTGTTTGGAGAATCAAGCCCAAGAATGCAGGAGTGGTGTCTAACCACTGCCCCACCTGACAGGGGTGGGGGTGTCTTACAAGTCGATGTGCAATCTTTGCTCTGTGTCACCCTCAGGAGAAGCTTCTTGCTCCACAGGAGTCACAGAGCTGGGGCCAACTGGAAGGCAGGCCATGGGATAAGAGGTGTGAATGAAGGTTCCCAGTTGCTACAGATAACAAGCAGGGACATGTTCCCCAGTCAGACGGGGGGGCTCTTCTCCATCAATGTTAACTGCTTCAGGCAGGATCTCAAAGCAGCCAAGAGAAATGGCACCAGCAGGCTCCTTGATTATGTCAGAACCCAGTGAGAGCCATGTCTGAAGCAGAGAGGTCCAAGAACAGGATCTTGTGGTTATGTTGGCAGAACCTAGGAGGTGTCAGATTGGTTGGGGAGAGTGAGGGGAGAACTGGCATGAACTTGTCTTCTCCAGTTTGGGGGAATTTCTCCTGGCACATGGAGCAAGGGATTTTTTCCAGAGAGGAAGGACATGGTAGTTAAGGCAGGAAGTCAGCTTCTCAAACCCAAGGAACAGAGATCTCTGGGAATTACCGTTGGCCTCTTCTCCAGCCCTGCCTCGGTTATTTGTGGCAGTGAGGGGAATGATCTGAGGCATACAATAAAGTCCATGACTAACATAGTTCATATATAGGAGTAATGACCCATTGAGACATGGGCCAGCATCAGGCTTGGCATTTAATGATAAACCCATGTTTTAAATTTATTGGTCAAGAACTTCCAGAACATTATTTGAAGAGTTTTTTTAAACTTTAGTGATATCAACTATTCATTGAGATGGAGATGTCCTTGGGATGTGACGGGCAGTCCCCTCACATTCAGGTCACCACGATAGAAACATGATTGGGTCTATTATCTTACTAATTCCAGTCCATATCCGCTCTGGTATGAGGGGATCCTCATGGGTGTATCCACCTTTTTGATAGCAACTTCTCACTGACACACCAGTGACCCCGGCTCACACAGACCACTGGTCTCTCTTGGCCAGTTGGAGGGTGTTTCAGAACAACAAATAAGGCAAGTGTGAAACAGGAGCCAGACCACTGTTCCGCCACAAGACTATCATTCCCTGCTACTTCTTATTTTTACCAACTCCCTTAACTCTGGGCCCTAACCTGTAGGCACTAGCTAGTTCTGACCAAGACAGGATTCATGGCCTACCATGGAAAAGAACTGGTCCTGCCTGACTAAGCCTGGGATCCAGAAAGCAAGGCTGAGTGTCTGTCTCTTGTGACAGTGTCTGCATCTTCTGTTACCCTAGCCATCTAGTCTCAGCAGCAGGCAGGCTCCATCCTTAGACTCCAGACTGCAGCTTACCTACTGGGAGTTGTAGGTCCGCTCACTGATTTTCTTTTCTGAGTAGGGATGGCAGCTTGTTTCCCATTCTCTGATAGACTGTTTCATCATATAGAAGATGAATAATCCCTACCTTATCACTGTGGGGCTCGTCCTCCCAACACACACACACACACTCACACACACACACACACACACACACACTCACACACACACACTCACACTCACACACACACTCACACACATGCGCGCGCACACACACACACACACACACTCACACTCACAAAGCATACATACCACAGCATCCACACACCACATACACACCACACACATGTACACAAACACTACATTCATCATATGCCGCACACACATAAGTACACATACCATCCCCAACCAACCCCACACCCACTTACCAATCTCCACACCATACATACACACACGAGCATATACATATACCCCCCATGCACACACATACCACACTTAAGTACACGCACACTGCACACACACACACACACACACACACACACACACATACCTTTGCCTACATCAGTGATTCTTAACCTGTGGGTCTGTGGGTTGAGACCCCTTTGGGAGTCAGACAACCCTTTCACAGGGGTTGCATATCAGATATCCTGCATATTAGATATTTATATTACAATTCATAACAGTAGAAAAATTAAGGTTATGAAGTAGCAACAAAAATAATTTTATGATTGGGGTCATCACAACATGAGGAACTGTATTAAAGGGTCACAGCATTAGAAAGGTCGAGAACCACTGGCCTAGACCATCTTTCAAGACTCAGTCCAGATGTCAAGTGGAAGGATCCGCTCTTCTATTTGTGGCCAGTCCACAATGTAACTATCCATCCCAGGCCACCGTCTCCTCACCATCCCAGGGACCTAGGTGCCAGGTCTGAGGGAAACAAGGCCTGAGGTTGGGAAGCCATTCCCTAGGGTACCTTAGCTTCTTGCCTTCCCGTAGATGCCAGAGCAAGTTCTCCAGGCCTGGCAAGAAGGTGCTTCTATTTTCAAAGGCTGGTTGAGAGCCATGAACACTCAGGCAGAGGTGTCGGGAGCATGTAAGCATATTCCCAAGACCGGGCCAACTTATCATTTTCAACCTAATGCTTCACTGACCTGACCATCAGTCCTAGACTGGAAGAGAAATGTCCCTGAGGCTCTGAACCCCAAGGCTCTTCTCCACTCTTTGATTCTTCTTTCCCTAATCACCCACCAACTCTCATCCTGTTCTCAGGGTCTACCCTCTAGGTCCCACCATCATGTCGGAGCTATTCCATAGGGGGGAGGTCCAGAGGCATGTCAGTGGCAGCCTAGGACTCTGGTCCACGCTCGGCTTGGCAGTGAAGATGCCTGTATGGCCACTTGTCACTTGTGTTTCATAGCCTACTTTTCTCCAAGGAGCTCCCATGCAACAACTGTAGCAGATGTTTCCTTGGTTGTTAGTTTGTCTCTTGCTTTTTTGAGACAGGGCTATATAGCCCAGGCTGGCTTCAAATTCACAATTCTGCCTCAGCCTGCCAAATGCTAGGATTACAGGCATGCATCACTACAGCAGCCTCCAGATACTTATTTTAAAATTATCCTTGTGTCTCTTTCCTGTCTGCCATCCCTATGTTAGTACCAATGAGCTCATCTGGTTCTCTGAAATTCACATGTTCTCCAGGGCCACTTTACAGGTTCTTTGAAGTTCTTGGGCCAAATAGTCCCCCAAAAGGTACACTTCCTTTGAAGTGCAGGGCACAGTATGACTAGGGGTGCCAGGCAGTTGTGAGGACTACATTGTGTGTGCTCCTAGGCACTCAGTGTCCTAGGGCCACTCTAATTAAATCAATTACCCTGTAATCCGTAGTGTCCACTCGACACAGGAGAGGAAAACACACACTAGGTAGTATCAGAGGTGAACAAGGGGCCTTGCTAAGAAGCTATTAATCGGTGGGTTTTCGCCTCAGACTAAAAGGCCTTGCCTTTGGAAGGCCTCTGTGAACCCATCCCCAGCTGGAGGCCTGAGCATCATCCATGGACAGAATTCCCTCCCCCCGATCCGCAGGCCTCAGGGATTGTGCTGAGGAGACACAAGACCAAGAATTGGGGAGGAAAGTGAGCAGGCTCCAGTAATCAGAGAGAGGATAGATGCCACCCTAGGACACTCATTGGGAACCCCACCCTGGTGACAGCTAATGCTCTCACTCACAGAGGCCTAGAAAGCACTTCTCAGGAGGCCTAGGCAAGGCCACTTGCTCTGAGTCCCTGAGGAGGAGTTGCGAGGCCTCAATATACTGTTCCTCTCTGTAGAGCTCCCATACTCCTGGGGCCCCACAAAACCTGCTCAACTAATTGGCCTTGCTGGCCTCCCAGGCTCCTTGGTGTCTGACAGGAAGAGGCTCTGGGTAGCACATAGACTTCACAGTGAACCCCTGGTTGCCCTGGACACACTCAGTACATTGGGTTCTTCCTCTTCATCCTGCTCAGCCTCAGCACAACCCCCAAGCAAAGGAGGACTGGGAAGGCACTGGAGGGGCCGGCCGGTCCGCTTCATTTCTGCCAGCTCCTTGGCGCAGCAGCTGGGTGTGTTGGTCTCATAGGTGTCGTGGAAAGTGTTGTAGTCCACCTCATAGAAGCCCTTTTCCAAGGTGAGAACTGGTGTGAACCGGTGACCCCAGAGCACCTCTGTATCCATGTAAGAGCTCCGTGCTTGACAAGTCATGCCTGGGAAAACAGAAGCCACATGCATTAAGAAACATCTATCCATCCATCCATCCATCCATCCATCTACCATCTATACATATATCTATACATCCAGTCATCTATTCATCTGTTCCATCATCCATCTACTCATGTAACCATGTATTCAACATGTGTCCATCCATTCTCTCAATTGAACCAATATTGGGCCATTAAACCATCTATACATCTATCTCTCTGTAGTGGCTTGAATGAGAATGGCCACCATTGGCTCATATATTTGAATGTTTGGCTTCTAGCTAGTAGACTGTTAGGAAGGATTAGGAGGTGTGGTCTTGTTGGGGATGTTACTGGGGGTTGGGAATTGAGGTTTCAAAAGCCTATTCTCTTTGTGTCCCTGTCTCTGTCTCTGTCTCTGTCTCTCTGTCTGTCTCTGTCTATCTCTGTCTCTGTCTCTCTCTCCCTCTGCCTGATACCTGTGCACAAGATGTAAGCTCTCAATGACCATTCCTCCATTGTGCTGGCCCACCACTACCATGATTCCTGCCATGATATGAATGGACTAACCCTGTAGAAACTGTAAGCAAGCCCCCAATTAAATGCTTTCTTTTATAAGTTGCCTTGGTGTCCCTTCACAGGAACATAAAAGTACCCAAGACACCCTCCACCCCTCCAACTATCCATCCATCCAGTCATCAATTCCTCCAGTAATTTTTCAAGCATCTCTTGAACTTCTTTGTGCCAGGGACCTGGCAGGTGAGGCTGAGTATGGGATGGTCCTTGTTGTGGAGGAGCTCAAACTACAATGAGGGAAGAAAATGACCAACGAACAAGCAAGCGAGATTCTAGAATACACTTCTGGATGCTAAAGAGGGGGGTGGCACGGAAATACTTGCAGACAAGGAGAGGGTGGGGGGAGCGGAAATACTTGCAGACAAGGACACCATTTTGAAAGCGGCATTTAGGAGTGGCAGACCCAGACTGGAAAGGAGGCAGGACCAGGGTTTGAAGAAGATAAGTTCAGGGTGAGGGACCAGAGAGAAACTGGTGGACATTCACAACACAGGGGAATAGTTTTGGGTGGACATACACCAGAAGCCTGCACACCCATGAACACATATGTGTACATGTATTCACAAACAAACACGCACACAAAGAAGAGCAAACTAACATCCAGCCTGGTGTCTGGATTTGCGGATGCTCCAATGCCTCCAGTCCCTCTCTGTGCAGCCCTGCCATGCTGGGTTATTTTTAGGTGTTGCTTCCTCTCCAGAGAGGGAGGGCCATTTTGTTTATGGATGAGGAAGCCTCTGTGCTTAGGGTCACAGAAAAACAATTTTTTATTTCACTTTCTGTTCAAGGAAGGACTAGCTTGTGCCTTTTAGATACTGAAGAAAAACCTCTAGTTCCCACCTAGCCCCTCTCCAGTTCTCACCTAGGCCTTCTCCAGTTCCTACCGAGCTCTTCTCTGGGAGGGACCATACAAACAAAGCGAGGCCAAAAGCTGCTTTCCATTTGTCTGAGCCTGGGTCCCTCAAAGCATCCCACTCTTTGATCTCAGGGTGACACCTGCCCAGCTCAGGACTATCCATTCAGGCCTCACCCTGGTTGTATACCCAGGAGCCCAGCAGAGGTAGAAACACCCAAGCTGGGTACTGACCAGTCTACACACACCCCATGCCTGTAGGCTTCCAGGACTCTGAAAGACCCTAGCACAGGACTCCCACAAGGGAGCCTGCAGTGGTCCCTCAGGACTCTTCCCATTGTTCTTTCTTTTTGTCCTTTAGGGAAATGGCACAGGCTATCCTGTAGCCAGAGACCCTGGCTGCTTGCAACTGTTACCTTTCAATGAACATATCAACTCTGTGTCTCATCTGTGGTGCTCCGTTTGATCTTTTAGTCTTCCCACCAGCACACGATATTGACTCTCTTCATTGCAGACAGGACAAGCACATTGCCCGGTGCTTCACATAGGAAGGATATGGAAGAGCTATGCTGCCCAAACTCTGCCTGAATTGTGTCAAGACTGGGTTCCATGAGCATGACAATGGAACAACTCAGATCATTTGTGAGTGGGTGGTCTCAGTGGCCCTCACAGTTCCACAGACAGAGAACAAAGATCAGCTAGCACAGGTTATGTTAGGGCAGGACAGTATAGGACAGGGCTTTCAGGGGAATGTGGGAGGAACAGGCAAACTGGGTCAGCATCTACTCCCTCTGCTGGGTGGTCTGTGGGTGTGCTCTCCTATGGCACAGCTGGTGGTAGGGAGCACACCACCAGGGATCCATGAGACAGTCTATGGCTAATCCTTTCTTCAGGACCTCAGAGAGGAGCTTCTTCCTTAGAAAGTGATCCTGTGTTTATGCTGACCCTGTTACCAAGGACACACTGACCCTAGAGTCCCCATGTACACCAATCAGCTTCCTGCTTCCTGACTGTCCTCAGCCCCAGGGACTCCTCCAGCTGCCACCATATGCTTCCTGGCTAGGCTCCGGCCCTCCAGCAGATGGCTAGGCAGCCTTTGGCATAGTCCCTAGGGCCTGCCATCACCCTGCCTGACTCTGACTTGGAACTGGGAAGGCTTATAGAGGTCCTGTCTGAGTCTCCCAGCCAGTAAGCAGATTCCCAAGGGCTGACAAGGTACGCTTTTCTACCTTAACAAGCCTCTAATATCTTAGGGACCAGTGTGGTGTATAAAAAAAGCTGGAGACTTGCAAATGAAAGCCAGAGTATGAACACTTAATGTCTGCCTGGCCCTTTAGAGATCCAGCATCCGTATCTGTCAAAGGGTTATGAAAAACATATAAACACTATTTGCAAGGTTTTGAAACAGATGCATTATTCTGAGCATGGGTGACTTTCGAACAGGTCAGCACAAGGGTTAGCTTGCTGTTCGGTCTACCTGGTCAAATACGGAGAAGGAAGGAGGAGGAGGGTGGATACAGCATCTTGCCTGATGGGCTCTCCTTCCCAAGAAGTAGGAGGTCTGACTGTGAGGGTAGTGCCTGTGGCTCTTAACAGATCTGGATCGGAGGTCCTCTTAAACAAAAGGGTTGTGGGGGATAACTGTGAACTTTAGAAAGGCTGCATCCTGGGTACCGTCTGAACTGGTTAAGTTTTGTCAACTTAACACAAGCCAGAGTCCCCTAGGAAGAGGAAATCTCAAATGCCTCCATCAGATTGGCTTGTGGGAGTGTGTGTGTGTGTGTGTGTGTGTGTGTGTGTGTGTGTGTGTGTTGGTGTTGGTGTTTTGTTTAATGATTGTTGTGGGAGAATCCAGCCCACTGTAGGTGATACTACCCTGAGATAGGTGGGCTGTATAAGAAAGCAAGCTGAGAAAGCAAGAAGGAGCAAGCCAGGAAGCAGTATGCCTTCACGGTTTCTGTGGAGTTCATGCCCTGAGTTCCCTCAGGAATGGACCTAGAAGATGAATAAAGAATAAACCTTTTCCTCTTCCAAGTTGCTTTAGGTCAAAATATTTTATCACAGCAACAAAGAGCAAAACTATCCTCTCCTAACGGTGAAGCCCACAACGCGTATAGCAGTGGTTCTCAACCTGTGGGTCACGACCCCCACGGGGTCACCTATCATATGTCTTGAATACCAGATATTTACATTATGACTCATGACAGCAGCAAAATTATGAATTCTGAAGTAGCAACAAAACAATTGTATGGTTGGGGATTACTACAACATGAACTGTATTTCAGGATCACAGCATCAGGGAGGTTGAGAACCAGTGATGTAGAAAGCTATGAGATCTCACTCTAAAACACCTCCACCTCTCTTCCTCAGCCCAGGTTTCCACGCTACTTCATGCATGTCTGAGGACAGGCAGCATCCTACCTGTTGGACGTGAGGCCTGGCTCTGAGATCCTCCTGGCTCCACATCTCTGCCTCTGTTTCTAAACCAGGAATTCTCTCTTATGGAGATGTTAGAGGCCCAATGTTGTAATATATCTTTAAGATCTAGAACCATGCCTAGAAGGTGGTGAGTTCAGCCCATGTTAGCTATTGATGGTGCTCTATCTTGGGTAAGTGATCTTGGGATTCTTGCACACAAACTTGCACCTGCGAGAGCCCCGGCAGGCTAAGCTCCACAGAGTAGGAAGCAGGATCACGTGGCTGAGGAAGAGGGCAAAATGTCTTACCTGTTGCTTCTACCATCCCTTCCAGTATGACCACAACTTCAAACTCTTCCTGTTCCAGTTGAGCACGAGACATCTCCCAAAAAGGGCTCTTCTCATTGATCTCATGGGAGATGATGAGCGGGGATACCAGGAAGAGGCGGTCGTCACCAGTGTCAAAGCCCACATTAATGTCGGTCTGGTTCAAGGGGATGAATTCCCCTTCTTTGGTCTGCCGGGACTTGATAAGCTTAGCACGGATGGAGGCCTCCACGATATGTGAGTTTCGGAGGTCCCCGACTCTGAACATGAGGCACAGCTTCTCATCCCGCATGGAGATGACGGCATTGTTGGAAAACATGAGGGTCTCTGCTCTCTTCTTTGGCTGGCTGATCTTTACAAACATGCACCCCACCATGAAGGCATTAACAATCGAGCCCAGGATGGCCTGCACCAGAAGGAGTATGATACCCTCCGGACATTTCTCTGTAATGACTCTGAAGCCATACCCAATGGTTGTTTCTGTCTCAATGGAGAACAGGAAAGCAGACACGAAACCACTGAGGTTTTCCACACAAGGGATCCACTCTTGGTCACCCACATGGTCCAGATCACCTCGGACATAAGCAATGAGCCACCAAATGAAGCCAAAGAATAGCCAGGTGATAGTGTAGACCATGGTGAAGACCAGAAGGTTAAAGCGCCACTTGAGGTCCACCAGGGTGGTGAAGAGGTCACTTAGGTAGCGGTAGGTTTCCTGAACGTTTCCGTGGTGCACGTTACACTTGCCAGTCTTCTCCATGTAGCGCTGACGTGGCTTCTTGCCTTCTGCCAGCAGGCGAGTGCGGTCTGTGGCAATGGGGATGTAATCACGGGCCTGTTTGGGAATCTTCTTGTGGTCCTGGGAAGTGACTCCTATCTCCATGTCTTGATTCATAGCATTTCTAGAATCACCGGCCATAGCTGAGATACAGTGAATTAAAACGACACCATTATTAGTGAAGTGCCCTGGTTTGATTACTACAGATTTGGAACTTTCATGGGATTGTTATTTATAATGACATTTATAATTTATAATCTAGCCTGCTAGAGTTAAAGATTGCAATCCCCATTATTACCGTTTTTTAAAATATCTATGTATGTTTTGCCTGCATGTGTGTGTGCACCATGTGCATGCCTGTCATTGGAGCCAGAAAAGGCATCAGATCTCCTGGGCATGGAGTTACAGACAGTTGTCAGCTGCCACATGGGGTGCTGGGAATCGAACCCAGGCTCTCTGTAAAAGCAGCCAGTGCTCTTAACCATTGAGATATTTCTCCTTTCCCTCGTGTGGATTTCTAATATTTTGTTAAGATGCAAGGTCCTAAGGAGCAGGATTTTGTGCCTTTTTGTTCCTTGCTATGTTCCAGACACCCAGGATAGATCCCATGACATGCACTAGGGTTTAAAAGCCCCACTGTGTGAACGGGAGGATGGAAGAGAAAGCAGGGCAAGACCGAAGCAGCATACGAAGGCTGACGTTGGATTCCTACTCACCTGGCCCCAAGCCTGTGCTGTCCTTTAAGGGCCTCTATTTTTCTTTTCCGAGGATCCTTTAGCAGCTGACAGAAAGGACAAGACAGCGTGTGTCTGGTTCAGTGAGTGGTCACTTCTGCTGTCTGAGTGGGGAGCCTGGCTGTCTGAGCACTTATTAAAACGACAGACCACTCTGTAGATGCACCCATGAAAAATCTGATCCAGTTAGTCCTGAGCAATTGAGACAGATGGGATGGTTGTACCCCAAGGCTTTCAAACAGACTGCTTTGAGAGGGCATGCCACTTCAAAGAGACACAGGGAGACTTGGAGCATTCCATCTATTGCCTTCCTGACATTCTGCCCAAGCCCACTTAAAATGCTTCCAGACTCTGATAAAGACAGGAAAGACTGTGGACCCCTCCCAGTTACTGGGAACAGCTTACTCCGGTGAAGGGGTTGAGCTAAGAAACAAAGCTCCATTTGCTTGTCTAATCCTAGCACAAGTGATAAGTTATAATCTGTCCATTTTCTTTTATTGTTGTTAAAGTTTTTGTTTGTTTATCCTTTATTTCAACATAGTCACAGGTTGATTGGGAGGCTACTATGTAGCCCAGGCTGGCTTCAAACACGTACCTTCCTGTTCAGGCTGGTATGGCTGGGTTATGCCATCATGCTGAGCTAATCTCTCCATTTTTTTTTTCAGTTGAGGAAATGATGCTTAAAGCTGTATTTAGCCAATATAGATTTGGAATCTGATTTTACCTTTCTCTAGCTCAGAGGCTCGACCCTAAAGACACACTGGTGCTCTCTGGCTCAAGTTTCAGATAACGTTAGGACTGTTAATTCCAGAATCGTCTTTGAGCCCTGATCCTGGCAAATGACACCATAGGGCATCCCTTCCTAAAAATTATTTTCTGGGATTCACAAGAATACGCTTTCTTGGGTGTATAATTCTCACAGGCTATCATTTTCGTTGTTGCACTGACTGAGAAAGAAAATATCTTTACCACTGTGTGACCCCTCTCAGGTAACGTTTTTCTCTTGTAGGCTTGAATCCAGGCACACACTCTGGATGTTCACCCTGGGCTTTGGTATGTCTCTCTTTGGAATCCAGTTGTGGGCAGTCCCTCGTGGGAAGTTCCCTAACATTAGTTTGGGGATTGTATGGAACTCCTTGGAACCATTCTGGTGAGTGTTCTATAAACTGATAGGTAACCAATTAGAAATTAGTGGGCTTGGTGGACATGAGAGGTGGAACCCATCTTTATAATCAAGATCATGGGAAGCCTAGGACAGGAACTGTAGGGCTCTAGTTATTAGTCAGAGAAAAGGGACCTGAGTCAAATCTGATTCTTCGATGGACATCCTGAATTCTCGGACAACATCCATTTATAACTATTTAAAAGCTGGTTTCAGGTCTACCAGTGTGTATTCTATACATACCAATGCCAGCTCCTGTAAGAATAAGTCAAAATTAGCCCACTAATTATCTGGACAGGAAAATTCCCCTTAGGGAAGATGTTGTACTAGATGCTTCAGCTGTCAACTTGACACATTTTAGAGTCACCTGAGAAGAGGGTCTCAGTAGAGAGATTGCCTACATCATATTGACTTTTGACCATGTCTGTGAGAGATTGATTGATGATGAGTACAAAAGAGCATAGTCCACTGTGGGCGGTGCTATTCTTAGGCAAGTGGGTATGAGTTGTCTAAGAATGCTAAATGACCATGAGCCAGGGAGCAGGTCAGAGAGTTAGCTAGCAACCAGTATTCTTTTGCTTCAAGTTCCTGCCCTGAATTCCTGCCCCAACCTCAATGACGGATGGTGACTTGCAAGTTATAAGCCATGAACCCTTTCTTCCCACAAGTTGCTTTTGCTCAGAGTATTTTATCAAAGCAAAAGATATGAACCCCAAACAACTGTCTATTTCGGCTCTACTAGAAATAGTGTGGTCTGTCTACAATATACATTGACACAATGTTCTCTTTGTTCATTGTCTCTTACCCCTTGAGGATGTCCTGTGTTACTCTGTAATAAATTTTGTCTTCTAACTATATTCTCTATGTCTTTTTGCACAGATCACAAGACTGTAGAGATGAGTGGAGACAAGACCAAAATACCAATGACACAGACCACTGAACCAACTGCCCCATTGACCAACCAAGGTAATTTTAGCTATCTTGAGAAATCTTATGACTCTAGGACATCTTTTCCTTTGCCACCTAGGTGGCTACAGCAATTTCAAGGTAACCTTTAAAATGTCATATTGAAGAGTCATTCTTGTGAAGAGCCATTTGTCTCAGACATCCATTGGCCATTTCCACACTGCACACAGCCACCTGCTCCCTGCTCTCAAATGTGGCACTTACAAAGATTAATGAAAGAAGAAAGAAAACACTTGGACCATCTTTACAGAGCACTATATAGGATTTTGTTCTGCCCCCTGGGTGAGTCTTTGTACCAAGAATCTGACCGGAGATTCCTAAAGCTGGTGAAGTATGCTGGTGACCCCAAAGCCCCTGTGCCCCTGGGAACACAGCTGTGGTAGCTCACATAGGATTCCAACTGAAGTGTTGTAGAGACTCTTCTAGCCACACATACTGGACAAAGCTAAGGCTGGGCCGTGAGAATGAGTTGTGGCCTGGGAATGTTGGAAAGTGCATTATGCCTTCAGCTTTGCTGATTTTCTTCATTGTTTCTTTACTTTTTAAAAAAAGTACCCTTACTGCCTTCTTCTAGGAGAGGGCCCTGAGATGTACTAGAAGCACAATGGTATTTTCTAGGACACCTCTGCCCATATCTGAAAACATTTTGCTCTAGGAGAAGGCTGCAAGTTTCTGAGTTAAGAGCCATGCAATATACCTAAAATATTCCTTATGGCACCCAGAGTGTGATGACTAAGTTATACAGTCTTTGATTGGGTTGAGAATTCTGTAGTTCATTCATGAGACTCAACTTAGGGTTTATCTGTGAGGGTGTTTTCAGAGAGATAAACCTGAAGAGGGGAGACTCACCCTGATTGTGGACAGCAGTACCCCGTGGGTTGGAGTCCCAGATTTAATCAAGAAAGGAAACAGCCCTGGAAGTTCCTCTCCTTCTCCATTCCTGATCTGCCCCAATGTGAGCCAGCTCTCACTGCGTGCGCTTCCAGCTGCTCATCCAGCTGTGCCTTCTCAGCTGTGGAGCGCCTCAGCTTCAAGCCCAAGCAAACCTTTCCTCCTTAAAGTTGCTTCTAATCCAGTGTTTGATCACAGCTACCAAGGGTAGGACTTGGATTTGAGCTCAGTATGCACAGACTTGCTCTGTGGGTCACTGAAAAACAGTTTTATCTGTGTCTGCCTCAGTTTCCTTTGCTATATATCTTCCCCCCTTGCCTGGGGGCCATTATGGGGAACACTGCAAAGGATACAGATATTAGTAAAATGCTGTCCCATGCCACATAATCGTGCTATGATCAACAGCAGACTGCACAGACAACACTGGTCCCCTAAGACAATGTCACATAGTAATAGAGTCCGCTCTTGGTCATCTGAACTTGTATAAACAAGCTCTACGAAATCACCTAATGGTGCATTTTCTTCAGACTGTGTCTCTGTGGTTAAGCTGTGTGACTGTATAAATTTATAATCTCCCCTTCCTTGAATTTAAATGCACGGTAATGCTCAGTTAGCCCAAATTTTGAGCACACAGAGAGAAGAGACATCTAAAATTCAAGCACCTAAATTCTCAGTGGTGGGCATTAAGTCGCTTGATTATGGAACCATCACTCCACAGATTTCTTTAAGCCTTGGGAGCAGGCTCATCCTGGAAAATCCTGGCCCAGTGCTCGTGCACCCAGCCACTCAAACAGGTGTTCAGGGACAACATAGGCAGACATGAAATCAGGTTTTAGGATCAATTCGATTAGTTTTATATTCATTAGGTGAATATTAATTGTGCAGCTACTATAATCCAGCTCCTGAACTGGGAGCTAGATATAGAGCAGTGAAGCAGGTAAACACAGGCTCAGCCTACCAGTACTTGACATTTTAGCCCTGTTTCTTTGAATCCAGGGTGTGTATAGAGCTGTGTGAAGCAGCGAGGAAGAAACAAAGGCACAGGTCCGCTAGAGGCATGCTGAGTATCCTAGCTGCTTTCTTTAAGCCCCCAACTAAAGTGAATCCTGCTACACCCGATCACCCTGTTACTGCTCTTATCTTCTGGCTCTCCCCTTTGCCTGTGGATGAGAATTACTAAAACCTCACGAAAGACAGCTTCACATCCAGCAAAGAAGGTGAGGCCCTCTGATATGAAGCACAGGTGAAGAGACTCAAAGGAGCTGTATCTGAGATGGTGCACAAGTGAAACTGACATTCATTAAATAGACCTTGGGGCAAAGGATGCCGCGAGACACCCAGCACAGTGCAAAAAAGCTCTGGACCATGGGGTGGTCCAGGAGTCTCAGAGCAATGTACTCAGACTTGGTGGAGCCTTTTGGACAGAGCACTGGACTGGAGTCTTAGCTTCCCACCTATGAAAATAGGAATCACAACATCTTTCTGGATTCCTCGTTTCTCTCTCTAACATGTGACAGGTTACCATCTGTGTGCCTTAAGATTTGGGACATGTGATGGAGTACGTTAGAGAAAGACATACAGAGGACATATTCCTGTCCCTATTTCGAGATCTGGGTACTATTCTGGGTAAATCTGATAAGTGTGCTAGGTGTTTAGATAAGGTTTAAAAGCATTGGAGACCAGTGCGGGCCCAACACTGCAGATGTGGGGGGCAGGGAGTCCCCATTGTTGTTCAATGAGTAGGCAAATGTGGCTTGCCTAGGCTTGAAGCTGGAGCAAAGATGCTTGACTTCATCCCCCTCGGCCCCCCCATCCCCAGCTTTTCCATGCCAAAAAAATTTTTATAATAAAAAAATACATATCTAAAAAAAATAAATAAAATAATAATAATAATAATAATAATAATAATAATAATAATAATAATAATAATAATAGCATTGGAGACCATTGATGGTGTCCAGGAAAGCATCAACTTTGCTCAAATTTAAGCTTTAAAATATCAGATGAAAGGGTGGATGTTTCAGAGCTATACTGAGACCTATTAATGGACCATAACTTCTTTCTAGTTAAAAAAATAATCTGTAGTCCAGATATGCAGTAAAGATTAGAACATTGCATACTGTTATCTCCTCCTTTGGGAGTTAATGTTGAAGCTGGGCATGGTGACACTACGAGCACTTGGGAGACAAAGCAGGAGCAAACAGATTTCTGTGAGTTCTAGAACAGCCTGGTCTATATAATGAGTTTCAGGACAGCTAGGGTTATGTAGAGAGACCATGTCTGGAAACGAAAGAAATAAGGAAAAACATTAATTTTGAGTCCCTGGCCAATGGGGTCCTCTAGATTTCCCCTTCAAAACATCACGTGTGACTGGTTACACTCCATATCCTTATGGTAAGGCCTATTGTTGAAGACAACACTTATGTCAAGCATGAAGAAACTGAGCTGGTGCCCAACTGAAAGCTTTGCCCCTACTGACTAGCATTCATGTTGCTGGAAGCTTCTCTGCATGCTGTCAGAGGAGAAAGGTAATCATCAATATCACTCAGTGATATAAACTCTGCCAGATCTGCCTGCAAGATAGGCAGTAGTGGCACAAGTGTGATGGGAGCTACCAACCACTTCTTCAAAATTGGATTTAATGCCCACTCTCTAATAGAAATCCATACTGAACACTGCTGAAGAGGCCAAGAACTAGACTAGATAGATCATGAGCCTAGGGGAAAACCTGTTACTGTTATTCTGCCAAAGAAACATGGTAATAAAGGCAACAAAATGACTCCTGATAACACCTTACTGTACCCATAGATCAGTGCGCTGCTCAACCTCATTAGAGAAGCTTCTTCTTGCAGTCGTTTGGCATGAACACAGAGACCCACAACTGGATAACATGCAGAGAGTAAAAGACTATATAGTACTCAGTCCTAATAAGATGTCTTTATCAATACCACCACCACCCACTGACTCACCCCCCCCCCCACTCCTAAGGATTAGGGAATCTTTGTGCAAGAGAAGGAGAAAGATTATAAGAGCCAGAGGTGGTGGATGAGTACAAGGAAACAATATTTTCCAGACACAATGGAACTAATACATATATGAATGCACAGAGGGTGTGGCAGCATTCCCAAGACCTATATAAGTTCAAACCAGACAAATATCCCAGCAGTGAGAAAGGAAGTGGACACAGAGTCTCACCCCTAGTACAGAAACCGTTCCCAGCTGATGCCTGCTGGGAAGGCGAAAATCAGAGAGAAACGAGCATGAAGTCGGGAGGTGGGTGAAATCCGGAGGGACGTGGGGAAGGGGAAAGAATATGATCAAAATTTGGTATATGAGAGAATTTTTAATTAACAAGACCAACAAAAGAGTTAATCCAGCCAGGACTGTCAGTCACTGGCCAGGAAATTATCCTACAGGAAAGCAGATTCTGGTGAAGTGTTGTTAAGTCAATATAAGGGATCATTACCCTAGTGGGAAGGATGGACTTACATGCTAATGCAGCTGCTTTCGATATTTTTGCCATGGGCCTGGAGAGGTGACTCACTGGTCAAGAGCACTGGCTGATCTTCAGGAGGACTCGGGTTCAATTCCCAGCACCCACATGGCAACTCCCAACTATCTGGAACTCCAGTTCCAGGGGATCCAATGCCCTCTTCTCACCTCAGGGGGCCTTGCCTGGATATGGTATACAGACATACATGTACGCAAAATACCCATACATAGAAAATAAAATAAAACACTTTTTAAAAAAAGCTTCTGCCATGTACACTGCTAAGCCTGCCCACTTTTCTAAATTTTAAGTAAATAATAATAATAATAATAATAACTTTTCCTCTTCCTTCTCTCTATATCATTTGTTTGTTGGTTGGTTGGTTGCTTGCTTGCTTGGTTGACTGCTTGGATACCAGCCGAGATCCTGAGTGTACATTCCCTGACACGTTGGGCACCTTGCAGCTCCTCTCACTTCCACCACAGAGCTGCTTGCCTGGCTCTTGCTGAACCTGCTTGCTTTCTTGAATTCTGATGTAAATGGCACAGCTACCTCACTTCCTCTTACCTCTCTGTTTCTTCAGCTTGTCTGGCTTATAGGTTTTCTTTCGAACTCTAATAAAATGGTCCCAGAGCGTCCTTTTGAGTCCTTTAAAGTCCTTTATTAACAAGACTAACGATCTACAAAAGGAACCCCAACTCCCCTGTAACCACTGCACTGCAGTGTTAAAATACGAAAATGCTCCAAGCAGGTTGGTGGCAGGGTTGCCTTGCTCCTCTCAAAGGTGCCTCCATTAGCAGAGAGTGTTAAAGGCACTATAAATGGTGTCTATATCCACTACAGAGAAGGCACATTTAACCAGGCAAAATTCTAAGATGCCCCACAATCCCTATAGACACTCCCTGAAGCC
Organism: Uromys caudimaculatus; assembly: GCA_028551405.1. NCBI lineage: Eukaryota > Metazoa > Chordata > Mammalia > Rodentia > Muridae > Uromys > Uromys caudimaculatus. The sequence continues at coordinate 83,255,511 of CM052706.1, read as the reverse complement.
CCAGAACTTGGGGACTCTGCTTCCATGGTTGGTTCAGTTTGAAGGTGATGTCAACCTGGTCTAATTATAGCCACCCTCTGGGGGAATTGGCTTTCCTGAGGCAGGAGTCAATAGGTTTCTTCTTTCCTTTAAAGACAGAAGGGTCTACACAGCAAGAAAGTGACCGCCTCAGAACAGAGAAGAGATGGTTGGCAAGGCAGCCACAGTCTTACAAGGACAAAGACTGGATGTCTCATATCAAGAGGAGGGAAGGGGAGCTCGGATTCCATGTGAAAACTGAGCAGGGTCAAGGCTGCACCTCTGATGCTAAGTGGATGCTGTTTTGAGGCATTAGGTCTGTGGTCATCCGCTGTGGCAGAAATGGAGACAGGGCAGAGCTGGATGCTCAAGGCAGAATCTGCCCGCCACTAACCAAGCCACCTCAGTTCACAGACACTGAGTGTACCACTAGTCAAGGAAGGTGAGCAGTGGGTACTAAGGTCAAGGGTGAGAGCTCATGAGCCCATGGCTCCATATCCTTCATTGTGAGGGAGACTTTTTTGTCTTTGTTTTGCAAAAGGGGAAAACAGGAGCTTCAAAATCTCACCAAGAGTGTATGGTGTGATTTTATCCCCCCCCCCCCCCACACACACACACAAGGCTGTGCTGGCGAGTAAACTCTGTTGGTAGATTCAGATTCCTCCACTTTCCACATCATGGTTAGGAACCCCTTGCCTCATCTCTCAAGACAGTGTCTGGAGAACTCTCTAAGGCTGCTGCTTCCTTTTGGCTGGTTTACCTCAGAGCTGGGGCAGGGGCTGTGAGCTGTTCCTCTGAGGCTGGCCTGCACAGCCTACAACAGCTTGCTTGCTTCCTGTTCTGAGATGTTGCTTGCCCCTTACCAGGAGCCGTCTGCAGCAGCCAAGTGGAGAGATGCTTTGAGGAGGAGGCAGGCTTTATGGGCAATGGGGCCCAGAAAGTCTTTTCAGGAGGGCAGCTCTGAGCAGTGGAGGTGGGCATTAGAATGTGATCCAAGAGTGGGGCATTTGGGAGCCCTTAAGACCTGAAGTCTCAGAACTCAGTGAGAACCCAGGAGTCATGAGACCTGAGGCTTTCAGCCTGGCCTTGCAAAATGTGCAGACTGAGGTTTTTTTTTACACCCTCTCAGCCAGGGGGCAGTCTAGGACAGCATGACTGGACTACTGGGACAGAACATGAAGGGCATGGTAGTGCATGCCTTTAATTCCAGCACTCGGGAGGCAGAGGCAGGCAGATGTCTGAGTTTGAGAACAGCCTGGTCTACAGAGCAAATTTCAGGACAGCCAGGGGTACACAGAGAAACCCTGTCTCGAAAATTCAAGCCAAACCAACCCACTAACCAACCAACCAACCAACCAACCAACCAACCAACCAACCAACCAACCAAATACACAATTCTCCTCTCACATCTTTTCTGCCCTCCAGTCAGGTGGTGACCACTCAGCTGTCAGGAAAAAAGTCCCAGATACTTACAGATCTCCCCAGATGGACGCAGAAATCATGGCAAGACTGCCAGATGCCAGGGGTGGATGTGGAAGAGTAGACAGAGATACTGTCCCTGGAACAGTGGATTAGCATGGCTCAGGATCTGAGTCGGGGTGGGTTGGTACAATTCAATACTGGACAAAGCCCAGTCTCCTCACCTTGTGGTCTCTTCCATAATGATGGGCCAGTCTATGCTCTCTCACTCTCAAGAGCCTGTGTGCAAACCACAACAAAACGTTGGCTTTTCCCTAGGGGCTAATCTTGATTTCTCAGCTTTTCAAATGTATTCTTAAAGTGAAATCCTGTTTTAGAGCACTCTGAGGCTTAATAGCACAAAGACCAGCAGAAATAAATCTTTAAAAACCCAACAGGGACTTTACTGAGAAACCTAAAGATATTGCAGCTATTGGGTTTATCAACTTAGGTGAGGTCTATTCTTGAATTCCTGGCTGGTATGCCCAGGTCAGTTTGGGTCATAGCGCACTAAGTATGAAAGCTTGAGTGTAAGGGTTTATCTAGCCAGCCAGGCAATTAGTTAGTTGATGAGTTCCCACTTAATACTTGTGTTTTGCTGGGCCCTGGGGCTAGAGGAATCTAGAAGCTCACCACACCAGCTTTGATATGCCTTCCATTCACGGGTGCTATTGTTGAAATGCACATTCTTATTGAGTCTGGGGTTTTTCTGTGTTTTGAGTGTATTTTTCCCAAGGTATCCCAGGGATATCATTGCTCACAGCCTTCAGTATCTTCCTGAGAGACAGGGCTGCCTCCACCCTGAGTGTACAGGGCAACCAGCTCTGGTTCAAGGGGTTTCAAGTAGGCAAGTGAGTGAAGACTACTGCTCTGCTTTTATCCAATGCACAGGACTCCAGAGAACACAATGACCAACAGGTCAGCTCTGTAGAGAATGACATGCAATCCAAGGCACAATTCTTAACTTGGTATGGCTGAGGAGGTGAGGGAGAGTCAGCCGAGCTGTCACACAGAGAGTACCTACAGGGAAACTGAGCAACAAAACTTTGACAAGAGGGCCAAGCAAGAATAACAGCTCAGGAATCCAATGCCTAGCCAGTCTCTGTGATGGGTGCCTATGCACTGTATCATCTCACACACATCTACAAAGTCCCCTTTAATAGTTTGATTTTGCAAATCACAAAAACCCAGTCAATTAGTGGCTTGCTTAAGGCTGCAGTGTCTGAGTGGCAGGGCCAGGTTCTTCTTGACATGCTCTGAGTGCTAACTGCTCCTCATCAGCCCTCAGAGTCTGACCAAGTTGCTCTGTGCTCCCATGACTTCAAGACAACCTGACCCAGCTTGCAGTCAGACAGACAGACACCTGATCTGTGTCAGGAAGCCAATTAAATTAAAACTGACTGCTGTGTTTCCCAGGCTGTCAGTGACATGGCTGCTCCTCTGCTTGTTCTCACTGGGACTGTCTTCTCTGCCCTCGCTCTTCTCTCCTGATACCCCTCAGCATCCCCTGCTCCCAAGTGCCCCTCATTGTTCCTAGGAGATTGAGAGCCCCTCTGGTCCATGGAGCATCAGCTCTCTTGACAGAATCACCAACACTATCCTCTCGGAAATGTCTGCTTAGAGAGTAGACCCCACAAAGGAGACCAACTGCGGTAGCCACTGGTTCCATCCTTAACACCCACCCCTGGGTTACTCTTCATCTGACTGAGTGTGCTTTTGCCAGGAGCCAAGGCAAATACTTCACTCCTGAATACTCTGCTGAGTGCACTGTGCATGCTGGCAGCAAACAGAAGCCATAATGAGCACTGAACTCTGCTGCCTACAAAAGCAGATATGAGAGGCCGGTGAGCAGCCGCTGTGCTGGGCTCCCCTGGAAGTGCACTGCATAGCTACTTATCAGACAGATGCAGATTACAGCCTCTCTCATTTTAATTCAGATATAATGTTTTCTCACACCCAGTTTTGCATTTTTTAAATATGGGGACTTACTATCAAAGCTGGCCTCAAGTCAAGGAGGATTTGAACCTTCTGATCCTCCTGTCTCCACCTCTGGGGTGTGGTTGGGATTGTAAATATGTGTCTCTCAAGCAGATGGTAAATGTAAACAAAATTGTTCCGAGCTTGTGGGACATAGGAGGCACGGTGGGAACTGTAGAAAGCCGCGTACATGTGAACTTCTGGAAGGATTGTGTCCTGACAGTGATGCTGTGGCTCCACTACTTTCTTCTAGAAAATCTGGAAATGAAACGATCTGAAGATGAAGCTGGGCATGGTGGCACATGGTTCTAATCCCAGCACTGGGATAGCTGAGGCAGGGGGCTGGTGAGTGTGAGAGTGTGAGAACACTCTTGGTTACACAGCAGGTTCTTGACCAGGCTAGGCTATGTCATGAGACTCTGCCTCAATTTTTTCAAGCAGCAAACTGAAAGAAAAGTTCTATTTTATGTAGTGATAATGAACTCAATGTTGGAAACACTGTGCAAGGTAAAGAAAAGGCATCTGTGAGGCATGGTTGGTCTGTTGCCTCCGAGTTACATTTCTGGGCTACTGAGTGGGAAAGGGTCCTTCTCCTCCCAGGAAAGATAGGCTATACTTTGAGTGATGGTGATCCTGGGCCTAAGGGTCCTCAAAGCTTTTCTCTTTAGTACCACAAGTGCCAGCAGTCAGTCAGGGCAGAAGAAAGCAGGGGCTTCAATCTGGGCACATTCCCCAACAGAGCTAAGTTCCCAGCAGCCCTGCCTACTCCCTACAGCCTCCTTCTCCCAGCCCATTCGGCCCTGCAGTTGGCTTGCTAGGGTACCCTGCACCCCAAGAATGTACCTTTTCCTCACCAGCCAGCACCCTTTCTAGAGGGCTGTAGAGAGTAGCACACTAAGCCCCTGACCATGGTCCTGCATTTTCCTAATAGTGGTGGGAAGCAAGTTCTGGTTGCAAATGCAAGCCCTTCAAGAAAGCTGTAAGCACAGGAGAGTAGAGCAGGTGACCTCTCTGCTACCTTTTGTCTCAGATGCAATGGATGCCGATCAGCAGCAGTCAGTCATGGTGGCATAACAGGACTGTGAAGCTGAGTGCAGGTTCCAGTGCTTATACCCCGGGTGCTGCTATTTCTCAGGGGCTCCCAAGAGCTTGGGGAATGTGTGGTTCTCTTATCTCTGCTCTAAGCAGAAGGCCTGAGGCAGAGGCTGTCCCATAGCCATAGTGATAAGATTACATGTGGCTTTAGAGGGGAGTGAGCTCCAACCATGCTCCAGTAGCAGGGCAAAGGGCACTCAGTGGAGTGCAGAGCCAGGGACAATGTGACTCTAGGAATAGCTGGTGTTAGAAGGGACACATCGTCACTGAGGGCAGGGCAGTGGTTGCTGGGATCTGGGCTGAGAAGAACTCCATAAAAGGGAGCTGTGAGCAGAAGCCTGGACCAGCTGAGGGCTCCTCTCCATCAGTTCTGCTCAGACTCAGTTCTTGGAGATCTGTCAGACTGTTGAGTCAAGCTGAGGAGGAAGGCAGAGGACTCAAGTTGCTGCAGTTACTCAGCTGTGCCTCTTTTGGACTTACATACCAAGACATCCTTAGAAACAGGTGTCTGTGCCATGGGCCCCATGGCTTCAGAATCTTCCTGCTTTATTTTAAGCACATGTCCAGTGTATCTCTTGCAGCAGGTTGTACTGACTTCTTTACAGAAAAGCTCTGGAAGTGATGTGGTGTGTGCGTGTGCATTTGTGTATGTGTGTGTGTGCTGGTGTGCTCGCAAACTGACAACTCTGAACTGGGGGCTTTACCTTTGTTATCTTGACAACACTGTATAGTAAATATTATGTGCCCTCTGTGCAGATAGAGATTGGGCTTCAGAGCAGGCAGAGAACTCACCAGAGGCCACATAACAAGAAGAAACAGAGCCCAGCACTGAGCTGACCCTGGTCTGACTCCAGAGCCCATGCTTCCCCAAGCATCTACTTGTCCATCAGAATCCAGTGATCTCCATTCTGAATTATAAGTCTGCCTCTCCTGGCTACAGCTGTTCCCTGGGTCACCTGTTATCGAATAGGTCCCCAGCCGGCGTCTCTTGCCTTGTAAAAACCGAAAAGTGCCCATGGAATTCACGGGCTGAAGCTGTTTGCCATCTTACCAGGAGGTCCTATGTTGCCAGCTCCCAGTGTAATATCCCTGCCCACTTCACCTTAGTTGGCACGGGGTCAGGGCAGGTGTGGTAGGAAACAATACTGGCACAACTACAGTCCAGACTTATTACCATGGAGCAGAAGTGCCTTCTGCAGTTCTATTGGGTTCTTCCAAAGGTCTTTCACTGGCTCCTGGGACTCTGATAACATTAGTCCATTTTCAAGTTGCAGAGCAAGGGACCTGAGAGAGCACATTCCTGGGAAGCCACCCTGAGAAACACCGAGGAAGTAATGGGGACTCTGGATGATTTCAGAGCAGGCCTCACAGGTGGCCCTAACTCCTAGCTGCACAACAAAGGGTCAGGTGGCTCCACAGGAACACGAGAAGGTAAGCCTGGGGTCTTCAGAGCTGCAGGCTACCCTTGAAGATGGCGACTGGCTGCTGGTTCCCACAACATCCTTAGGTCATGCCCTGTCACCTGTCTAAGGGAGTCATAAAGCCTCCTGCATCAGCTTCTGGGGGCTGGAGAGAAGTAAGAACCCAATTAGAAGTGCACGGACTAATTAATCCCCAGGCCATTATAGAAACAAAAATACTGAGAGTTTGTGATTAAGATAAAAAGCAGAGAAGAGACCGAGTAGTGTTTGTAAGCTTTCTAGGGAGACAGCCTTCCTATCTGCAACTGTGAGAGGGGAGAGATCTAGCATTCTCCTCAGGGATTCCAGTCCTTCAGAGAAAATACAAAGACAAAAAAGGAGTTAAAAAGCCATTTAAGTACATTCGTAGGGAGGACTGACTGCCAGCTTCCTTTAGCTGGGATGTTTTATGGCTCGCCCTGGAGAGTTGATGAGGTGTACCCACAGATCCTCACATCCATCCACTTTGATACATGACTGTGGTGTGCTTGCAGATTCCACAGGCAGTCTCCCTGTCCCCTGCAGAAGATGCATGAAAAATCATGCATAAAAGGGCTTGAAAATCAAATTAAATCATTTTATATTTGTATCCATATTTGTTGAAGCCCGCCATGTCTATGAAAGCAAATAGCGTAATTCTAATGCAATTCTTCATGGTAACCCCGCACTGTATGAATTCTGCATTAAATAATAAAGAGGATTAATAATTAAGTCAAAGTGAAAAACCTCTTGTTTCCTCTCTAAGGCTTGGGGGACAGATTTCCTGGGCTGGTGCCAATTCGTGAAGTATGACTGGAGAGTATCACCCTGACTGACATGCAAAGAGGCAACATCGAGAAAGCAGATGGGGTGAAATTACAAACATTTATGTAAAGGTGGAAAGCAAGCATTGGGTGTGAGGTGGGGGAAATGGGCCAGGCATGGGGAAGAACCAGGGAACCAGGGTACAGTAGGTATGGCCCCCAGAATTACAGCTGAAACCTACCGGTGCAGGCAGGCTCTGCACACTAATTATTAGCATTTCTTCTAGACTCCGCCCCACAGTTGCCTGGCAACAGCCAGGTGTTCCTGACTCACTATAAAAGGGGCTGCTTGCCCCTCCCCACTCTCTTCTCTTGTTCCCTTGCTCTCTTACTCTCTTACCCTCTTGCCCTCTGTCCCTTCTCTCCCCATTTCTCTCCTCTCTCTCCCCCTGTTCATGGCTGGCCTCTACTCCTCTATTCCTCTACTCTCTCTCGCTCCCTGTCTCTACAACCCCCTGAACTCCCCTCCTCATGCCCTAAATAAACTATTCTATATTGTGGCTGGTCCCTCAGGGGGAAGGGGTGCCTTAGCATGGGCCCGCAGAGGCTCCCCCTCCCTCTGCATCACACTGTGCCTCCGCCAAACATATCCCTTCTTTTTCTTCTTATAAAACACAACAACTACCATGCTAAGACTCCCTCTCTGTGATGGCCCCATCTAGGCTAACCCAGCCTTGAACCTACAGAAGGGAGGGACCAGAGACTCCACATCTAGTCTCTCTTTCCTTCTTTCTGCCCATACAGTGCTAAGGATGAACCAGGCTTCCTGCACTCTAGACTTTCTCTTTGCCCTAAACTGTGCACATCCTGACCTCAGTTTGCAATCTGGTAAATAGTCACAGCCCAGTGTACAAGGCCAGTAGCCAGGTCAACCTCAGCTCGCTCTACCTGGACAGACAGCAGTCCCTGCCCCTTCCTCTGCCACCCTCTCCACCTGCCAGGACAGCCTGTGCAGGAGTCAAGCATGAGAAGACTTGATGGCTGGCACATATGAGTTACAAGTGACTGTGAGCTTCCTGATACCGGTGCTGGGAGCCAGATCCCGTTCCACCCAAAGAGCACTTTAACCACACTCTGTAAATCTCCTTGACCTTTTTTTTTTTTTTAATTTAACTAAACACATCACTACTCTGTAACCTAGAAATTGCATTACTGGGCATTCATTGTGAAAAAACAGGAACTTATGTTCACATAAAACCAGTTCATCAATATTAATAGAAGCACCGTTAATAACAGTTCTGAACTGTGACCAACTCTGATGCCTTTTAATGGGTAGATGACTAAGTAAACTGTGACATTTTCATACAGTGGACCCTCAGCAACAACTTACACCCACATACATACTTCATACATACATATATACAGACATACAAACATACAGAGACATACACAGATTATCATCCTATTTATATTACATTCTTTATATTACAGAAAGAAAGAAAGAAAGAAAGAAAGAAAGAAAGAAAGAAAGAAAGAAAGAAAGAAAGAAAGAAAGAGGAGGCAGACTAGTAGCTGCCAGGTTGAGGGGTGGGCAGGGTGATGGGTACCTATGTGGTGATCTGGGGAAACATACAAGATGCCCATATGTATGGAAGTATAGGTTTGTAGCCAACCATTTGGTCAGTTTCACAATATGTTCGTATTGAGAGAAAGCAGGTAAAGATATGGTAGTGCGCCCTGATGGTTATTGCTTACACTGCATACAAGTCTACAAGGATCTAAAAAGAAAATAAGTTTAATAAAAGAAACGAGAGAATGATGAATGTAGTTATAAAAAAAGGTGGGGGTGGGGGCTAAGCTACCAAGGCCCTGAAGGACAGGGTGATCAAAGGCAGTGAGAGTGGACAGAGGCAAAGATGCAAGATGAGGAAGAGAGGGAGGCAGAGGGGAAATAAAACGGTGCTGGCATGAGGGAGAGCCACAGATGAGGCGGGGCTAGGTCCCCAGGACCATCGTGCCCAGCCCTGGGGCCTCAGTTCTCAGCCTCTGCTCTTCTGTCCTGTTCCCTTCTGTCCTGTGTCTACCAGTACTCAAGCCACTCCTCTTGGCCACTAACAGATCTATTTTTGCCAGGCTCTATAGAAGCCTTCCCTGCATGCTTTCATTGAGACTGCCCTGCTAGCCACTCTCTACCTGTGTCTCTCTTGTCACCTGCCAACTAGGCTGTAAGTCATACCCTCTCGCAGGGTAGAGCAGGCAAGGAGTACACACGAGTCTGTCTTCTATCTCAAGCCCTTGCCTAAGGCAGCAGCTTCACTCAAAGTCAGAAGGGACATGAGTGACTTCCTACAGTTCGTGTGATGAAGATGGGTTTACAAAACAAGCAAGTCTACCTGACGAGGGCAGGGAAGGTGGCTGTTCAGTGAGGTTTCTGTGCTGCTGTGAAAGTTAGCTGGCTCTCATGACAGCTTTTCTTTGTAAAGGCCTTAGGGACCTGGACATCCATGGCTTCTCTTGCATTAGAAGCCACCACCTTCTTAGGGCAGAGGTAGTACCATATGTGGGTCGCTCGTCTGATCCACTGCCCACCAGGCTTGAGTATTGAATTCTTAGTGGCCAGAGCTGGTATCAAGAGGGATAGAATCTTAGAATACAGGCTGAGTCCCCAATGGCATCTGAGTCCTTTTGGTTCTTGCTTTGCCCCTTTCCCACTAAGGTCTCCCTAGTTGTAAGATTTGGAAGCCAGGGATGAGAAAGAAGCTGAGAGACAGGCAGCATTCCCAGCCTAGACAGCTAAATCAGGGCCACAAGGAGGTGCCTGCCAATCCCAGCTCCTCTCCGGCTCCTTTATCATCTCTCCCGGACTCTCTGGTCAGCCCATGCACTTGTCCTTGGAGACCGGGAGGAGCTGTTGCTACCTGCTAACCAGTCAGATTATCCCTGACCTTTGCTCCCAGCCTGCTCTGGTCTGGACTGACAGTAGAACTTATTATTTAAGCTCTAGCCAGGATCTCCAGGGTCCTGAGTTAAAGGTTTGGATCTGACATTTAGCTTTAACACAGCTCTTGGCAAAGGTTGATGTCACCCTGGCTCTGTTGACAAGAATAGCTCCCTTATCAGAAAGTCAAGGTAGGAGGAACTAGACACCCAGGACAGCCACCCAGTCCCTCCCATTGTAATTCCTCTCCTGGCTTTTAAAATAATTTCAAAGAAATCCACTTCCTAAAGTGTTTTGGAAAAAAAAATACATTCAGGTAATTTTATTCAAATCTCTTCCTGTAATTCTTTGTATCTGAACTCTCGTTCTCCTGACTCTAGAGGGGAAGAAAAGGAAGACAAAGAGAAGAGGAAATTTCTCCACAGCTGACGAGTGTCTTAGTAGTCAGCTGATGATGGGTCCCTTCAGAAACACTGCCTCTCAGTGACCAGTTCACACACCGTGAAAAACTTACTCTAAAAATGGCTACACTGAGCCACCCATAGATTCCTGCCCCCACTCAATTTCTCCCCATTGTCCTCCACCCCCAGCCTAAACAATCTGGTCAGTATTGGCTTGGAAAATACAGGTAAGCCTTAGCTAATGTTCTCTTAAACGGAAAACAACCCTGCCCAGATGATTACATTCGAAAAGCTCCAACAATTACGTATTCCTGGTGCATGCTAGGTGAGCATCTGGGTGCTGAGCTGATTTTAAATAGTGTTCAGAAGTGGATGAAGTTTTCAGGTATTTGAACTTCCAGTATCCTCTGGTAGCTTGGCCCCAGAAGGTATTTAGAATCCCAGCATCTTAGGAGGGAGTGGGGACCAGAGACTGAGCACACTGCTATGTATTAAACTTCATCACGGATGACCACAGCAACTTATAAGGCTCCTCAATGGAATTCATGAATCAGAAACCCAGTCATACACTTGTAAGGTTCCTAGAAGGACCTTGCAGCCTGTGCATCATATACCAGAGGAAGCAAGGCCAATAGGATACAGTCACAAGGATACTTTGTCAAGTCCATGCAACCCACAAAAAGAGGTGTTCTGGATGCCCAGGATATGGAGAGCAGCCTCAGGGGAAGCTATACTGGGGAATCCATCTGAGATCTGACTTTATACAGAGTAGGAATTTCTGCTTTGGGACAACTCTGGACAAAGGCAGACAGGGGCAGAAGAGATGACCAATTCCATCCATCTCCTGCCCTCCCTCCTGCCTTCTCTCCTCCCACAACTGACCTGCTTGCTAGATGGAGCATAGAACGCACTCATTTTATGTTTAAAGCAGATGTGCTCTTAAGCAAGAAATGTTGCTTCTGAGTGCCCAGACAGCAGTAGGTAGGCATCTTGGAGAGGCTACATCAGAGTGGTGGGCCCTTTTTCTGTTGGACAGCTAAGTGGTAAATCTGGGGAAGATATCGGGGTATTGTTGGAAGATGAGGTTATCTCTGTGATAATTCCTCTTTCAATGGTGATCTGACGCTGTCATACTCCCAAGTATACCCTGTCCCCTAGGATTCCCACGGGAAGCTGAGCCTTCTCCTGTAAGATTAGTATATTTGAGACCTGTTCAAAAGTCTATGATCCCAAGGAGTCTAGCAAAGCCTTTGATGGCACAGCCCAATTCAATCCTTTTATAAATCTCATAGCATCACTGTGCTCTGTTTACCTGCCAGAGCCCGGGAACCCCTGGGATGGGATTCAAGATTGCACGCATGTAAACCAGACATGTTGGCTCATGCCTCTAATCCCAGCACTCCAGAGGTGGGCAGATTTCTGTGAGGTCAATCTGGTCTACATAGTGAGTTCTAGGCTAGCCAGGTCTGCATAGTGATGCCCTGTCTCTCAAATAACAAAGGAGGTGGCGAGAGACTGTCCCTAAGCAAAGGCATGGGTCCCAGGAAGCTGGACCACCTTACAGGGTTAGTGTTTGGTAATAAGCTCTGGAGTTGAAGCCAGGGGCTGGAAAGGACTGGGAAGATTAGAACCTCCCTTTAGGGCCCAGAGATCCTTTTGCTTTAATTCCTTCTAGAAAGCCAGAAAACCTAGTTCTGCCCCACAGGGCTTGCATCCAGGTTAACTCACAGAACCCTGTCCCAGCTCAACACCCTGGTTCTGTAAATATTAGCTTCTTTCCCCTACTTCTCCATATGGATTCCCATGCTCCATGCCCCAGGCAGCTTGCTTATGATAAAGAATAGCTACACTTTGGAGTCAGATACTGATGAGAATCTCCTGTTGTAAGCTCAATTCCTCACCCTCTCTGGGCTGCCATTTCTAACCTGTGAGACAGGATTGTTAGTCTCTGTTGGAGAAGAGTCAGAGACAACATGCTTGTTCCCACTGTTTGCCTGGTGTTTGATAGGACCCCGGGCTCTTGATATGGATGCTGGGCTGGCTAGAGCCTCCACTGCCTTTTGGGAATATCCCAGGATAGAAAAGCCCCCTCCTAGCGGCCTGCCCTTGCGTTTGAAGGAAGCCCAGAGAGAATCAGGGGTTACAGAGCAGATCTCCAAGGAGAGACTGTCAAGAGAAAGCTACAGCGCACTCGCCAGCCAGCCCTCCTCCAGCCTTTATCTTTAACCCTTCTTTTGAATAATCACAGAAATGTTTTAAAAGGAAGGAAAGCGAATAGGTTGTGATCAACGCTGAGAGGACGACTACCACAAAAGCAGTTTCCCAATTAGGGTAGAAACAGCTGGGGTGGAGAGTCTACTGGGGGGGGGGGGGTGTCTCCCAACCCGTCCATCTCTGTCCCCACTTGAAGGTAGAGCTGTTTCTGGGAGCAAGGTTCTCTCTATCTCCTCCCAAGGCTTGGCCAGGCAAGCCAAAGATGGAAGGTTTCAGTCGTGCACTGGTATTGGTGTCTGGTGCTGGGAGCAGGGTGTTTTCGGTCCTGAGGAGGCTGGACTCCTCATCTTGGGGCGGCCAGCAACTAAAGACAGCTTCAGTTTGCTGAACTTTGGGATGGGATCTTGTTTCCATCCTGTTGCAACCCTACAGGCTCCGGTAGGGGAAAGCCTGCTTTTAGAACCATAGGGCCCCTAGTGGGGGTACGGCTTGGGGAGTCCCTGGGCTGGGGAGGGACTCAAGGGAAAGGAGATAACTTACTTGTAGAGCGGAGAGCTTCTCTGAACCCTTGGGGCTAACTTCTGGCGATCCCTCCAAGGCGGTGCAGGTGGCTCTCAGGGCTCTCCAGGGAATTCCCTAGCCTCAGGCATTGCCGAAGGACGGGCAGCCGCCCTGAGCCACTCTGGTGTCGCAGGTCCAGCTAACAGAGGCGTCTAAACCTCCCGCCCCTTCGCTGGTCTGCCTCGCCCTTCTATCTAAGAGAGAGCAGCGAGAGGCACTCTGCTGTCCCTTTCCTCTCCGCCCTCCTCTCTTCTCCCTCCCCATTTCCTCCCGTCCCCCCCACTCCCGGGTTCTCCTCCCTCTGTCCCCCTACAATTGAATCTCTGGATAGAACGCGATTTAAAGGGCCACAGGCAAAGGAGAACCACAAGGAAAGGCAGCAATGGGGGAAATGCGTGCACAGTGGGTTATATGGTGGAGATGGGTGGGGGCCGTTGGTATCGGGGTCACAGTCACTTGGGAAGGAGTCCGATGCTGGACGCCAGACGGAGAGAGCGGGCAGCCTCCTCCCTTGCTCACTATTCCCCCTTCTCCCTTGGTTCGCCACCTCCCTCCAAGACCTCCTTGTTGATGCTCCGATGCTTCCGGCCACGCTGAAGCTAGGGGTCAGAGACCTGCGCTGCCGAATGTGAGTGTGTGATGTGTGAGCCTCCCGTGTGTATGTGGGAAAGCTCACGTGTACGTGTGTGTGTGTGTGTGTGTGTGTGTGTGTGTGTGTGTGTGTGTGTGTGTGTGTGTGTGTGTGATCGCCTACGTGTGTAAGCGCCCCCGCGCGTGTGAGAGCGCCCGCGTGCCTATGTTTAGAGGGTGCAGAAGGAGCAGACAGAAGAAACTCTTACGGCAGAAAATGCAGGCTCAGAGCCTTGCAAGGAGGGACTGTTTAATCACTCTGGGCGCTTTGAGGGGGCTGTTGCCCGAACTTCCGTGCCTTTCAAGAGACCAGATGCAGCAGGTGGCGACATTCCCCGGAAGTCCGGGGTCACAGTCCAGGCGGCACCTTAAGCTGTTAGCCAACGCTGGGTCTGGCTCTTGAGGCTGGGACCGGATTATGACGATCTGAACCGCTGGCTGGAGGCAGAAGTCCAGAGAAGGGAGAAAGGAAATGGGTCTTTTGTTGGGGCATTCTGCTTAGGCCACCTTCTCCTGGGTAGTCTATAGCTAAGTGGGAATGGCTATTCATTGAAATGGATATGGTCTTCCCTTGAAAGGCAAATGAGACCTGAACCATCTTCAGGTAAGATGGGTGGCCTTACCTCCCATTCTCCACTGTCTTCTCTGTTCCCAAAGTTCTTTATATAAAATATTAAAAATATCATGTCATTTCTGATTTGGCGTTCCGTGTACATTGTGTGTCCTAATAAGTGTGCAGGATGGAAAGCTGCCCAATGATGGTATTAACGACACACCCCGCTCTCGAATTCCCATGTTTCCTCAGCTCCCAAACCCGCCAACCGTCCAGTCTGTTGTACATCATTCTGTATCCACGTCTCTGCATAGATCTCTTCATTGTATTCCATTTTCCGTGTGACATTCTCCGTGTACAGACCACATTGCTCCGGGGGCCTGAGCATCCCTTCCTTGGGGAAATCCATCGTTAGTCTCTACCCCAGCCCAGATCTTTCTCCTTGCAGGCAGCAACTCCCACTCTCTCTCTTTTGTGGACTGTTCCTGACCTTGAGCATAGAGGACTCTATTCTTCAATGAACGGTAGGAAGGAAAGGAATGTCATTGCACAGGCAGGACTCTGTCTGGGAGAGCCAGTCAATGACTGTCTGTGGTGCCTTCAGTGGTGCCAACTCTAACCCCTCCGTCTGTTACCCAGTCTTTGGGGTTCAACACCCCAATACCAGGCTTGGAGTAAGCTGTCTTGGGCCCCTAGAAACAAACACAGCCTGACTGTGCTTGTGTATCCCCTGGCCTAGCTCTGGTGTTTGGGAGAACTATTTATCATGTGAATGATAACCATGTAAGGAAGATGGTTTACTCCATGACAAGAAGAAATGTGCCTGGCACCGAGTCTGACATGCATCTACATGGTCTTGCTGGAAAGCAGGACCCAGAAGCCACAGTCCTAACCCACCCAAACAGAACTGAGTGCCGCCCAGCCAGCACCTGTCCTTGGTTACTCACGGTAGCCTATTCTATTAAACAGGAAACTGTCTGTCCCTCAGGGGACTTTGACTGTCTTGATGCTCATCTGTTGTCCTAGTTAGGGTTACTATTGCTGTGATGAAACACCATGACCAAAACCAAGTTAGGGAGGAAGGGGTTTATTCGGCTTCCACTTCACAGTCCATCACTGAAGGAAGTCAGGACAGGAACTCAGGCAAGGCAGGAACCTGGAGGCAGGAGCTGATGAAGAGGCCACAGAGGGGTGTTGCTTACTGGCTTGCTCACTGTGGCTTGCTCAGCCTGCTTTCTTATAGAAGCAAGGATCACCAGTCCACAATGGGCTGGGCCCTCCCCCATCAGTCACTAATTAAGAAGATGTCCTACAGCCAGATCTTATGGAGTCATTTCCATAAGTGAGGTTCCCTCCTTTCAGATGATTTTAGCTTGTGTAAAGTTGACATAAAACTAGCCAGCTTGTCCATTAGGTGTTGGTTTAATGCTTAGTAGGGAGTATTTAACTCTTTGGTTTTCTGATTGGCAGGAGTAGCGAGGCTGTGTTGCTCTGAGATCAAGCTAATGCCCAACTTGAAGCTTTTGCTGAGCCTTGTCTTCGTGTTCCATCCTGTAGCCGTCATGGCCTTTGGATTGCTACAGAGACCATGGTGTTCTGTCTGCCTCCTGGTGGAACAGGGCAGAATCTGTAACAAATTGGAGTGGGCAGTAGTACTTCTTCAACATTCTCTCAGGGTTGGGACCTTGAACCGGAGGCAGACAATCTATGTCCTGTTTTTATCCGAGGCCTGAAAAATGAGAGCTGGTGGGTGGGATTTTTAGTCCTGACTAGTGTTCAGAAATGGAGGGGGGTCTGGATGTTTCCAGCCCAAGTCTGTGAGAGAGCACAAATGGCATCTAAGGATAATGACACGACTGCTGGACAGCTTAGAACTACTTAGAAATACTTAGAGAGCTTGAAAGGTGCTAAGTGTGTCTCTCATGTTCTGGAAATTAATGAGAGCTACAGAAGGTAGCAAGGCCGATGTGCATTACCGCTGTTAATTAGCATGCAGACACACCTGCTCGGTCCCCTTTCATTTGCTTCCTTTCCTTCTTTCATGAGCAGGAACTGAAGTCACAGTTAAAGTTTTTCTCTTTAGGATATGACACTTACAGGAAATTATTTTTTTGCCTATTTATAGAAATTCCATTTGCATTTATGAGGCCAGTAGTGCCTCATAAATATTTCCTGCCAGATAAAATATTAATTAAAAGAATTTGTTGAGTTATACTCCGAAGTCCCAACTAAATCTCTTTTAAGACAAATATTTTAAGCACTGTTTTCTCATGCTAGGAAGATCTCGCATCCATCCGTGTGTCTGTTAATAAGCTCTCCAGGAACAGTAGATATCAATCAATGACGTTTTCCCCGATAATTAATAGTCCACTGGCATCCATGCAACTTAAAAAACTAAAAAAATAAACACTCCTGATATGACTGCAGCCACTTAGAGTAGTATCCCCTTTACCCTCAAGAATTAGCAACCTGAATTTGTTTTTTTTTTTTTCTTTCTGTTCTTATGGTTTCTTTATACTAAAACTGCACGTGTGTGTGAGTACACACACACACACACACACACACACACACACACACACACACAGCTATCCAATCAGTGCACGCTGGCCATGCACACAGCAGTCACGCCTCTTTCACTGTAATACTTTCTCTAGTTTCTAGCAGGCAGCAGCTGTGGTCTGAATAAACCAAATGGGAAGTTTCAGAAATACTCAATTTATAAGTTTAAAATTGCGTGATTCTGAGTACCGTAATGAAATGTCACACATCTCGCCCTGTCCTATCAAGGCACAGGTTGTCCACACTGTGTCTGAGACCGACTTACTGGGCACGTACTTGGCAACCAATGCTAATGTCAACCTGTCCTTACCTTACTTAATATCTCTGAGGCAGCGCTGTAGCAATACGGGTCACACAGACCCCACAGCTGGACATTGATTCCTTTCAATGAACCCTAAAAGCTCCCAGCTTGAGAAGAAACATTGACCCAAGGTTGCTACAGTTTCAATAGTAAAACCAAAACTTCTCTCGGTGGGATTTCAAAGAAGGGGAAAGAAATCTGTGCTAGCTTCCTTGTTGCCTAACGTGTGCTGGTCACAGTGGGAGACATCCCATTTTGGTGGACTGGATGCCGTGCGCTTGGCTTGGATGGAGAGGCCTTCCATTTGTGCATGGATGTGTAGGGGAACAGCAAGTGTTGAGTTCTTCACTGGGGGCTGGAGTGGGCAGTGGTTAAAGAGGCTCAGGAGCCATTGCACATTCACCAGCCGGCCTGAGATGCTTGAGACCCTTTGATTGACGTATAAGAGAGGGTAACAAGCATAATGGTGGACCTGGATCAAAAACACCTCCTATAAAATTGGGAAGGTCAGCAGGGATACAGGGAAAGTAAGATTCGCAATGTGGGTTTTAATTCCTTGTGGGGAGCTGGGTTATGGTTTATAACTGCTAAGAATGCTAATGAAGTCCAGAGAGAGCAATCCAGCAAGCAGCTGGGGCTGACTTCTGACTGCTGGGCTATGAAGAGAATGAGTCTGGAACGGAGGCTAGGATTTTCACAGAAGAGAGGGTGGGTATGAACCAGATATGGCCAGGTGGGCTCCCTGGGTTCCAGGCTCCCTGGGTTCCAGGACTAGAAGTGTGTGGTGGGGGGAGGGAGGTGCTACAGGGATTTGGGGGGAGGACTGAAGGTGGCAGATTGTAATTATCTGAATGCCTACTATGCTCTCAACTCTGCTAGATGCTTCCTATAATTGCCTGTCACTTTCTTAACAGCCTCTGAGGAACAGGCTCAAAAGGAGAGAGTGCCCTTCCCACTGGTGCAGTGAACACAATGTCTCCGAGCTCTTAGCAGAACTGATTTTGTTAGATTCTAGAGTCATAGTTCTAATAGTTATGGACTGACCTGTGTCCCAACCAAATACTCAAGCTGAAAGTCTAGGCCCTAGCACCTTGGTAAGTGGCTGTAGTTGGAGACTGGCCTTTGAAGAATTAATTAAATCAGTATGAGGATATTGTGGTGAGCTCTAATCCAATTTGGCTTATGCCTTTATAAAGAAAGGTCATTTGGACACAAAGAAACACCAGGAATTGTTATGCAAAGATGAAAGTCCCTAGGAAGACACAAGGAGAAGGCAACTGTATACAAGTGTGTGGGGGAGGGGGGAGGACTCATGAGGAGCCAGACCTTCAGCACCTTGGTATTGGTCTCGCAGCTTCTGGAACTGAGAGAGGGAACATTCTCTTGCTTAAGTGAATAGCTTTTGGTACGGTATTTAGCTACTGAAGCCTGATAAACCAACACACTGACCTCTGGGAGGGCCTCTGTCTTAGGGTTTCTATTGCTGTGATAAACACCAGGACCAGAAAATTGGGGAGGAAAGGGGTTATTTCATCTTATAGCATATAAGTCCATCACCAAGGGAAGCCAGGGGAGGAACTGGAGGCAGGAACTGAAGCAGAAACCACAGAATGACATTGCTTATTGACTTGCTCCACACGACTTGATCAACCTGCTTTCTTAGAGAAACCAGGACCAGGAGACCTGGTGGTGTGGTCAAGAGTGGTCTGAGCCTTCCCACGTAAATCATCAATCAAGACAATGTACCACAAGGTTGCCCACACCCAACCTGTACAGACATTTTCTCAGTTGAATTTCCCTCATTCTAGATGTCTTCATCTGGGGTTAGGTTGACATAAAACTAAGGAGCACAGCCTGTGTCCCAAGCTATGGATTTAGGGCTTAACTCTGAAGGTGGGAAGTCAGTACTTTAGACTTTTGGGTTAGGGAGAATTATGAAAGTCACTGTAAAGGATTCCACTGGGGTAATTCATTCATTTCCTCTTTCCCATGATAATTGCAAAGCACCTATGGTTATAGGAGCCATGTAAGTCTGGCTCTTCCATGAACATCACTTGCTCCTGGGGCTAACAGCACCTGGTACATACCGGAGAGCCAGCAAATACTGTCCCATGGAAGAACGGATATGGACTAGGTTCTAGAAAAGGAAAAAAAAAAAAAGTCAAGACAACTTAGAGATGGCCTTCACGGAGCTTAGACTCTGGGGAGGATGAAGTCTGTGAAGTTTGTCCTGAAAAGACTCCCTTCAGGTGAGACAGACATTATCAAGAGGTGCCACCCTACCAAACCAGGCAAAGAATACTGTGTGTACTTTTTCTGTTTGAGATAACATGTGTGGCCACTAAGTGTGTCAAATGTGCCACTGAATACAAAATAGCATTTTGTAATGTTTTGTAGCATTTGTAAAATATGAATTAACTTTAAAATAGACTCTGAGGTAGTAACCATATTGCATAGTAGTCTAAGATTTACAGGTCTGGAGAACACTGTGGCCTGGCACAGGTGCTGCCAGGAGCAGATAGTGCCACAACAAATGCCCTTCAAGAAAGAATCTGACGATTTACTTATTTTCTTACTTTATTGGTTTAAAAAACAAACAAAACAACAACCAAAAACCCCCATGAATTCTGTCTTAATCAGCATACTGGGTCTAGCTGTTTTCACAAGGTGCCAATGGCGCCATCTTGTGGCTGGAAGAGATTCTACATTAAGTAGAATTGTGTCTACTTGGTTTCCTTTTTCATCTGTAGTTTTGTTTTTATTAGAGTAAACATACGCATGTGTTTGAAGCATCACATTGCTATGGTTTGAAGTGATAACAATTTGGGTTCATCTTCCTTCACCTCCCAGTCTGCACGGCCAGCCTTCCACTTCTTTTGACACTACTGCCTGTCCCAAAGGACGTTCCTATAGCAACACTTTTCTGCAGACACCTTGAGGATGAAAACTTAGCTTTCCCCCCTTCCCTGCCATCCCCAGCATGTGCTTGCACTCTTCCCATTTCTTACCCGGAAGTGAAGCTATACCACCATGCTAATTGGACAGCTTGGGTGTCGCTATGTCTAGACAGTTCTAGTCATAGCTGACCTGTGCAGGTAATCTTTCTCACCTGCTTCTCTTTGTATTTTTGCTCTGTGTCTCCACGGTCTCTCTTAACATTGTCTTTGAAAACTTTGTTTTCCTCTCTTGTACACTTTCCAGGAGCCTCCATTGTGATTTGTTTGCCTGTCCATATTGTCGCCAGAGTCTTCCGTTTGACGTTTTCTTCTGGTTGAACTGTTTTCTCCTAGATGTGTTTTCATGTCTGGTTCTCCTCAAGTATCTAGTAACCTTGCAAGATAAAACTCTGGACTGTGGCTAAATCTTGGTACCTGTCAGGCTCCCTGGAGGCCACTCTGGCTGAGCCTTTCACTGCAGGAAAATGGAGCCTACTTTTGAGGTAGTCAAGCCCTGGGGAATACAATTCTTTGATCTCTTGCATGGAGGATGGAACCCTGACCACCAGCGGTCTGGAACTGAGGTGAAGAGTTTGGGATGTTGACATGGAGTGTGGATATGCTCATCCAGTCCTCTTAGGGTGTAAATAAGCCATCCTCAATGGTGCTACGTGTTCAGGATCTTGTGTTATCTGCTCTCTAGAGATCAAATCATTAGCTTTTTGAAAAGGCTAGGAGAGTTTCTCTTCTGGGCTGGTTAGGGAGAGGATCTGGACACTTACAGAAGACCTGTGTATGGACTCTCAACCCACCACCTTCTTTGCAGGGGCTTCTCTCCTCTTTCTACCATAGAGAGTGCAGCAGATATCTGTATCTTTCAGGATTCTGAAGTGTCAGTTGCGATGGCTTTTCCTTCAGGACTAAAAGTGTTTGCATCTGAGACAGCTTCAAAGGCCCATGTGTTAAAGCCGGGTTCCCCAGCTTGGTGCAGTTGGGAGGTGGTGCCCTCCTTTGGACATGGAACCTACTGAGAAGTCCTCATGTCATTGGAGACATGCCCTTGGAAGAGACAGTGGGACTCTGGCTTTCTTCTTCCTTGCTCTTCTGCCTCCTAGCATATGGAGAATACCTTTGCTTCTTCATCTGCTTCCCTTAGGATGCTCCAACAAGATGTGCTGCCTGCCATCAGCCAATCAGATTGGACCTACAAAATTGTGAGCCCAGACTCACCTTTTTAAAAAATGTTTTATTAGCTCAGGCATTTGTTATAGTAGTGGAAAGCTGACCGACACACAGCATAGGGTAGAATGCAGGCACTCTCTGGATTTTGGAAACATGAGAATTGTCATTGTCAGATCTTCTTACCCTTGAAGGTTTCTGCCTTTTCAGGAGCTGCCTTGTGCTGGAACATCAGAGGAGAGCAGAGGGGCAAGCATTTCCTTACCTTCTGTCTTCACACTGGTCACCCATTCATTTAAGTCATTCACTCTGTAACTCTTTGTTGGCTTTTATCTCAGAAACTGACCTTGGGCCGGATTTAGGCGTGTGCTGAGTAAAGCTATGCTTTTTGACCCACAGGTTGTCTTCGAACATGAAAGATGAATAACCTGTTAGATAAGCATATATATAGTAGAAATGCAGCTCATCAAGAGGATTGCGACTCTCCACGGAGGTCAGACAGGCTGTTTTCCAAGACATCCCAGCAAGTGGTATGGTACTGAGATCCCCTTGCAGGTCCAGACACCCGCTTTCCTGCAGAGTCACCTCCCCCGCAAGCACACCCATCTCATTAATCGCCTTTGAGCTTTCTGATGCCTAGACAGGAAAGCTAATTCTTTAACTCATAGTCAGTGAGCCCCGTAATCATCCTAGGATCCACAGTACACAGGACAGCTCCATCCACACAGGGCTCTCTGCGGGAGTGAGCTGCATGAGAAGTCGATAGCGCTGGGTGAACCTGTAATCTGTCACGAGTGGATTGGGCTGAGTGCTTTCGGTCTGGGCTATTGAGCAAAGAGGAAGGCTATGCTCAGTGGGAGGTAAGATTAGAGCTCTTGAATGAGGCTGCCTTTTCCTGGAAAGTGCCAGCAGGGCACGGGACTCCCTTGTTCCTGGCATGCTCTGCTCTGCTCTTCCCTCCCCTTCTCACTCCTCCCTTGCCTCTTTTTACCTATTCACTTTCCCCCTCCACTCTCCCTCTTCAAAAAAACAAAACAAAACAAAAAAGCAAAAACAAAAACCAAAACCAAAAACAAACAACAACAAAAAACCCCAAAAAACAAAAACCAACCAACCAAAACCCAAAGGGTCCCCTTCTCTCCCTCCCCTCATTTTCCCCAATATCAAAGCTCAATTTCTACATGAAAACATGAAGAGGTTGGACTTTTTCTATGTTTTTTTATGTTTGCTTGCTTGCTTGCTTGTTTTTTCTTTTGTTTTTTATTGAGACAGGGTTTCTCTGTATAACAGCCCTGGCTGTCTTGGAACTTGCTTTGTATACCAGGCTGACCTTGAAGTCGCAGGCCCCTTCTGCCTCCAGAGTGCTGTGATCAAAGGCATGCACCACCATGCCCGGTTTAAAGGGAAGTTTTTAAGGCTGTCTTTACTCAAATCTCCACCCTCAGCTGCTGTGGCCTACCTGAGACTCTGGCCCAGGTTGACTGGGTTGAGAGAGGAAACTGTTGCTTCATGGAATGAGAGTTCGCTACCTCTGTTGCGGATTGGAGAATTAAAAGAAGGCCGGGATCCTGAAAGAGGATCACAGGAAGAGATCCCGTTTTCCTTTTTCATAGCATCACATAGCGCCATTGGCCAGTTGGTGTCTGCAAGTCCTCTCCTGTGAAACCCGGCAACCACAGTGCTCGTTCAAGGAAGAGACCAAGTGCTAGGAGTTTTGATGAGAGCCTGGGGGAGGGATCTTCCTCTTCTGCTCCTTAGCTGATGTTGTGTGTGTGTGTGTGTGTGTGTGTGTGTGTGTGTATGTGTGTGTGACATTATGGTGCCCCTGCCTTCTGTGCCTAGAGCCAGGAAGGGTGAAGTCCTGAGTTGGCTGCACAGATGGACTCATGGTGGGGGTGACAGAGTTGTATCTACCCTAGATCACTCCCATTCCATGATAGCAGTAACTGTGGTAATAAGGACAGATTGCTGACCCGACTAAGGGCTTATGGGGCCAGGCTCAGTCCTCATCCCTCTCTGTGGCTGCTTTCCTAGCTTTAGCTGGTCACCTCTTGTCTTAGCCAGGTTTTCTATTGCTGCAAGGGAACTCCATGACCAAAAAGCAAGTTGGGGAAGAAAGGGTTTGTTTGGTTTACACTTCCAGATTATAATCCATCATTGGAGGAAGTCAGGACAGGAACTCAAGGGGCTCAAGAGGCTCAAGGGGTAGGAGCTGCAGCAGAGGCCATAAGGGATGCTGTTTACTGGCTTTCTTCCTGTGCCTTGCTCAACCTTTCTTATAGAACCCAGGACCACCAGTCCAGGAATGGTACCACCCACGTGGTCTGAACCCTTCCCCAGTGATCACTAATTGAGAAAATGTCTTACAGCTGAATCTCATGGAGACATTTCCTCAACTGAGGCTCCTTTCTGTCTGATGACTCTTGCTTATGTCAAGTTGACAGACAAGAACCAGCCAGTATACATACTAACACCGACATGCTCTGTGAGGGCCAGGCTGAGGCAGGTTACTATAACTGTTGACTTAGAAGTTCTGCCAAGATCCTTGTTAGAGCAAAGTTTCCACTTTCTGGGAGCCATGCCTAAATCAGGCCCCCTTTGTCTTCTCTAGGCTCCATAGAACATCCTTGTTACCCCAAACCTCCATTTCCCAGCTCCGAGTATCCACCAGAGCCACTCAGACAAATGTTCCTGCCTCAGTGCTACAGTTGAGGATCACGGGGTGGCCTCCGTTATACATAACTCAGAGACTCAGAGCAAAGCTGAGGATTTCCCAGTTCCTGGGTATACTTGGTTTTTGTATCTCATACATGGAGAGAAACTGATGGCAAGTGGGGTTTAGCTGTCACACAAGTCAAGTCCAGTTTGGCCATTTTGGAATAGATGGTGAGGCAGAGAAAAGTTATACAATTACCCCAAGGTCATAGAGCTAAGACATAGCAAGGTCATACCTCAAGCCCAGGGTTTCGACTCTTAAGTTCAGTATTTTTCCTTCCACCCGAGAGTTCCCTGAGGCTCATTTGGGGCCTGTATCCTAATACACCTTTCCTACCCTTGACAGAGATCCTCATAACCTCGCCCCCAGGGCCTATAAATCCAGAAAGCCATGGCAGAGCCCAGGCTGGGAGGGCATGTTCTCTGTACTCAGGGACCTAGAGTCTGTGGCTTGTCCTGTGTATGAAGATTGTCCCATTACACTGTTGTAGACATCTAGGAGCAATGTAGTTATGTATGGGACAGGTCATAGGGTCAGAGGAAAACTGTTCACATCAGCTAAGTGGCCAGAAAGATGTCACCTGCAAGGTATCTGGATTCCAGTGGTTTCCAATGCCAGAGATGAACAGACTTGCCTGGATAGAGGGTACAGTCAAAGGTCTATGCACCTGGCAGATCCATCTGTATCTCCTACCTCCTGGAGCTTCAGTGAGCACATGGAGCGAAGAGCTGGGAATGTATGAAGTTATTTGTCATATCTGTAGTGGCTTGGTCTGATGCTGCTTGTGTTCTAATGCTAATTTGGGCCCCCAAAACTGGCTACCCCAGAGATGAGAGAACCCTGCTCCCAGTTAATTGTGATTGGTAAATAAAGAAGCCAATAGCTAATAACTGGTCAGAAGAGCCATAGGTGGGATTTAGGTTTTCCTGGGCTTGGAGTGGGAGGAGATGGAGCAGAAGAAGAATGTGCAGGAGGGGAAGGAAGCTACCATGGGTTAAAGGTCAAGACAGCATGGTCCTCAGGGCTGCCCAATTGGAGTTCAGAGCAGTCCAGATAGAACATAGTAAATGGTAAGTGTCTAAGGGTGTTACTGCTGTGAACAGATACCATGACCAAAGCAACTCTTATAAGGACAATATTTAACTGGGACTGGCTTACAGGTTCAGAGGCTCACTCCATTATCTCAAGGCAGGAGCATGGCAGCACCCAGGCAGGCAGGAGCTGAGAGTTTTAAAGCCCATACCCACAGTGAAACACCTACTCCAACAAGGCCACACCTATTCCAACAGAGCCACACCTTCTAATAGTGCCACTCCCTGGGCCAAGCACATACAAACCATTACATTCTACTCCCTGGCCCCCATAGGCTTATTCAAATACATGAGTCTATGGGGGCCCATACCTAAACATAGCATAATGCGAAATACATTTAGTCCAACTTTAAAAGTCCCCATAGTCTATAGCAGTCTCAACAATGTTAAAAGTTCAAAGTCTTTTCTGAGATTCATCCAATTACTTAACTATAATTCCCAAAGCAAGACAGGAAACCAGCTGGGCAAACTCCAAACTCTGAATCTCCATGTCTGATGTCAAAGCAGTCTTCAGATTTCCAACTCCTTTCTCATCTTTGTTGACTGCAACAAACTTCTTTCTCCTGGGCTGGTTCCACTCCCTGTTAGCAGCTTTCCTCAGCAGATAGCCCATGGCTCTGGCATCTTGAACATCTTGTGGTCTTCAAGGCAACTTCAATGTTACAGCTTCTTGTTTCAATGTCTGGAATCCATACATGATCTCCTGGGCTCCTCCAAAGGGCTAGCATCACTTCTCCATCTCTGCCCTCCATAGCAGTCTAAACTCAAGCTAATCCACTCCACTGTTGCTACTGTTCTTGGTGATTACCCCATGGTACTGGCATCTCCAATACACTTAGTTCTTCTGCTGCAACTAGGCTTCACTAATAGCCTCTCATAGGCTCTCTTCATAGTGCCAAGTCTCAAATCCTTTGCATGACCTCTTCAGTCCTGGGTTGTCAACTGCCACTGAGGCTGCACCTTCACCAATGGCCTTCCATGGCCTTTCACAGTGCCGAGCTTCATCTTCTCTCCATGACCCCTTCATACCTTCAAAACCAGTAGCACCTGGGTGACTCTCACACATTACCAAGTACAGCTGCAGCATGAGGTACAACCTTAGCTATCTCTGGAACAGCTTCTTTGTGCTCTCAGAAAACACTTCCCAGAAGATTTCACCTCAGTGATGCTGGTCTATTCTTAATCACCACTAATTTCTTAGATCCAGCTAACCAGCATCAATTTCCCCAGTAGTCTCCTTCTCCTCTTGACTATAACACCAGAGTCACATGGCCGAAGCTGCCAAGTTCTGCAGCTTGCAGGAACTGGAACATGGCCCCCTTGTTCTATTACATGGTCACTAGCTTTCTGTTTTCCAACTCCTTCATTGCCTAAGTCCCACTCCCTTAACCTGCTATCTCTTAGAACACAGGATTCAGCTCCATTTCATTTCCCAGTGCCCTTTTAACCATATATTTTATATTTTTCCTTTTTCAGTTTGCTATGTTTGTTTAAAATGCTCTTTGTAAGACTTAACCAAGCAGAAAAAGTCTATGATAGGCATTTCTGAGACTTCCTTTTTCAATGCAATTAATCTGAGTCTCTTCACCATAGCCTCAGGCAGACTCTTCAGACAAGGGCAAAAAGTAGCCACATTCTTCACCAAAATACCACAAAACAAGGTACTCTAGGCCACATATTGAAATCCTCCACTGAAAGCTCTTAGGCCAGGTCTGCACAATTCAAATCACTCTCAGGAACAAAGTCTTCCATATTCCTACTAGGGTAGCCCTTTAAGCCCCATTTAAAGCATTCCACAGCTTTTCAAATCCAAAGTGCCCTGTCTTAGTCAGGCTTTCTATTCCTGCACAAACATCATGACCAAGATGCAAGCTGGAGAGGAAAGGGTTTATTCAGCTTACACTTCCATGCTGCTGCTCATCACCAAAGGAGTCAGGACTTGAACTCAAGCAGGTCAAGAAGCAGGAGCTGATGCAGAGGCCAGGGAGGGATGTAACTTACTGGCTTGCTTCCCCTGGCTTGCTCAGCCTGCTTTCTCATAGAACCCAAGACTACCAGACCACAGATGGTACCACCCACAAAGGGGCCCTCCCCCCTTGATCACTAATTGAGAAAATGCCTTACAGCTGGATCTCATGAAGGTATTTTCTCAACTGAAACTCTTTTCTCTGTGATAACTCCAGCTTGTCAAGTTGACACAAAACCAGCCAGTACAATTGACCCCTTGTCAACTTGACACACAAACCCATCACTACTAAGCCTCAACCCTTACTTTCTTATTTATCCCCAAGATCTAAATAACTTTAAAAGTCCCAAAGTCTTTGCAAATTCTTACATATTAAAATTTCAATCCCTTTAAAAATGTCTAATCTCTTAGAATTCAATGTCTTTTTACCATTAAAAGTCTCTTAACTGTGGGCTCCACTAAAATACCTTCTTCCTTCAGGAGGGAAAATATATCAGGGCACAGTCACAATCAAAAGCAAAACCAAACTCCAACTGTCCAATGTCTGGGATCCACTCACGATCTTCTGGACTACTCCAAGGGCTTGAGTAACACTTTGTAGCACACATCTTGTCTTCTAGGCTCCAGATGCCTGTACTCCACTGCTGCTGCTGTTATTGGTAGTCATCTCATGGTACTGGCATCTTCAAAACACTGCTATCTTCCACTGCAACTAGGCTTTACCAACAGCCTCTCATTGACTCTCTTCATGGTGCAAAGCCTCACATCCTTTGCATGACCCCTTCAGTCCTGGGCCATAAATTGCAACTGAGGCTGCACCTTCACCAATGGCCTTCTGAGGCCTCTCACAGTGCCCAGCCCTCAGCTGCTCTTCACGATTCCTTCATGCCTTCAAAACCAGTACCACCTGGGTGACTCTTACACATTACCAAGTCCAGCCACAGCATAAGGTACAACGCTGGCTATCTCTGGATTGCAGCCTCTGTGCTCTCAGAAAACACTTCTCAGAAGATTTCACCTCGGTGATGCTGGTCTCTTCTTAATCACCACTAATATCTCAGCTCCAGCTCACCAGCATCAATAGTCCCAGTTATGCAATGGTTTTGCTTTAGTAGTTCTGGTGTCTTGTTAATCATAGCTGATTTCTTCAGCCCCAGCTAACCAAAACCACAGAATCTTTACAATCAAAATAGCAATGGCCCTGATAAGAGTCTTTAATCTTCCCTCTGAAATTTAACAAGCCAGGCCTCCATCTTCTGCACTGTTCTCAACATTATCTTCCAAACTCCTATACAACATCCTACAAAGCTCTTAACACCAAATGGATATTCTACCCAAAGTTCCAAAGTCCTTCCACAGTCCTCCCCAAAACATGGTCAGGTTGTCACAGGAATACCCCACTTCGCTGGTACCAATTTGTCTTAGTCAGGGTTTCTATTCCTGCACAAACATCATGACCAAGATGCAAGTTGGGGAGGAAAGGGTTTATTCACCTTACACTTCCATGCTGCTGTTCATCACCAAAGGAGGTCAGGACTGGAACTCAAGCAGGTCAGGAAGCAGGAGCTGATGCAGAGGCCATGGAGGGATATCACTTACTGGCGTCCTTCCCCTGGCTTGCTCAGCTGACTTTCTTATAGAGCCCAAGACTACAAGCCCACACATGGTACCACCCACAAGGGGCCCTCCCCCCTTGATCACTAATTGAGAAAATGCCTTACAGCTGGATCTCATGGAGGCATTTTCTCAACTGAAGCTCCTTTCTCTGCGATAACTCTAGCTTGTGTCAAGTTGACACAAAACCAGCCAGTACATGCCCCAATCCACATTCTTCCAAACAAAAGCATGGTCAGACCTATCACAGCAATATCCCACTCCCAGTACCAGCTTCTGTCTTAGGGTTTTACTGCTGTGAACAGACACCATGACCAGGGTAACTATTATAAGGACAGCATTTAATTGGGGCTGGCTTACAGGTTCAGAGGTTCGGTTCATTATCATCAAGGTGGGAACATGGCAGTGTCCAGGCAGGTGCAGGAGGAGCTGAGAGTTCTACACCTTCATCTTAAGGCTAATAGCATAATACTGGATTCCAGGCCGCTAGGATGAGGGTTTTAAAGCCCACAGCCACAGTGACACACCTACTCCAACAAGGCCACACCTACTCCAACAGAGACACATCTTCTAATAGTGCCATTTCCTGGGCTAAGAACATGTAAATCATCACAGTAAGTAATAGTTTGGGGTTATCAATAGGAAAGTAGATTCTAACAGCATGGAGGGTAGGCAGCTGCCCAGCTCTTGTGCTGGTTAAGACTTATTAAAACTATAAAGGCTGTGCGTGTTTTTTATATGGGTACTCAATAACCAAAGATGGGGTAGAAACCCTGGGCCAGGGTTTTAAATATTTAATACAACACATATCTTCTAATATTAGGGGTGGGGCATATGCCAGGTAACTGAGAATCTGAAACAAAGTACTGAGGTTAGAAGTGAAAAATTGGTCAAGAGAGCACAGGCCATGTCCTTGCTGTGCAGCACGAAGACATGTGCTTGAACCTGCTTGGGAAGCACTCAGTGGGATATTTCACATTCTGGACTTCTTTCTTAATTGAAGGAATTTGCATAGAGGGCTCAGCAATGAGGCCACTCAGCTGGTTTCGTAGTCTAATTCCCACTGATGTGTGTCTCAGTTATGGGAAGCCCTCCTGGTAGCTCTCCAGGAAACAAACCTCCATGTAGAAGGCACTTCCTCTGCCATTCGCCATAGATGGCACAATGCCATGAGACATCGGATCCAAACAATTATTCAAGGACTACCATTTTTAAAATGGCAACTATCCTAAACATACAGAGTCCCTCATTTGCCATTTCTCCCCAAACCGCACAACCTAACAACTATTTACATTGCCTTTACATTATGTTACATATTCTAAGTCATCTAGAGATGATCTAGAGTCTTCAAGAAGAAGTGTATACAAATAGCATTCTATTTTACAAACAGAGACATTGGATTCTGTGGGAGGTTCTGAACCCAATTTCCATTAGATAGCAAGGAACAGCAGTGTAGAGACCCTGTGTGCCATGACAGCCCCCATCAAAGGCACAATAGCCTTGGTGGCTGTAGTATCATCACTCAGCCAGGGTAACAGGAAAAGAAATTGCAAGATGTGTGCCTTGATCTTGAGTGTATACAAGACACTAGCTGGTGACTTTTGAAAACAAGTTTCTTAGGTGGTGGGTGGCTCTTGTAGAAGGCAGCCATCCTCTGTTGGAGGATGCAGACATAGAGAGGGAAGCTGTCCCCTGGAACTAGCAAAAAAGCTGTATAAGAGATGGCTGAGAGATACGTGGATTGTTTAACATGTGTAAGCAAAGCGAGTTAAACCAGTAACCACCTCTAGTTCCATGTAAATCACCCAATAAGTGCTGGGGAGCTTAATAGGAACATAATTTCCAGAACAAAGGAAGTGATAGGTCTATTCCACTTGGGCTAGCTGTGTGTGCTCTAAGGGCCAGGTTTTAAAGAAACTCTAAGCAGGCTAGAGTGTTTGGGGAGTTTTGAGGAGAAAGTATAGGAAATGTGGGTGAACCAGAGGTGACCTCTAAAAGTGTAGGTGCTGAATATGAACCTTGTTTGTGTCATAAGAAGGCACCTGTCTGGAGACACAGGGTTGGGGTGGGGGTCTAGAACCTCACAAAATCCTGATATGGTATCCAGCCTAGTACTGCAATGGTCAAAGTCACAGATTCAGTGTGTGAAGTCAGCCAGTACCAGGATTCCTTTTGGAAGAGCTTGCAAGTCTTAAAGTGAATCTTACTACACCCGTTTCCTAATCTCTAAGATAATGTCTTGAAGAACCCTGCTATTAAGGTCATAGTCTACCCTGTCTGGATAACTCTCCAAGCTCAGCAAAATAAAAATAAAAAAATTAAAAAAAATGGAGGACTCCCTTTCTCAGCAGGGTTTCCCCTTCTCTGTCTAACCTTGTTTGGAGAGTGTCTAAGCACAAATACCTGGTCTTATTTGGAGGATGACCCTATGTAGAGCTTCCTTCAAGCATTGCATGACCCAGCACATAAGTCCTCTGCCTGTATGATAATTAGGTGCTGTGTTGTGACCAATCAGCCCTTCTG
This sequence comes from Uromys caudimaculatus, assembly GCA_028551405.1. Taxonomy (NCBI): domain Eukaryota; kingdom Metazoa; phylum Chordata; class Mammalia; order Rodentia; family Muridae; genus Uromys; species Uromys caudimaculatus. The sequence goes on along the minus strand of CM052706.1, from coordinate 83,224,578 downwards.
CCCCTTAGTCTTAAGAACCCTCATATACTTTACCCCTGGAATAATAAAATGTTCTTTCTGTCATACTCACAGTCATCTGAACCTTGCCCATCATTTCTGCTCTCTTTGCCTTCCTGGTCCAGTGGCCAATGACCCATGTAGTAAGGGAGACCCACAATGATGGTTTAGAAAAGATTCTCTGCTTCCTTTCCAGGGAGAAGACACCAACACAGAGTAATGTCAAGGTGTTTGTGAACTACAGGATGGAAAGCAGTGGGTCATCTTCACTTAAGGACCTTGCCTCTGTGTCCCAATGCCACACTTCTCATGAGCAAAGCTTCCGGAGAAGCTGGACAGGAACCCAGGAGACCTAATGCTACCTTCTCCAACTCTAATGAGAAGGATTTCCCTCAACCAGCCAGGATCCAGAAGACCGTGTGACTAAGTACACAGCCTATGGGGTGGCCCATCCTTAGGAGAGAGGTCTATCAGTCCTCTCCTACCAGGTCCAACCATGGTTATACATAGCCTTCTCAGAGAGGACAGTCAGCAGTGAGGTCTTACTCAAGGGGACAGGAGCCTGGAGGTATTGCTGCTATTTAGGATAGATGACATTTGACTCAGGGGGAACTGATCCCAGTCTAACCAGCCTCGAGCATATCTGGAATACAGAAGGGCCTCAGAACTCTGCTAAGGGACAGGTCTCTTTCTGCAATGTCTGGTCCAGAGGAAGTAGGCCAGGCAGTCTGCAGCCAGCTGGCACCTTCTCAGACATGTTTGTCTGTGCTTTTTGACTGGTGTGAGTGGCTGGGCTCTGCAAACAGCATATTGTGTTTATGACAGTGTGGCTTACTGGAATGTGCCCCTTCTCTAGGGGAAGAATTTCATGTCTGTCAAAAATATACCAGACATGTCATAATAGCAAATGATATCGGTAAATGTATAATTCTGGTAATAACAGGACAAAACTCAAGATGGAAAATAATGACCACAGAGAAGTGAACATTGGAACTTTTGCATTCTGGGTACTTGTCCCCTCTCTAGAAAGACACAACAGTGACTGTATTGAAGGATCCCAGAAGTCAAAATCCTAATGACATGACATTGTCTCCTGCCCATCTTGGTCCCACTTAACTCTGCCCATCCATCAGCATGCTGTCTCTAAACCACTGGCTTTTCCTGTGAGGATTCTGACACTGCTTGGTAGGCATGCACTCACTAACTCATCAGTCTTCCCTTCTCCAGGTCAGTCCACCATAGTTCTCATTATGTGCCTATTCTCATTCTGATAATGTACCCATGTGAACATAATCAAGGAAGAAACAACTCCCTCTTCTGTGCCTCCCTAGCATTTCCTGGGCATCGATGCTTTTCTGTGCTTGTCACTGTCTTAGCCTCTACAAAGTGCTGCCTTCTAGAGGCTCAATGCCATGTGTTACCATTTTGTGATCCTCAAATTGGTTAGGATGGCGCCTTTTATTTAGTGAGGCCCCCAACAAGCATGAAAACATGAAAATCCTACATTCAAGTCTACCTTCTCTCTCTCTCTCTCTCTCTCTCTCTCTCTCTCTCTCTCTCTCTCTCTCTCTCATTTCTCATATATGACTTTCTTAGAACTTTTCAGCTGTGAAACAGAGATACATTGTTCTTCACTTTTCACCTTGGTGGGTTCTCTAGTTCTTCATAGTAAACATATTCCTCTTGCCTGATACAGGCTATAAGGAAATCCAGCCTCAAGATGAAAGAACCTATTTACAATAGCAATTTCCCAGGCAAGATGCCTACCTGCACAATAGTGGCACATTGTTATAGGGGTAACCAACTGCTTTCTGATGAATTTATATCCTACTACACATGAAGAAATTCATGTCTTGTACTGTAAGCCTGTCATGGCTGAGGAGATCGTAGACCCTAGGGAGGAACTTCTTACTGCTGTATAGTTATATAGTCTTGATGCCAAGCTGCCTTCTAAATATTTATGTTTATGCCCATATACAAAGGTTACTCAAAGCCTTAATCAGAGAAGCTTATCTTTGCAAAGGATGGCAATGATTGTAGAGACCTGTGGCTTTTTAAGTTGCCAAGAACATGATATTGTTGAGCACTTAGCAATAAACAAAATATTTTATCACTATCTCCAAAGTTCAGGGATCACTGAAGAAAAAAGGGCAGAAAGAATATTAACAGCCAGAAGATAGGGAGATGGGCTGTGAAGTCCTATTTTCTGGGCATGGTAGAAACAATACGGTCATGACTTCACTCCAGCCACAGCTGCATTGGACATACACAGACTGGGCTTATCAAGTCACTCATGTGTTTGAGAGAGATACATTAGGGCCTATCCCTTCCTGATAAAGTATTGCCTACTGATGGATTCAGAGGAGGGGGACAGTCAGTCTTCAGTTGTATACCCACTGAGGTACCCATAGGCTTCAATGGATAGTTCTAAACACATGGTCACAGAGGAGACCCTAGTTGAGCTCAGTAGGTCTCAAAAAGAAAAGAAGAAAAATAAGAAGAGGAAGAAGAGGAAGAGGAAGAGGAGGAGGAGGAGGAGGAGGAGGAGGAGGAGGAGGAGGAGGAGGAGGAGGAGGAGGAGGAGAAGCAGAAGAAGAAGCAGAAGAAGCAGAAGCAGAAGAAGAAGAAGAAGAAGAAGAAGAAGAAGAAGAAGAAGAAGAAGAAGAAGAAGAAGAAGAAGAAGAAGAAGAAGAAGAAGAAGAAGAAGAAGAAGAAGAAGAAAGGTAAAGATATTTAAAAGGGAATCTTAGGTGGGGGTAAGTAGTGAATGGAGAGATTAGAGAAGATGGGGATTACAGTAATCAGAAGGCGCCTGATGTATGTATGAAATTGTCGAGGAATAAGTATTTTTGAAGAGATAAAAATTCAGTGAAGTCCCTCTGTCCTGTCCGTACAGAAGCTGAGAGACCTGTGGATGGTGGGTTTTTCCAATGGTGGCATCTCATTGTCACCCTACTTAAATCCAAGAATTAACACTTAACCTACAGATTAGAAGATCAATACTTAAGTTTTGAATTATGAAAACTCATTAAATCTTATTCACAGTGTTCTTTCTGCATCCTTTTATCTAGTTTTCTGTTCTTGTTTCTTAATGTCATTACCTGCTTTGTCTGTGTTAGTGCATAATGAATTGTTTTATTTATAGATATTTGCATTTAATAGTATCAATGACTTTCTCATTTGTTACTCACCTAGTTCTCTATATATCTATCATTAACGTACCTGGAAAATCATCAGAACCGTAAAACACCTTTTAACATCATTAATGACAATTCCAAATGCCGCACGTTTCCTGAGAGACAGCCATATCTATGCACCGGCTATACTCAAGAGTCAGACAGGCACATGTCCTCTGAGGTGGCTCTTCACCTAGGCAAGGCTCCTGGCTTTTTGCCTGTGCTGGGCCCTTGGGTCTGGGTTCACTTCTATTTCTTTGGTTGATCCATCCTCTAGTCATCTCAGAGGGAATGGTCACCTGCAATTATCTTCAATCTACCTACAATTCAGTTGCAGGGTCAGAGTATATGTAGAACTGCTCTCTACTCACAGTTTTGATGTAGACCTGCTCCACTGTTTTTTGTGGGCTTCTGTCCTGTGTGACTGCTAGGGATTCTGATGATCTCTCCTGACCATATTTGTCCAAAGAATATATTTTGTTTTTGTTTTTTTTAATGTTTTAAAATGGTTTAATAGGTTAAGCTGTCAAAGTAGAACCTTCACTGCTAGTTACCTGTGTCCATGGCACTGGAAGGTACTCTGCACAATATCTGTCTTAGGGTTACTACTGCTGTGATGAAACACCATGACCAAAGCAACTTGGATAGGACAGGGTTTATTTGGCTTACACTTCCCCAGTACTGTTCATCATTGAAGGAAGTCAGGACATGAACTCAAGCAGGGCAGGACCCTGGAGGCAGGAGCTGAAGCAGAAGCCATGGAAGGATGCTGCTTACTTGCTTGCTCCCTTGGCTTTGCTCAGCCTGCTTTCTTATAGAACTCAGGTCCAGGGATAGAACCACCCACCATGGAATCTCCACCTCATCAATCACTAATTAAGAAAATGCCTTACAGCTAGATCTTATGGAAGCATTTTCTCAATTGAGGTTACCTCCCTGCAGATAACTCTAGCTTGTGTCAAGTTGACTAGCCAGCACAGTACCAGAGGGAAATGTAACCACCAACTCAGTTACAAACCTTGAGATCTACAATGATGACCTGCCTGGACGTTATGCTGGCACAATAGTGGTAAAATGTAGTGGGGTAATCAACCACTCTCTGACGGGTTTGAGAGCCACTTGATGAGATGGAACCCATGTCTGACATTGCTCAGGTGGCCAAGAACCTGAGACTGGGCATAAGTATGGGGAAAACCAAATACTATTATTCTGGTAAAGAAACATAGCAATATAATGACTCCTAATGACATTTGGCTATACTCATAGGTCAGTGCCTCCCTCATCCACCATCAGAGAAGCTTTCTTTTGCAGTAGATGGGTACTAACACAGAGTTCCACAACTGAACAGTGTTCCGAAAGAGAAAGAATTTGGAATACTCAGCCCTAAATGGGGTACCGTTGTCAAACTCTACCCTCATGGCTCAGGGAGCTATGTGGAAGAGGAGGCAGATGTTTGCAAATGAAAAACTAATTTTCTCCAGCAGAATCTCACTGCATTAATCATACTTCAGGGTAGGCCCTGCACCCAGCAGTAGATGGTCAACACAAAACTGACTCATTGGTGTTTTTGTAGATTTTCCCCCATATTTCTTTTATTTATTTATTTATTTATTTATTTATTTATTTATTTATTTATTTATTATATTTTTGATACTTTATTTACATTTCCAATGTTTCCCCCTTTCTAGGTCTCCTGTTTGGCAACCCCCTATCCCCTCCTCCTCCCCCGCCTCTATGAGGATATTCC
>CM052706.1:83164185-83219558 GCA_028551405.1 Uromys caudimaculatus | reverse complement strand
GACATTCCCCTTTACTGGGGCCTCTCCTCCCCCTGATGGCCAACAAGGCCCTCCTCTGCCACATATGTGGTCCGAACCATGGGTCCCTCCATGTGTATTCTTTGGTTGGTGGTCCAGCCTCCAGGAGGACCGGGGAGTCAGGCCAGTTAGTTGACACTGTTGCTCCCTCCATGGGGCTGCAGACTCCCTCAGCCCCTTCAGTCCCTTCTCCAACTCCTCCATCTGGGACCTCACTCTCAGTCCAGCAGTTACTGTAAAGTGAAACTTGGGTATTCCGGACTTTTGGGCTACTATCCACTTCTCAGTGAGTACATACCATGTTCGTTCTTTTGTGACTGAGTTACCTAGATCAGGATGATATTTTCAAGTTCCATCCATTTGCCTGCAAATTTCATTAGGTCATTGTTTTTAATAGCTGAGTAGTACTCCATTGTGTAGATGTACCACATTTTCTGTATCTATTCCTCTGCTGAGAGACATCTGGGTTGTTTCCAGCTTCTGGCTTTGGTTGGGCATTAAAAAAGCCTTTTTATTGCTTCTTTGTGAGCTTCGCATCATGTACTCTAGTCCTGCTCGTCTCCCCATTCCCTCACATCCACCTCTGGCCTTTGCAACCCTCCCACACTCAAACACACAAGCAAACATACAAACAACAATAGTAATAGAAAACATAGAAAACACTTCACCGTGGTCACAGTGTGTCCCACACTACATCCCTCTGTCCGTACATCTTCACTTGCAAATGGTCATTGCAATGAGTCATTGGTCTGGTCTGAGATCACTGGCTTTTGTGACGCCATCAATATTGGGTCCTCAGGTTATCCTCTTGTTGCCCTATGTCATGGAGATCCTGCAGCTTTGGAACAGCAAAACTGGCCCTTTCACATGTCCCAACCTTTCACAGATAATATAGATTTTGGGGTAGGCCGATTCAGAGCCCTGGATCTGTGCCTGAGTGGTAGCTGAGCTGGTTAACCCGCCAGCTCTCCCTAATTCCAACTACTGTGGTTCTCCAGCACTGATCCAGCTAAGACACTCAATGCTGCCATCACCATCAGCAAGAGGCAGGGCCAGATCTCCTGCTCTCATGCCCTCAGGACCAGCTCTCCCACACCCACACCTCCAGGGCCAGCTCCATGTTGCTGTCCAGTCAAGGTTCTTGGCCCACTCTCCCAAGTGCTACAGCCTGTGAGGAGCTGGAGCAGCTCTTTTGCTCTCACACCCTCTGGGCTGGCTCACTGTGCCTTCCTCATCAGGGCTAGCTCCACTGTATTGCCAAGCATAGTGCAGTGCCCACCTTCTGAAGTGTAATACCCAGTGAGGGGGCAGAGCTAGCTTTCTTGTTCTCATGATCCTGGGGTCAGGGCTCCAGGATACTGCAGGTGGTGGGGATGGGGGTGGGGTCATCATCTCTAATTATGCACAGGCCCTGAACATCCACAAGGTCCCTGAAGCCTATTTCCCCAAGGATACCTCCATGTTCTCTAGTAGTAATATAGACATTGATACTGATCCCTATAGCTGTGTAGCCATAGACATAGACATGAACCTCAGTGTCATTTTGGGCTGGGACATCACCATGGCCCCAGGTAACAGGGCTGGCCACTCATAATCAGCTACTCCTCCTCACCCTCAAGTCTTCATTTCCATAACTCTTCATAATGTTCAAGCTGCTCCAGTTCTGTCGCTCCCATCTGACCACCACATGGTCATACATTGTGGTGGCTCCTACTCCAGGCTGGGCCCCTTGTGTGGCGTGTCTGCAAGCGGGTATCTATAAAACACCTGTGCCATGCACTGGAGGGCAGTTCTTGGGTTGCAGGGCATGGCATTCTGAAGGTCTCATCGGTCTTCCTCCTCCTATGCTTTGCTGCATAGATTTTATTTTTATGAATCCTAGGCATAAGACAGTTTTGACCACCAAACTAGGAATCAAGCTAGGGTGAACAAAGGACTGCCATCTGCTCTGGCCCTGACTGATATAAGAACACCACTACCAACAAGGTGTCTCTTTGCTCATTGCAGGGTTGAATTTTTTTTTTTTTTTTTTATCTTACTGGTCTTTTGCTTGCATATTATGGTTCCTGATTTTGTGGTTTGTATGGTGGGTTTTGTATTTTTCCTTTTTTAAAATAGTGGTTAGTTTGGGTTTTGTTTGTTTGCCTGTTTGTTTTATAAAGATAAAAATAAAGGGTGTAGAGTTGGGTGGGTGGGGAGGTGGAGATGATCTGGGAGGAGGTATGGAAGGGTAACCTATGTTCAGAATATATTGTCTGAAAATATTTTTCAATAAAAAAGGAAATGAAAATATTTTCATAAAATTACCTTGATGTAAACATTAGAACTATTTGGTTGTGATTTCTGAATGGACCCTTTCAATTTAAAAGTCATGGACTTTAACTCCATGTGGTTTTTTGAATGAGAATGATCTCCATCGGCTCCTGTATTTGAATGCTTGGTCCCCAGTTGATGGAACTGTTTGAGAAGGATTAGGAGGTGTGGCCTTGTTGGAGAAAGTGTGTCACTGGAGAATGAGCTTTGAGGCTTCAAAGGCACACTATTCCTAGATGGTTCTCCCTGCCTTATACTTGTGGATCAAGGTATAAACTCTCAGCTACTGCTCTAGCACCATGCCTGTCTGCCTGCTGCCACTCTTCCTGTTATGATGGTCACGAACTCTAACACTCTGGAACTGTAATCCCCAAATAAATGCTTTGATTTTGCAAATTTCCTTGGTCATCGTGCTTTGCCACAGCAATAGAAAACTAACTAAAAGAGAGTGTTACATTTTCTCCGATTTGTTTCCCAGTTCCTTCCAGAACTTCTAGTTATTGTCTGGGTTCTCTGTGAAGTGGATGTTATGGATATATATAACTAATCTGAACATTTGAAAGAGAGAGGCAGGTGAGTCTCTATGAGTTCAAGGCTACTGTAAATTGCATATTCTAGGCTAGCCAAGTTGGCATAGTGAGATTCTAAAAAACAAAATCAAACTAAACCAACAAAAATGAATAACAGAAAGATTTTGTTAAGGGCTATGCCTCTAAGAGAATATGGGAAGGAATCAGAAAAGCCCAAAGGATGAGGTTGGTCAGCTTGACATCCTTTGTGAAGGACAGAGGGAAGCAAAGTTGGAGAGGATACCACCTATGGTCTTCCACCTTTGACCCAGATTCCCTTGTTTGAGTCTCAACCCTTCTAAGAGCTGGCCTATTTTGATGCCCCTGCTTCAGACAGTGGCTGAGAACAGCCCATGGGACCATAGCCTTGGAGCCGAAGCTGTGATGGGATTTATTGTGTGTATCTGCAGGTGGCCATACACAGTACCACGTTTTGTCATCATTCAGATGCTAAATCTCCTGCATCAAACCTATTCTTTTGGTGTCTTTCCTATCCTGAGCTTCCTTTGCTATGTTGTTTCCCATTTTTTTCCTGAATTAAGAATTTATATTTCCAGGTGCATCCTCCCCCCACCCTCATTTCCTGTACTTGTTCTAATCTATAATATCATCTCAATTTATTTTATCTTTTGCTTTGTCTCTGTTTATTCTGGGTTTTGTCCGAGTCTCTTTCTTGTTAGAGCCTTTCCTCAGATGTCTGATGACCCTTGGCTGCCTGGCACCTAAGAGAGTGACACTTACTGAGGTAGTGAGGAAGGAGCTGCATTTGACCCTGCCTGGTGGAGAGACCTCAAGATGTCCATATAGAGACGTCTTTCCTCTCAGCCCAGAGCTTCCTTATGAGGATTCCTATTGGCCAGGATCCAGCCCAGAGCAGGGGAAGGAGGTGTGGGCCCCTCAGTTAGGCAATTCAGATTTGCACAGAGCATCAAGTCTACACTGTATAGTGCCTTGTGCCCACCCTAAGTTGTAGCTGAAGAAGCCAAGTTCACACCCTTTCTCACTTTCTCTAGAGTGAACCTCAAATCCTGAGAAACCTAAAGGTCCTTTCTCTTCTCTTCTCTTCTCTTCTCTTCTCTTCTCTTCTCTTCTCTTCTCTTCTCTTCTCTCCTTTTCTTTTAAAGACAGGTCTCTCCAAGTTAGCTGTGGCCCTCTTGGAACTTGCTATGTAGATCAGGTTGGCCTTGAAGTCATACAGATTCGTCTCCCTCTATTTTCTGAGTGCTGGGATTAAAGGTGTGTACTACCATGCCCAGCCCTATAAGGACTTTTAACCAGTATTCCTGTTTTTAGCCCCAAATATCAGCCCTGTTTAGAGGTATCTATGTTTCTTCCCCTCTGGTTTGGGCTCCAGGAGGACTCGTGGTCCACAGGTCCCAAGCTTAGCATTTCCAGCTGTGTTCTCTTCAGTTTTCCAGTTCTCTTTGTTTTCCTGCTTCTCAAACCTTGTAAAATCTCTTGTCTACTGTTTTCTCTTTCCTGACTCCTTGAAACTTTCTACCTTTGGGATTCCTTACTCCATTTGTCTTTAAAACAAAGACACTCATTTAATCTATTATATTTTCATCTTAAGATTCTTCTAAATTTCTTCCCTGATTACCCAAAGGATGAATTCTGCATAGAATATTTATGGATTCATAAAGTCTACAGTTACAAGCGATTGTTAATGAATTAGATCAGAGGAGGAACAAAGACTCAAAACTCCACCTCCCCCCACTAGGGGACATTTTGTCCGCTCCATAGATAATTCCCTCCACGAATCAGCCTTGGGAGTGCTTCCTCACCACTGGTTGGCCTGCATTTTAATCTGTTTATTCTCAAATTGAATATATCCCGAAGCAATTATCTTCTCTCTGTTTATGTATCAGTAAAAGTCAAGGGTCCCCGAACGATGGACTGTGATGCTGTGTGCAGAGTCCTTGAATTTCAGGTGAGCTTCTCCCTTCCTTTTTTTGACCATGTGGAAGTCACCTTGACAACCTTGCTGGGATTGGCAGCTGTGCCTTGGCTGCCTTCCATGCCCCTCCTACTCCTCCAGCCCAGTATTTGGCTCTAGTTTGCAAAGTCCTCTCTACTTTTCCTGTTTGTTCCCACTTCCAAAGGTCTTCCCCCCCTCCCCGAAATCTGATACTGTTCCCCTTTGTTGTAGGAATACACTTTCCGTCTTTTTCTAAGCCACATAGATACCAAACAACTTCTGTTGGGATATTTACTGACCATGGGACAATATTTTAAAAGTGTTCTAAATTTACAAACTTTGATCGTATTTTGGTGTTGGGGTGAGTGATGCATAAGAGTTCCCTTGATGTCAGCAAAGCCAGCATGGTTAGATCCCTAGGACAGGAGACGGGGTGCCACTCTCCTCACTCTGAGTCTGAGTGCTATGGAATAGAGGCCAAGGCTTTTCCATAGCTGCAGAAAGAGGTAAATCAGCAGATGGGGCCTGGAGCTAGAGCAGAGAGTCAGTGGGAGGAAGGACAGACAGCGCAATCACATGGGCATCTGTCAGTCAGCTTCACTTACTCATTAGGCCAAGATTTGTGGAATTGGGAGAGTGCATTGGCCCTGCCCTCCTCCGTTGCTTGGCAACGGGTGTCTTTGTCATTGCCTGCAGGTGCAAAGGGGCCCAGTTTTGAACGTAGGGGACAAGAGGGTGGTGGACAAAGTTAAGGTCAGTACCTGGTCAGCATATTAATGAGACAATCTGGCGCTGTTGTGCAAGAGGCACCTGCCTCGCAAATAAATGAGGCAGTTAAGAAAACATTTATTTCCCTCATTTGGGGCTTATTCTTCATGTCTGATAAGCACTGTTTATCTTTGAGCTCTATGTATTTGTATACATGTTTGCCTTGCTACAGTCATCTGCCGGGTGTCTGGGAGGACGAAAAGGCGGATCCACAATTCACAGGAGCAGGCAGGCAGAGTGTGGGCTCACGAGGGTACTGCTTAGGATGGTGGTTCATGAGACCTCTTTCTCTGAGATATTCTGTAGGAACCTAGTGGCTCTCTTGTCAAGCTCTGTGATGGTCCCTGTCTTGTCTGAACAGTCCAGTGTGCCTTTCCAAGTCCTCCAAGAAACAGACCATAAGATGAGATTGATGGGGTGAGGGATTCATTAGGGGATATGCCCACATGACAGAAAAGAGGGAGAAAGCAGAAAGTAACCAAATGCAGGGTTACGCGTCCTGCCTCTGCTCTGCTGCAGGGCTCAGCCGCTCGGGGAGGCAGGATACAGGAGTTTTGACCTTGCTTACCCCATGCTGTCTTCAGGTGGGTGTCAGCCATAGGGCAGCCCCAGGACACCGCTCGAAGCACAGTCTGGAGCTGGTTCGGGGATCCCCAGGTCTGGAAGGAGACTGGGGTCGACAGGCTCTTGGACACCCAGGCACTGCTGGATGCCTCAGAAGAGCTGATAACAGAGTGGGGGCCTGTAGGCTGGATCTAGCCTGGGGCCGAAGGGGAAAAGGAGGAGAGCTCCAGCTTGTCCGGTGGGGAGAGACTTTGGCTCAGCAGGTAACAGTTGGCTTAGGGTTGGCTTGGTGGCAGCCATGGCTGGGAGTGCTGAGAGACCTTTACAGGAGATTAGACAGTGGCTCTATAGGTGAAGGCCTTCTCTTTGGCTCCCCATGGTGGATACCAATGAAAAGAGGCGGTCCATTGTTTTAAGGCATTTATTGTCATGGCAGAAAGTGGATGAGAGAAACCATACCCCACTTCTCAGGGTGGGCCTGAGGTTAAATACCTTTTGTAGGGAGGAGTGTCTGGGAAGGAAAGCTTATTGGCTAAGCCTCCAGGCCTGTAGGTACCTCATTAAAATGGAGATCTGTCTTGAGCCTACATGACCACAGGTCACGTCCTCTACCTGTGGAGGGGCTTGGGGCATTTCCCTTATGTGACTGATGGCCACAAATCTATGGAGGGCTGTGCCTAGTGACAGGGGCCTGGTGCCTGGGAACCAGGCAAAGTGCCTACCATCCCTACAAGGTCTCCAGGACCTCGAGCCTTAGCTCAACTGGGAACAAGGCTACCTTTCACAGTCCCACAACCAAAGACTGAATGAAGGAGGGGGAAAGGTGGGTTGGTGAAAGTATCCTGGACCACTGTAGAGACTGAAGAAGAGCCATATGGCCATGAAATGTTTCTCTTTAGCATTCTGCTATATTGTGTCAAGGGCATGGGCTCAAGCATGGCCTCACTTGCATTTGGAAGTCTTTAAGGGCTGTCCACAGGAGGCTCTATATCCAAACTTGAGGAGGTTAGACTGCTTGGAGTTGGGTTGGGGTCAGCCTGGGCTTTGGAAATATTTCATTGGTTGAGGTTGGGGAGATTTAACAATTAAGAAGAGAGTCACACTCTGAGGGATGGAGCAGGAAGAAGGGATGAACCTAGGGTCAGGGGCTCGTAGCTGGGGATTAGAGTGTCCACAGAAAAGCTTGTATTGAAGTAAAGTTTTCACTTAGGGAGAGCTTTGAGTCTCTGCTCTTGTTTTTCTCTGTGCCATATGAGTGCTCCCTGGGAAAAGTTTCATATTGAACTTAACACAGGAAATGCAGACAAAAGTGGTTTACTTATAGCTGTGTCTCGGTCTGCTTGGATTTCTGTAGCAAAACAAAAGAGACTGGGTAATTCACAAACAACAGGCACTTATTTCTGTAGTTCTAAAGGCTGAAAAGCCCAAGATTGGCCCAATGGTAGATTCTGTGTCTTATAAGTGTCTAGTCTACTTGCTCAAGATGGCGCCTTCAACATTGTGTTGTCACAGGCAGAAAGTCAGGAAGCAGATGAATACTCTGTCCTTGCAGCAGCAGAGAATGTATCCACTCGGCCAAGCCCTTCTACAGAGGTCAGGATATCATCCTTGAGGGCTTTGCCCTCATGACTTCACCACCCCTTACAGGCTCCACCTTTTAAGATGATCACATTATCAAATACATCTTAACATGTGAGACCACAACAATCTACTACATTCTTTTTCCTTGTCTATGACACGAGCTGGTCGTGTAAGTATTTGAGGACTGATACCCTTCACCCATGCATTTCTGAATCAGTTTCCAATTCATCCCAGTTGTAAACATCATCCTGTGTCAGTTTCTGTGTGACTTTCCCCTGGGATACACAAACAAAAGACTGTTCAACCCTGAAAGGACACTGATGACAGACCCAAGTCTAACTTGATGAACCAATGCGGGTATTGGGGTTATTTACAGGAGGGTAGATGAAGCTTACTTATAGAAGTGTAGGTGACTTGGATAGCTGCATTACCCAGAAGCCCACTCTAACATGGTTGACAGCTGGTTACCAACATCATCAACATGATGAAAGCTCCATCCCTGACGAGTCTCCTGGTCTCCTGTCCACTAGCAGTTATTTTCCACCTACAAAGTCCTTTGCAGGGCCTTGTGGGTCTTGCAATTCTCTTGTCAACTTTGTGAGCATCTGTTGTCTTCAGTGGAATTTTTCAATATGAAAGAAATGGTTATACAGTAGCTATGTTGTCAGAGCTGTTGGCACAGCATCTCCAAGCTGAGGTGCTTCGCAGACCTTCTGCTTGTTTCCTTGGTTCCACTCCTGAGTTGAGGCTGGTGTTTCCTTGTTGTCAGGTAATGAGACCATGCTTAGATGGCCACTGTTTCTCCTGCATGGTGGTGGCTTTCCCATGCTTCTGATGGTGACCAGTGGTGAAGTAAGTGTTCTGAGAGGACATTGTAACCTAAAGGGGTACCCAGAACAACTTAGCAGGGGTCTAGGATCAGATATTGGGGTGACTATAGACGGTGGGATACACTTATACCAATGCACTTCCTGCATTATTTCACTTCACAGTACAGACTTCTAAAGTCAGGCAGCACTAGGTAACTTGCCTTCGGCAGAAGTTGGTAGATGGGGTCTCAACCCTGCCGATCTACCTCAAGAGTTTGTGCTATAAAGCCCAACATTGTGTATACCTATGGTGACAAAGAAGGACCATTGGAAGGCCAGGTTAGCCTGACCTTCTAAGACAGCTGAGTGAGTCACCAGGCAGGTGACAATTTGGAGGGGCTCCCTGAGGACCCTGAATTCTCACTTTGGAGCATCCTGGCCCTTGTATATTCTCTTATGTGATGTGTACACTGTCACACAAGAAGGCCTTCCTTCTGCTTCCAAGCCCTGGCTCCGTAAACCAGTCTCTCTTAATTATCTTGGCAGCTCAACACCTTTGGTGTATCTCAATCATTTAATGCCACGCCTACTCTTGTTGGATCCGGTTATAAAGTAAACCATGTTCTTTGAGAACTACTGCATATAGATGAGTCAGGAGCCAGTCTAAGCTGACCCACAGACATAAAACCCAAGGCACTGGGCACCTTTAGCTGGGGCATCTAAACTCTCCAATCAAAGGTGCAAGGGACTCACGCACATCAAGCACCTGACTGCTTTCTTGGGGACCAAGAAAATGAACACATGTCTCCACATTTACCCCAGCAATCCATGAGGTAAGAGGAAAAGCATCTCATTGCTTCTTTGTTGAAAAAGTAGTTAATTCTCACGCAAGCTTAACCTCCTTTATTCCCTACGTGTAATCTAGACAGATTTGTCCCTCCCTGCTCAAGGGATAAGAGTGTGGTTTTAAATCACCTCTTGCCTTTGATCTGCTGGTTACAGGTGGATTAGTGGAAGGATTACACGGTCTGCCTTCCCTTGGCCACTTCACAGCTCTGAGGCGGTGTGTGATGGCCTCACTCCAGCACAGTGTCTTCGCTTTGCTGCAGGGTGAGCACGGGGCTGCCTCTGGGCATCCCGAAAGCAGCGTCTTGTTTAATAGTAGAACTTCTCTCAGACCTTCTTTGCCTTGAAGGCAGAGGATAAAGATGCTATTGAAGTCCAGTGTAGCCAAGGCAAGTTACAAGTTCTACGACATCTTGTCTCAGGCAAGTGCTTCGATTTCCTACGTAACACTTCGTGGACTTTTGTACCATTTTCAGTGCAGGCATTTAGATCTGTTATTATTTGTTCAGCTCCCTAAATATTGTTCTGACAAATGTTCCAGGGAGTAGTGATGCCATCTGGTTCTCTGCACTCTGACAGGTACGGAGCTCCTTCTCCAAATGTCTTTCTCTAATGGATTCTGTTCATAGCTACTTAAAAGAAGGTGGCCCTCTGTAATCAACATTTAGGCAAAGTGCAACCTACAACCCTTAGAGCAGAACACAGTGAGTGTGGAAGGAAGCGAAGGTAGACAAGGGTTCCCCAGACACTTCTGTGCTAGAGGAGGGGCCCTATACCAAGGTGCTGGGTTTCTCATTGGCCCTCTGCTCTACCCTACATGATATTTTATGTGATCGTGTTCCCACGCAGTCAACCAACTGTAACTTCTCAAGTCACAATGGGATAGGATTATCTGGGAAAAGATCAGTCGTTCCAAGTTTGTTTTTCCCTCCCATTTTCTTTTCTCTGACACTCAATTCATGGAGATGGGTTTCCTTCTACACAAGGAAGTGATCAAGTCTTTTCAGGCTGAAGACTGAACTTGTAAAGAAGCAGAGAGCACAAATTGTTCATGACGGAGTCTTGGACCTTTGATGCTGTTGGTGGCTTTTGGTTTGCTTTGTTTGATTCTTAAAAGCAATCATAATGTAAGATGCTTACCATGGTCACACATGCTCTGCTCTGGAAAGCTGAATCAGAGTCCCCCATGCATGTCCCTTGCCTTTTTTCTGCCAGGTGTTTTTGGTACTAGGTTACAAATCTATCTTGGGCTTTTTCACAGCCTGGTGATTTCCCGCAGATCCAGCTGTGACTCACATGTTTTGCCTTTTCTCTGCTCAAGGATTTCTATGGACAGACGGCTTCCCAACCTCTCTTTACAGAACTTTCTCTGGGATGACTTATACGTCCCAGCACTTTGATCCTCCCATAACCCACACTGGAGTTCTCTTTCTCTATAATCAAGCATGCTTTTGATGATACTTGTCTTTTCTTCGTTCTTACACTCAATAACATTATGCCTGCTGTCCTTTAAATCTTCCTATGTGTTTCCACAAGCGTACAATAAGCAAACTTAGAATGTTCTGGGCACTGTGCTAGGTCCTGGGACAATTCTGTGTGGCCAGACAAATGCATGCCATTGGCAGCATTGGTGTGGTGGCCTGGCATTTACAGTCTAGGCTCCTTGTGTAGTGGCCTGAGGCTTCCGCAGAGCAGGGCACTCACAGAATCATGGCTGAGTGCAAGTGACGCACACTGTACTTTATTCATAGAAGACTTCAAAAATAGCATTATCCTAAAAGCCTTAGGTAGACAGGATGGTACCTGATGCGGTCAAGAGAAAGAATATTCCAGAATAGGAAAATATTGTTCACAAAGACATGTAGGCATGAGACATGCAGGGTGTGTTAAGCCAGTGGCAGCAGGGTGGGATGTGTAATATAAGACAAGAGAAGCCACAGTACTGGGGACAAAAGGCCTCATAGGAGGTGATGAGGTTACGAGCTTAATCTCTGTGTGGAAAAGAGGCTTTGAGTGCAAAGTGGGCTGGAAAAGAGGTCACTAAGAAGCAGAATCCTTGAAATCTAGCTGCTGATCCACTCTAGCAGGGGACAGGGAAGAATGAAGTAAAGCTGGACACCTGGCAAGGTCCCCAAGATTCACCTGATGGGTGAGCAGGCTTTGAACGGCAACAAGCATTTCCTTACACTCAATCTGCATACCTCCATCTGGGCTGCAGCTTCAGAGAGGTGAAGGGAGAGACATGCTGGGCAGCGGACTTGCCTTGCAGACGCCTCTTGTCTAGTTCACATCTCTGAAATGCAAGGTTGTCTGGGGAGAAGATGCAGCTGGTCTCTTTTTTCCTGGGTGCTTGAGGCTGAAGTGAGGTGTTGTGGTGGTTGAACAGTCAGTTTGGCTTCAGAGGACTAATCCCTCAGTGGCACTGTAGGACACAGGAATGAGTTAATGCAGCAGTCTAAGGTTGAGACAATGCCAGGATGCACAGCACAATTGCTGAGTGATAGAGACTCTTCTGTGACTAAACCTACCTCCTCCAACTTGGCGAGTCAGCACAAGTAAGTGTTCCGAGGAATCACTCCTCCCAGGAAAGATGCTGCTTAGGCCCCCTCAGCAGTGTTATAAGAGAAGGCTGAGGTAATATCTCTTAAACTCTTCCTGCTTGGCTACATGGAGCTTCATGGTCTGTGTACAGGGACGAGGCTGTTGAGCCTGTTTCCTCAGGTCCTCGCTAACCTTTGAAGCCACACAGACCAACGTTTGAGACCCATGATATCCTTCAGAGTGCCCTATTTGGGAAGCACTGGGCCAAACCCTGGTATGTGCAGAACTGGGATTCATACCTGGGTTCCATGGGACCCCAGCACTCCCATTCATCCCTTATCCCATGCCTTTTCAGGTGGGGGTCATCGGCTTTGAAATGCTTGGTAAGGTCTCACAGTACAGAACGTCAGGAAATTCAGTGATCTTGGCTCTAAGTGCTGACCTACTTTAGACAGCTTCTGTAAAGCCAGCTACCTCAGGACCTTCATCCCTCAAGCTAAAGTGACCCTTAAGGTCCTGACAGGAACCCAAAGTGACTCTGGTTTAGCTTTTGTAATACCTAAGAAAAGGCAAATCCAGGCCTTTAATGAAGGAAGATTGTACTTTTCTTCGACCCTCACATCTAGGCCTGGAACTGTCTTTTCAGATAAAAGTATCCCCTCCTGATGGTAGCACAGACTGGGGAGTAGAGAGAGGATCTTCCCAGTCTATTCTGCCTCCTGGAATATGCATGATTCATGAACGTTAGCTCTGCTCTGAAAGGGCAAAGAATGGCTTTCTGGGTAATGGACAACGAGAGTGGAAAAGCAGGGTGTGGACCCTGGAAAAACAAAACTGAATATGAACAAGCAAAATCTTCAAAGGAAAAAAGGGAGAAGAGGAGACAAGCAGTGTGCAAGTCTTGGAAAAGTCAACAGGAATTGAACGTTGACTTAGGTCATGGGAGTCCTGGCACGGAATCCATGCTCCAGCCCAGAGGAGCCTGAGACGTCCCTTTTGTGGCTATTATGGAAGGATATTAGAGGCAGTATCTGACTCCTCCCACAGCCATGTTAGATCTTCCAGCAAATGGGAAGGGGAGCAAGACTGATCTACAGAACTCCAGAAGCTTTGTAAAGAGGTAGCATCAGTGAGCGGGAGGCAGGGCTCAGCGGTAAGAGCATGCGCCACTTTCGTTAGAGATTCTAAGTTCGGTTCCCAGAATCCAACCTGGGTGACTCACAGCTGCCTGTAACTCCGGTCCCAGGGGGATTTAGCCTCTGGCCTCCAGGGGCACCTGGACTCCTGTAGACAGACCTACTCATAGACACACGTATACATAGGCACAAGAAATTAAAAATAATAAACATCTTAGAAATAACAGCAAAAGCCCAGGATGATGCAAGTGACAGGGAACCTCAGAAGTACTGACAACCCCAAAACATGGTGCCTTACTCAATTGCTCCTCAAAATACCTGCAAGTGCTCTAGCTGCCTCCTGTCACAAGCAGCTCACAGGAACACTGCCTTAAATCTTCGAGCCCCGTCTATCCATTGCACAGAAGAAGAGACTAAGGCCCACAGTATGGTGGTAACTTGTTCATAGACTACAAGAAGAAGATAGAGTCTGAATTCTCCCAGCAAAGCCCGAGAGCAATAACGTCATCACTCAAAGGAGAGAGTGACCCAGGAATGAATGGCTGTCTACTCTGTTCTCTGTTCCGCCTAGATGAGTGCCCCAAGAAGGAATGGCTGTTTGCTCTGTTCTCTGTTCTGCATGCAGGATGCTTGCAAGCCTTTCATACTGCTTAGATTCACGGGGACCCCCTCGCTTCTGAGAGAAGATTCTTGTTGAATTCTTTAAGAAAAGTACTTTCCACTTAGACTCTTCCAAGTGTGTCGCCCTCTCCTCCGATTATACCGACACCTTGTTTTTGGCTCAGATTCAGGAATTGTGTTTATCAGTGTATATCAGTGTGCCACCTGATCCTCGGGGAGATGATTTAAATATTCACCAAACACTATGAGAGAGCAACAGGTTTATATGGTGTTTTTTTTTTTTTTCCAGAATTAGGGCAAGCAAAGTTCTCTCAGGTGACTGCCCCTAAGGGAAGTCTCATGGTTCGTTGCCATTGATTAAATTCTTGGGAGCTTTCTGGCTCTTTCCAGATCAGCCATTTGTCCTTGAAGAGTGAACTTGGCAAATGTGAATGACTGCTACTAGTGTCTCATGGAAAAAATGTGCATAAAACTTGGACCCATGGAGCTGAGTCCAATGATTCAGAGAGATTAGAGGATCCGGTCTCATGCTTATCTGCACAGTCACCCTTTTATTCTGATGTTGGGGGGGGTGAGCTACCGACAGTTATGCATGGAGTATAGAGTTTGAATTGTGTTCAGAGATAAGGTACAGGCAAAGGCATAAGATCCTGCTAGAAGACTCAGAAAGCCATGCCCTGCGGGCCCGGGTTGTGAAGACAGTTCTACTCCGTGAAACTTTCTATCTCATTGAAAACACAGATAGGGTGTCAGGCATGAGGGCTGCCAATGTTAAGTAGCTAGCTAGATATTCAGACCTGGAAGACATTGAGGGTAGACCCGCCTTCACCCCATGTTTCCCTGGTAACACTAGAAATGGAAGCATCAGAATTATCCCCTAAAGGTTTAACTACTACAAGAAAAGCTGGAGCTTGCAGGATTTGTTGAAGCCTACCAACAGAACTGACGGCTGGTTCGAAGACTGGAATCTGAGCTCTAACTTCTTCCTAGGGTTCAGGTGTGATATTCCAACCTTTTATCGAAACATTACCTACTTTAGCTCCTTTCCTGTCAATCACCTTGTCTTGCCCCACAAGAAACTGCCCAAGATACTCAAAGGAGTATAAAGGCTGCTTTCTAATGTAACTCTGAGCAGTGGCTACTTCCACCATGGCCCATTCTCTTGGAGGTACTTCACTTGATTAAACTCTGTTTTGTCTGCCACCACCTGAAAGTGTGTCCTCTTGAGCGTCTTTCAAATTCATCTGATGAAATATAAGGAAGGGGAGTTGAATGATGCAGAATGAGACTCTGTAGACATCTTTGGAGTTTTTGCCTGGTTACGTTAGATTTTCTTTGTCTTTGGTGGTAAGGCCTGGACTCTCCTCTCTTGGGTAGAGGCCACTCTTTCTGCCTACAGCTCCCCTCTGTGTGTGCACTTCTGTGCCCAGCTACAGGGTCTTTTCTATTTTCCTATGATACAGCATTCCTTGGCTCGTCAGTTCTCGCTCCAAATGTACCCCGTTTCCTGCTATCTCCACGTTAATCTAACTCAGGTGTCTTTTACCAAAAATGAGTGGCTATGCTGCGCCTCTTCCATGTTTTCTGGCTGTTTCTATTACCAGATGATGAAGTCAGTGGTTTTTTTTTTTCTTCTATAACTTAATACCAGATCTTCATGGTGTGGGCTTTTATGGCTTTGAAACACTTTTACCTAATATTACCTAATATATTTTACTGTGTTCTAAAGGGAACTTAACGGTTTTTCTATGATACACTATGCCAAAATATAGGTCTCTTTCTGGATTTCGTCTAGATCATTCCTGACATTTAAAGAAAGGAAAGGAGAGCCACACCTGGGAGAGGAGCTTATATCTTTTCTTTTCTGTAGACACAAAGACAAAGCTTGGTCCTTACTTGTCAGGATGACCAGAAAGTTTTGGTCTTGATGACTAAAGGCATCTCTGGATTTGGGGATAGGCTGTTGCCTCAACTTCCAATAAGATTTTGGGCCTCAGTTCTTGTCAAAATAACTCCCGAATCATCTGAGCATGGTACTGCAGATTGTCGGGCAATGTGGCGCCCTGACTCAGGAGCACAGACAAAGGCCTCAGAGTCTGCTCTTTGTGTTTTCTTTGATGCAAACTTCTCTTCATTTCCGATCCATTCAGACCAGATGGATCCTTTCTAATTAAAACAGAATCGATCCACAACCTTATGGTGGAATTTTTTATTTTTTTATTTTTTTAAAGAACGTGGGCCCACGTGGCTAAACCACACGCTTGGTGGGCTGAAAGCATAGATAGCCAGAATAAGGTAGCACTGGTCCTAACACCACATTACAACTGGACTTTTCTGGTAGGCTTTTCTGACCAGCAAGTGTTCTAAGCTTCCTTTTGTATGTGTTCCCATCATTTTTAGAAAAGAGCCACATTTATGCCCTAGTTGTAAAACTAATCCAGAAACCATCACTGTCTTTTAATAAGATGGCCCAGATCAATTGACAATTGACAATTAATAGTCAAGACCTATTAAACCAAGATAACGGAAACCTTTCATAATCTTGCTACCTCCAGAAGTAGAAACCCAGTGCACCGCATTTCGATACATTGAATGGTGCTGTGGCTCATCCTGCCTGCATCCGTCCCCTTCAAGAGCTGGTTGGGGAATCTGAGTGCTGTCAGGTCCAACAGTCATTCTCTGTTCCAGATCTTCGATAGAACAGGACCTACCTGTTTTCTCAAATAATCCTAAAATATAGAGGTTTTTTTGACATATCTCACAAAAGTATGAGCTTTCTTAAAAAGATGCAAACAGTATTATAAGAACTTTAATTGATTTTGAAAAAATAGAGTTGTTTAAATGGGAACAAGATGTCCAATAGACTCCAGATACTTGATAGGGCCCACAGCAGTTCCTGTGTATTCCCCGAAGTGAGAATATAACACTACAAGAGACGTATAGGGAGATGAGACACTACATTGTCTGCATTGTCCCCCCCTTTTTTATAAGATGGAGAGTGGTTGGTCTCTCTATGTAGTCTTGGTTGTCCTGGACTCTCTATTTAGACCAGATTGTCCTTGAACTCACTAAGATTCATCTGCCTCTGCCTCTCAAGTGCTGGGACTAATGGCGTGTGCCACTACGCCTGGCTCATTGTCTGTGCACTTAAAGGACTGAAAACAGTGTGCTAATCCAATAAATCAAGCCAAACTGACAACTATTGACCCAACAAAGACCCTTCTGCTTTTTAATTTTATTTTAAGAACTTATTTTTATTTTTCAAAGTTCTGTGCATGTGTGTGTTTGACTGCATGAGTTCATATTACGTGCACACGTGTGTTCTCGAAGGGGAGGAGAGGCTTTGGATCTCCTGGAACTGTTGTTTAGGTGGTTGGGTGACCCCCTGATGAAGATGAGGATGGGTTCAGGTCCTCTGTAAGAGCAGCAGATGCACTTGAGCGGATCCCACTTCTGTTTAAGAGTGGAGCTTTCTCTGAGGCAGAGTCCTTACTCTGTTTCTGATATCAGAAGGAAATTTAACAAAATTGTCTTTAAGACCAGAGACTCTCCCTGATATCCCACTAAAGCAAATTTCTGTTTTCTAGAACTAGGATCTAGAGGTAGAACAGAGGAGAGAGGATGATGCTGATGCTGATGGTGACGGTGATGATGGTGGACAGGATGGTGATGGTGATGATGATGATGAGGGTGATGATGATGATGATGGTGGTGATGATGATGATGATGATGAGGAGGAGGAGGAGGAGGAGGAGGAGGAGGAGAGAAAGAACAAAAGGCATACAGAATTTCTCACAGCCTCACGGACGGGACTTGAGAGCTCCCACTGGCTCCTTTCCTGGAGGAAATGCACACAGGCAAATGCCATGCCCCCTTACTGGTCTTCTCAAGGCCACTTCTAGTTAGTGTGTCTTCCTTAGTTCTTCTCACAATTTATCATCAGTGTTTATTGGATCATTTTATTATCTGTCTGGTTCTCTCTCCCTCCCCAAATACCAGTCCTGCCATTGGATGCTCTCTCCCAGTTCTCAGCAGAGTTCCCTGCATATGACAGGCATCTAGCGAAAACAGGGAAGGCATCAGAGAACCTGAGAAAGGAAGACATAAGAGGCATGAAGGACCAGTCTTCCTCAGGTTTCCCTGCCTCCCTGGACTCCACTGTAGATATTAGAATTCATGTATTTTATTGGTCAAATTGTTGATCAAACACTGAGGGAACTTGTATTGGACATGAGATTGGGGTCTAAGATTCCATCCTCTGCCTCATAGGAGCTATTTAACCTCTCTGGGAGGCAGGGGAAGTGGCATTGGTGGGGAGTGGGGAGGTGGGGTGGGTGGAGCCACTTGGAGCGTGACCACAGAGTAGTGCTTAGCATGATGTAAGGTCTAGGTTCGGTCCCCAGTGAGTGTCCCAATCGACAGCGGTCACCCACTAAATGGCAGTTCCCTCCCATGTAAAACAGAGTTGGGCATACCTACATCAAGTCATCACCGTGAGGCCTGAATGAATAATGACTACTAAGCTCAGTTTCCGGTACTGCATAGGAAGCCACTCACTAAGTGCCTGCTCCTTCCTCCTGCAGCGATGCCTCACCAAGGAGAGATCAAGTCTCCAATGCCACAGTGGGCCTTTAGTCATGTGTGAGAGGGCCTCCTGCAGAGAATGTAGTGCCAGCCTTCAAGTCTGCGTGAGAGAGCTGAGGAGGGATACACTTTAGGGATACATTTAATGGTTCGCCCAATCATTATATCATGACCCAGCTCACGGCCTTGAGTACTATAGTGTGGTAGGCTAGCCCCAGTTTCCAGACTCTGTTCATTTACTTGGCCTTTGTAGTCTCTGACGTTCTCCTGTCTACCCAAGAGATAGTAGCTGTAACTGCAGCTAACAATTCAATGCCACAGAGCAGTTGTAATCACTGAGCTTAGCATGGAGAGTGCCTTAGCTAAAGTAAGACCCGTAGATGTCATTCTTCTGATCTGTCCCCAAATTACTCAGAGGCTAAACTTGATCCAAGAGAGGTTCATGGAACATTGAGGATTTTCCAGCCAGTTTAATGCATCCAGTTTCTTCTCATCTTCAAAGAACTCTAAAATACCTTTCCCATATTTTTACTCATTGTCAATTTAACACACCCTAGCTGTAGTCAGAAGAATATACCATACTAGAAAATTAACTGTCAATAAAATATGGTGGAGTGTTTCTGGCTCATTTAGCTGCTGTTTGCCTATGTTTTGGTATGAGATTCTTCTTTGTATTCCTCTACTAGTCAGGAGAGTTTTCTTCTTGGTCGTTCTGCTTGGTCCTACCTTATTAAGGCTTCCTGCAAAGCAGGAAAACCTCTAGGAATAGTGAAGAGATTGACAGCTGTGTTCAGCTGGAACTAAATTCCTGGCTGTCTGGTTCCTGAAGGGTATGAGGCCCACGCTGTGATCAGCATTGAGACTAAAGGAGCACATACTGTCTACAAATGATTCTTGAATGAGTAAGTCAGTGAAAGTCAATGAACTGGTGCACCACCCGTGGGAAGGCTTGTGTGCTGGTGATTTGTGCCCAACACCACCCATGGGGCCTCAGTGGTCTCCCGAACAGAAGAACCAGGGGCGAAGAGAAGCTAGTCTAGTTGCTCAGCTAACTATGGGCCCAGCAAATATTTAAGACAGTTTGAAAAACACATGTTTGAATCCAGAAAATGCTGAGGAGGGCACGTGGCAGGAAGATGCATCAGTTCTTTGGGCACACTGGATGAACTTGAGTCTTCCTTCATCTTCTTAAGCTATGCTTACATTTTACACCATGTAGTGGCAAGACATTTGTGGCACAGACTTCTCACACATGTTGAAGTCATACACAAGAAGTGTGCATGTTTCTGAGCATCTGCTTCCATAACCAAATCTGCTCACTCTTTAGCATGTATGAACATATCAAGGGCTTAAAAATTTGAAAAGTTTTGAAGAGAACAAAGCCAGTAGTATTCTATGTCAAAGTTTGGAGAGAACAAGGAACACAGAGGTGGAATAAAGAGAGCAAGAATCTAAGCAGTTTGAGGATAATGAAGCAAGCCTGTTACTGGGATGAGGCAGAGCAGTGAGACCTACAAGGACTTTAGTTTGATGTTGCTTAATGTCTGAGGGAGGAGGTCTTGGAACATTGGTGCAGGCTGGAGGGAGGGAGGAAAGGAGCAAGGGAGGGAGGGATATGATGCAAAACTGCTTGGTGACTCCCTTCCGCTCCCTTCCCTTAGCCCTAATAGGTTAGATGTTGGAAATGAGTCCTGGGAACCCCCAGGCAGGCTGCTTGGTCATGCCCCAGAGGATGGCCGAGCTGGAGATTAAGTCTGACCTGAACCTGGCCATCTGTTTTAAGGCCAGAGTCTGGAGGGAGCCTGCACTTGCTCAGCAGGTGGACTGGTTAGCTTAAGGCTCAGATTGTCATAAGCTGTCTTTAAATTTCTCCCGCAAACCATCACACACTCATGTACCTGAAGGACCTAGATTTGACCAGATGTCATCAACCAGGTCATTATGTCAATCCAGGTGAAGATTCTTCTTTGTTTATTTGGTTTGGTTTTCTCGAGACAGGGTCTTTCTATGTAGCCCTGGCTGTCCTGGAACTCACTCTGTAGCCCAGGCTGCCCTTGAACTCGCAGAGATCCATTTGCCTCTGACTCCTCAGTGCTGGAATTAAAGGCGTGTGCCACCATGCCCAGCCCAAAGATTACTTTCAAAGGTTGGCTACTGAACGTAGAGGTGGTGCCTCTCCAAACCCTGGGAATTACTACTCTTGATAATGACACTCTTCAGGAAGCATGCAAGGACATTAGCCCTGCTTTTGTCTGAGGGGTCAGCTTCTAGAAGGTCTGAGATCCTGTCATCTGCTGACTAGCTCCTGAGTCTGGACTCTATGCCATCCCTCTGCCAGCTGCTTCTCTCTGCGGCAGCAAGAGCCCATCACCAGCCACAATTTATTTTCTCTTCTGAGGTCCTGTGGGGTGGAAGTGGGCAGCAGGGGAGGGGATGGAGTGGTGGAACTATGGAACAATGCAGATTTCTGTTCTTTTTTAAAATTTGTACACACTATTTGATTTTTTTTTTTTTTTTTTTTTTGGTGTATATGAGTGTTTTGCTTATGTGCATGTGCTCCTGAGACCAGAAGCAGGTGATGTATCTGAAATTCCTGGTGGGTTTAAACTTCCATATAGGTGCTACAGATCAAACTCAGGTCCTCTAGAAGAATAGTCAGGCTCTTAATTGCTGAACTGTCTCTCCAGTTGCAAGAACCGGTTCTAAGTGGTTGTGTGGACTCTTGGGTTGTCTTTGAGTCGGTACTGACTGGAAATCAAAAATTAATGATACTAACTCCAGAATACAAGAGCTGTGGGCAAAGAATAAAAGTCTAGAAATAGTGGAAGTACTAAGTAGTGAAGAGCAGAAAGGCAGAGAAAGAACCAGAGATGATGATGCATGGGGCAGGGTGTGGCACGCACTCTTGTGGAAAGCCTACATCCAGTGCAGTGAGCAGGCCAAATCCATGAGAACATCCTCCCATCCGCTGTGGTCTGGTCAGGGTCCCATGAGGCTTGCCCAGTGTGCTAGTGGGAGCTGAAGCCCCAGCTAACAGCCCTGGGGTGTAGCAGAATAGCACCTGAAGCTGAAATTCTAGATCATAATTCATCCAGTGTAGTTTGATGGAGACCTAGGGCTCCACTCCTGCTCCACCTGATGCGTCCCCCTCCCCCCATGGCTGGGAGAACACAGACCAGAGAGGAAATGCCTCCACAGCCAGGGAGCATCTATCTGCGTAGACAGAAGGGTGCCCAGAGAGACGCTTTCTGCTTTCTGTGCCCTGGGATCAAGCATTTGGTGGTGACAGTGATGTCAGGGTCACTTGAGGTCCTACTATGTTGCAGGCACATAGTGTGTGTTTTCAGCTTTAGCAGGATATAACTCCCAATGTACAATCCCACCATCAGATGTGTATTTCAGCAATTGTTTTGAATAATGCAAAGCTACATGACAATCACCACAATCAATATAAAAACCATTCTTTTTTCTGCCTCTTAAGAACTATCAGCTGTCATTTCAATATATGGGCAGTGACTTGTCTAACTTTTTTCATGGATATTCCAAACATGTCTGGAGAGAGGACTGTAGGATTCCTGGCCACTAGTGTAGTGTAATTCTGTCAAGGTTCATTCATGCTGTAGTATACATGTAGTGTACATGTAGTAGACAACCCTTCCTTCTCAGGGCTGAATAATAGCGCATTCTATAGGCGAGCCACATCGTATTGACTGATAAGTGAAAAGACTTGTAGGGTTGCTCCCTCTTTTAGGTTGTAATGAATAAAGCGGCTATAAACATCTGGGTCAAGTGTTTGCGAAGGATGTGAGTATATTTCATTTAATCCTCGCCATAACAAAGCCAATTTGGAAAACAATTGCAGCCCAGTGAGGTTTGAGCCCGAGGAGAGTCTCCCCATTCATTCTGATCAGGAAAGAAGGACGAATAGGAGGAAAGGAAGAGGAATTTCCTTCACCTTTTTCAGGTCATTGTACCTGGAGAGGAAGGAAAGGCATGGGTGAATTTGCGTCAGCTGCTGCCTGCTGCTCTCTCTGGAGCTGGGACTGCAGTGGGCTGTTGGCCAGCCTGGGTTTGTCCACAAGCCCTGGAGGGATATTCCCTGTGCTTGTCTTCCTCATCATTTCAACGACAGACACAGAGTAAGGTGAAGGATGTATGAAATGTTTTGTAGTCACAGAAGGAATGGGACGGGAAGACTCTGTGACAGTGTTACCATCCTGAGAGGTCTCCCTCTGTGGGTTCTGCCGGCAGCAAGGAGGAGGCCATTCCAATTACCCAAAAGAAAAGCCACCGAAGATGTGAACTGGACATGTACGGAGAACAGCTCGATGGCGCACAACTAGAGGGTCACAGAGACTACTACCAGCTTCACTTCCTTCTGGCCTCAGGGCTTTCCCAGAAAGCACTCTGATGTAGACGGGTAGATGTCGTGCCTCTCCATTAATGTAACTCTGATGGCTTGGCAGAGCTCAAGCCCAAATGGGTAATCATTGACCTCTGAAGGCTCTCTGGGGCACAGCAATAGAAGCTACAGGAAGACTGGTCCTCAGCTATTTCATGGGCTACCTCAAGCTGTGTCCTTCTCTTTACCCTTCAGGAACCTCTATGAAGTACACCCTTGACAGGGCTCACAGGAGCCCAGGGTGAAAGGCAGTACAGACAGTTGTGTCCCTGGGTCTGTGCCTTCTATACCTCTATTCCTTCAGGAGTGGCAGGACTCAGTAAGGTAAGCTTAGGCTCCATTGCTTCATATCTCCAGGGTTGTTGCAGCTCTGTCTGACTGTAAGGTATGTCTGAATGTCCTTCTTCATCTGAAGAAGCTGACCTCTTCAGTGGTTATACAGCACCTAATGACAAGCAAATAAATGACTACCTTTACGTTCAAATCCTCAAACCTACTTGTCACATTCTGCTCTGGGGACTCAGTGGGACTGGGACAGGAAAATAGAAATCATCAGCTAAAATATGGGACCAGAAGCCTTCCCACACCCCCTCCAAACACAGAAGGCCTCTGCTTCATATGTGAATCAGGTTGAGCTGAGTCGGTCATTGTCTGTGGATGCAGAAGATGGATACGGGTTTCCCTGTTCCTCCTCTCCAGGCATTAGTGGATGGTTTCCCTTCTCAGGAACACCAAGGCTTGGAATTCTATATGTTTTCTTTAAAGCAGAGCACAGGTCTTGTTGCAGACAGTGCTTGGGGCTCACATGGAATTCATTTATTTCTGGGCTGAAAGAAGCAAGTTGATGTAATAGAACTCAAACCACAGAGAACCAGAAGGGTCAGACTAATAACAGGGTTTGTGTGCACATAATAAATACACGTTTTTATAAACATTTAAATTCTTTCATGAAATTGCCATGCCATTTGAGGTGGGTGGCTTGACATGTGAAATTTAAGAATAGTGTCATTACAGATGTGTCCAGTTTCCAGAATAACAGCCTCCACCCAAACACGCACTATTACGGGATACACGAGTGTTTGGTGATTATTTGATTTGCAAAAAATCGTTCTTCACTTTATAAAATAATCCACTCTAGGATTCCTTTAAACATCTAATATCCTCCTGAGTGTGTAATATGACTTCTCCACAGTTTCTGTCCCTATACTGCCTGCTGAGACTGTACACTGGTTTCAGGGTGAGGTTATATACCCAGACACCTCCAGTATAGGGGCTCTCTGCTTATAGGAAGAGGAATCAAGGGACCACCAGCACAGAAAATCCTCTGGATCATTGTGTTAATTTAATTTTAAATCCTAAATTTATTAGGAACCAGAATTTGCCGTTAAGACAGATACTCTCAGGAAGGCCTGGACTGTGACCAAGTCTGAGAATTTGAGTTAATTTCATGAGAAGCAGAGTGGGTCCTTCTGGCTCTCCCTATGGAAGAAAGAGTCTGGCCTGGCCCATCTATTTAGGATTGTACCCAAGATCTGTAGAGAGCTGTCCCATGTCTCTAGACAGTGGCCTTGTGTGTTGGGTATTCTTAGGTGTCTTCTTCACTGGCTCCTCGCCCTCTAAGCAAACCCAGAGGCAGGTAGATCCTGATGGGGACACAAGGTTCATTCATACCTGACTCTGATAAGCCTCACTTCACTTTAGATAAAGGCAAGGAACTTTGGACACCCAGGCCGCCAGGGAGCTGAACAAGGTTTTGTCTCAGAACAACTTCTCAGGCAGTCTCCGTGACACACTCACCTGCCCACTCAGGCTCCACAGTCAGTGACTAAGTGCTACGACTCCAGAGCCCCTGATCTGACATTGCTACCATGTCTTCTTGAGGATCAAGCTTTGTGAGTCTTCTTTTCTTTCCTAGAGCTACTTATTTCCTTGGAAAATGATACTGTCTAGGCCTCTTGCTCTGCCAAGCTGGGGTCACTGGGTACTGGGGACAACACAGAGGACAGAGTTGGGGTTACTGCCCTCAGACCATCACAGAGTAAATATATGTTGAAATGCTCAACTTATGAAGAGGGTATAATCACACATCATAGGGAAGGGCATGGTCAAGCTGACATTTCAGCTTTGTCAGGAATGATGGTGAAGTTGAGGCCAAGAAGTCAGGTGTGTGCAAGGGGATGGTGGAGGTGGAACATCAGTCGTCTCGCACAGAGGAGGGAGCATGTGAGGGAGATTTGAGGAGGGCGTTGTTTGGCTTCCACTGCAGGAGTGCAGCAGGGGTGGATCACCACATGCATGTGTCTGTCTTTTTGCCACCGAGTCTCACTCCCATGCCTAGGCATGACTTAGCACTGACTCCGCAGCCAAGACAGTGTGTCCTCTGCTACATTGGCGAGTGCAGTGGGCTCAGCTCTGTGTCACCAGCAGGTTCTCCCGTCCAATGAGGTGGAGTGTAGAGAGTGTGTGGGGGTCCTTCTACCCTAGCTGTCACCATCAGAGTGAACTCCTGCTTGTTAGAGGTGCAGAAACCGTGTAGGTATCTATTGGCATCTCCAAATGGAGGACACCATTCCTCCAGCCGCAGTCCACTGCCTGCTCCAGTCATACAACCTGTAGAAGGAAGCAGAGATTTTGATGGCATAAAGTCTTCCCCTGCATCCACAGTTATCTCTTAGTTCCACTGGCATTTTGACCATTTCTGAGCTGTCCAGAACATTGAGTGGCTCATCTTGTGGCACCAGTGACCCTCAGATCCAATCCAGTGTGCCCTGTGCCCTTCCCTCTGAACTCCACCCCCATACCTTCTATTCTCTTCTTGGTGCTTCTGCATAGACTCTTCCTTGATCAGAAAACTTTTCTCTCTCTCTGCTAGTCAGATATTCCCTCTTGATCTCTTACTAACCCTGACCTTTTGAGTGATTTCTTACACAAGGCAAAGTGACGTGTGCCAAGTCACCATTCCGGCCCACAGCGAGCAGGTGTTGAAAGCGTGTTTGTCTTCTCTTGTTATTTACAGCTGTTCTGATTACGCTTGGGGATTAAAAACAAAGATTCTTCTAATCTCTATGCTTGTTTTTCTGCTTTGTGACCTTGTGCAAGCTGTTTAACATCCCTGGTTTTCAGTTCTCAGGGTCTCAGAACTATTATGAAATCTAAATGCAAGGATATAGGTAAGGGACTTTTGCATCTGGTCTTGGCTTTGGGGCCCCAAGATGTCCCTATCAGAGAAGCACTACTTATGTTGTGCTCCAGGGGGTGCTGTACACACAACATGCAGCAGTGTCTTCTGGGGTGACCTGACAGACAGAGAGGCACCCTGGGGCCCTTTATTACCCACACTCTCAATTTTCAAGGGTAGGGGGCTTTATCTTCATCCATTTGGGATCCAAGTCTCAATTTTTAGCTTTCTTCCCTGTCAACTTAGGATCAGCCTACTCACAGGTAACAAAGCAAAGCTTTCCCTTGGTAAAGCACTGTGCTCATGGGCTTAGAAGTGAAGATTGTGCAGAACATTGGTGAAGCTATCCTTTAATCTCAGCAGAGGCAGGTGGATCTCTGAGTTCCAAAGCAGCCTGGTCTACAGAAGTGAGTTCCAGGACAGCCAGGGCTCTACAGAGAAATCCTGTCTTGAAAAAACAAACAAGAAGGAAGGAAGGAACAGAGGGAGGAAGGGAGGGAGGGAGAAGAAAAAGGAGGAAGAGGAAGAGGAGAAGGAAGAGGAGGAAGAGGAAGAGGAGGAGGAAGAGAAGGAAGAGGAGGAGGAAGAGGGGGAAGAGGAAGAGGAAGAGGAGGAGGAAAGGAGGAAGAGGAAGAGGAGGAAGAAGAGGAAGAAGAGGAAGAAGAGGAGGAAGGAGAAGAGGAGGAAGAGGAGGAGGAAGAGGAAGAAGAGAACGAGGAGGAGGAAGAGGAAGAAGAGGAAGAGGAGGAGGAAGATTACTTAGAAAAAGTCCTGAGAACTTCACTGTGTGCTTCTGAGTTTCCATCCTCTCCCCGTCCCCTCTCCCCAGAGTTCTATTCTCTGTTGCCATCTTCATAGACCCTGGGCGAGTGCTACATATATATATATATAAATTCTGGATAAAGTAGAGACTATGTGTTCTTCTTTGCCTAGTTGTGACATGTCACCATTTCCGAAGGGTCTTAAGAAACAGTTATGAGGTGCACTAGGAAATCTGCTGGGAAGCCACACAGAAGACGTTCCCAGCATCCAAATGGGTGCCTTCTAATCACACAGCAAACGTGTGCTTCCACTAAAGACTGGTAACACCTCACCTCACAGACATCTTCCCTGTGTGCAGCTTGTCTGCTCCCAGCCTGGCTTTTCCAAAGGAATGATAGCACTCCTGTGCCTCCCACTGAGATCCAAAGCAGACGTCTTTCTCTGCATGTGAGAACTGTGATTCTCTCAGGATGCACAGTGACCCCCAGAAACCAGTTATCTAGATAGCATCTTAAACCTGAACTTGCAGACTTTATATCATTTCAATGACCTTTTGTGCACCATTTGGTATCTTCCTTGACCATTCACATTTTTATAGCAAAGCAAACCAATGTAGACTGGTGCTTGCACATGTGACTTCTGCCAACAAGCAGCCAGGAGTGTCAGATTTCACCATTTGTAGCCAATGTATCTGTCTGTCTCCACCTTGGGTTACATGCTTGGCTTTTTCATATGGGAGCTAGGGATTTGAATTCAGGTTCTTTATCCTTACATAACAAGCACCCTTACCCCTCAGACCTATGGTGAGCAGGGTGCTTGTGTTGATGATGTCTGTGACACTGTTTGTCCATCAAAACCTGGTTGTGGGTACCAGGGAAGAAGGGCTGCCTTATCAGAGAACAAGTATACACAGCAGTGATGCCGGTCACACTCTAGTTAGTTGCCATGGCGAAGATCAGCATTGTGCCTAGGTACCAGGCCTCAGGTCAACCTTGCTAGGGATTGTCCCCTCCCTCTATTCCATTCTCTCTTCTCTGAGAAGAGGCTTCTGCCTTTCTTATTGACCAATTCATCCTGAAATGATCTTTGCCTCCTAGGCTTTCCCTGCCTATCAGAAAGTGGGCTCTGAAGCCAGTACCCCCCCCCCACACACACACGGTCGGAACCTTTCTTTTCCGCCCCTTTCAACAGCCTGTTCTTTGGTGTAGTTACCATTTGACCATGAGGTAGTCCCTGGTGGTGAGAGCCCTGCTATTTGGCTAAACTGATGTGCTCTTTCAGTTTGGGAACCATCAGTAACCATTGCCACTGCCTGCTGCTTGCTCTAGGGACTTTGAGTATTCTACTATATGACATTTGGAAAGATAACATTAGAGCCATCTCACAGATGAGGAAACTAAGGCTTTGAAAAGCACAGTGACTTTCTTGGCTCACCTGGTCACTAAGTGGCCCAGCTAGAGTTCAAGTCCAGGCCCAGGGACACAAGCCGGAATACTTTGACCTTGCCGTGTTGCATCTGATCATTGCGTGCCCTGGAAACAATCTCTCCCAAGTCCCCCATCTTAAGTTTTGCTTCCCTTGCAAAATGCACCGACTCATTCTGATAATGGGCTGCAACTAGATGTCTTTCAGACACCGACAGAGCACTATGTGCCTGTGAAGGCACTGATGCCACCAGACCAGATGGCTCCTTCTAGCTTGTTCCCAAACTCTCTTCTGGAAGGAGAGGGGAACCCAGGAAGGACTATGTTGCATTCCCATCCCGGATCAGCTACTCTGGTTTCCTGGGGGAGAGGTCATGAAGCACAGTGACATATTTTCCCATGCACTGCCCAGTTCAGCTTGCCAAAGGCATGGGGCTCAGATGCCCTGGTATATACCTAGGATGGAAGGCTGAGAAGGACTAAATCCAGCTAACCTCTCTAAATGAACTAGAGCAGTGGTTCATAACCTATGGATCTTGACTGCATATCATATCCTGTGTATCAGATATTTACGTTACAATTACAATTCATAAGATAGTAGCAAAATTATAGTTATGAAGTAGCAATGAAATAATTTTATGGTTGGGGGTCACCACAACGTGAGGAATTGTATTAAGGGGTTGCCACATTAGGAAGGCTGAGAAGCACTGAGTTAGAGGCTCAATTATGACAAGGACATCAGAAGTAAGTTCTAACATGCCCAGCCCAAGGTCTGCAACTCTGTGGTCTTGGGACGATCTAGTGGCAGCAAGGAAGCCAGAGAACTGGAGATTCCACAGGCTCTGTGGATAGATCCACAGAGTTGCAGATCCAACTGGGAGGCTGTTTTCAGACATCCTCAGCTGATTTCACAGAAAAGAGGAAGTCCTCTACAGAAGCGTGTGTGTGTGTGTGTGTGTGTGTGTGTGTGTGTGTGTGTGTTTTCTCTTTAGCAAAGGTGGGCTCAAGAGGTCAAACTTAAGACACATTAGTTTAGTGCATGACAATTACTGAGTGACTCTTTGGGTGCAGCTGCAAAGCAGTTCCTTCTTTGTCCCTACCATGGCACCTGGTACTTAGTTGGTGGTCAGTAAGCAGAGCATGTGCTCAAGTCTTTTGATTAAGACACAAGAGAGGATGCACCAGACTCCCAGGGATACATTGGTGCGGAATATCCAGAGACATTTGTTGACATCAGTTGATTCTTGGACTGGGACAAGGCAGAACGATGAAGTTCCTCTGCATCAGAGTTACCAGGGGACTAGAGAAAATCATTTGACATCTGCTTCTGGGCCACCTAGCTCACATTTCCTACCCTTAACATGAAAACTTGACTCCCAGAAATAGCCTCGAGTTAAACTGAGCTTGTGTAGGAACTGTGAAACATTTGAGTTAAAAGGCACAATAGCCACTGTAATTCAAACTCATGGGTAATACAAACATTGACCTGCCACTCTCTCTGCCACTGAACAGCCAGGGCTGGGAAAGAGGCGGGGTGATAAATGCAGCAAGAAACCCCAGCTCCACGTGTTCTCGGGTGGATGCCTCAAACAACCCCTGCACGTAGGTTCTCATTAGCAGGGACCATAAGCTTGAGAAGAACCAGTTTGTTGGAATGGATGCTGCATGCAAGTGAAGAGTGAGTTTTTACAGAGTCAGAGACCCTGAAGGAAGATACATTTGGTTTCAGGGACCTGGTGTTTCGAGCTGATTTAGAAGTATGAATTGTCTCTGGAACTCTGATAGAAGGGGCATCCTTCTCAGAACCAGATTATCCTGTGGATCTGTAGCAAAGTCAGAAATGGCTCCCGGTACTGAGTTTGGCCCCTGCCTGACTTTCCAGCCCTAGGCTGTACCAAGCTCCTTTAGGATGCTAGTATGAGTTCCCCTGGATCTTTCTGCTCCCATGCGCTTGTTTTTCTTCTGTTACTCCTGCCTGGGAGACACACACACACACACACACACACACACACACACACACACACACACACACACACACACACAATTAAATTCAGGTTAGTCACTGTAGTACACAGGAATGCCCCTCCTAAGACAGCTTTCCTGCAAGAGGGGCTGATGGCAGTATGGGTAACCACCAGCTCTCAATGTTTACATACACGTCTATCTATTTATCACAACTCGTTTGTGGAGTTCTTGCTACCTGTGACTCTAACACATCTTTAGGGGCTGGCTTCTGTGTCACTCTTCTGTTCTCAATAGGCACTCTCTGGAGGGTACCTGCTTCTTCTCATCACAGTGACAGTCCTCTGTGTCTGTTCGCTTATGGACTCATCTGTTCACTCCCCCTACCCCACCTGGGAGCTGCAGGCTGTCAAGGATGGTGTCCGTGTGGTCAGGCATTTCTTCTGTGATGTCTAGCACAGTGGTTGATACACACAGTCATGTCAACATCGCCATGGACAAATGATAGATGAATATGTTAATGTATACAGGTGAATATGTTAGCGTATGCAGTTGGTTGGATCCATAGTTAATGAGAATCGTGTAAAGAAGTTGTTTCAGGGGATTACACCGACCACAGTGGGTTCCAACATACTCAGCTCGCCTCTCCATTTGACTATGAGCCCCTTGAGTATAGGAAGAGTTGTGTTTATCTTTCAGATCCTAAGGAATAAGCAGACAGCCAAGGAGCAGAAAGTATAGGGCAGAGTCTTGTTTTCTGCAAATGTCCTATTTACAGGATAAGAAGGCTAGGACATAAAGAGCAAGCAGCAAGAATACAATCCACTTGTTTTGCCAGCTACCAAGGATACCTGGGTAAATATTAGCTAATGTGAAGCCCTTTGCTTGCTATTAAGATTTACTGATTTCAATTGAAAGGAACCTAGGTGCTGGGGCACATTACATAACCTAAGACACCAATGATAATCTCTAATTGCCCAGTCGCTCACAAATGCACATCGGCTCTGTCTGTGGTTACATTAAATGGCACAGTCCAAGCAAAGTGGGATCTGCATAATAGCATATCTACTGTGTGATTGATGGGTTTGGTTAGTGGATGGATTTACCTGTTTCCTTGGGCTATCTTAGTTCTCCCACTCTTTCAACAAACAAATCAACATCATACGCTAATCCCGCATGTGTTAAGCTCACCCCCAGTAAAGTCCAGTTTTTCCAGATTAAACTTCACAATAATATCTCACAGTTCTTACATAACAGTGGCTGTTGTATAGGGAGCTTAATGTGGTATCTTGTTTCTTCCTGGTGTGATCTTATTCTTGTCTTGCAAACATGTCCCCATCTGTGACTGTCCATCTACCTGTATCTTTGTGATCACCTGGAAAGGTTAGTACTCAGTATGGTTCAGAAACTCAAA
Source organism: Uromys caudimaculatus (assembly GCA_028551405.1). NCBI lineage: Eukaryota > Metazoa > Chordata > Mammalia > Rodentia > Muridae > Uromys > Uromys caudimaculatus. The sequence goes on along the minus strand of CM052706.1, from coordinate 83,188,148 downwards.
TGGGAGATTGATGATAACTAATTGTTTCCAAGCCAAAGTTATTTGGCATGACTTAGGAGAGCAGGAAGAGAGCTATAGAGCGTGGCAAAGGAGAGGGAGGCCATGCTGGCATCCAGTCCACGTCTGCTGCCCAGGACCTCAGCTGGTAGTTTGTCATGTCTTAGCATGACGGTATTCAAGTCATGTGAGGTGAGAAAGAATATATATATATACCTAACTCCAGGCTTGCTCTGAGAACAACCACTTATGTTGGTTTAAACCACACAGCTCCACTCTTGAGTTAACCATTGAAAGCTACTGCAAGTAAACATCACTGTGAAGCTTAAGGTTCATTAAGGTGGGCCTAAAAGAAGTCAGCCTTTATACAGACAACGCCAAGCAGCACCACTTGCTTGCTGTGCTCGGCATGGGTGCTTCAGATCGGAGTATGTTCAGAGTGCTGGTGAGTGCAGACCATCTAGGGAAAACCCTGTGGGCCGTTGCCTGCTCCTGTTTTATGACTTGGGTTGCCAGGAAGTGAATGGTTTATTTTGCTAACACCGTCAAGGAAAACCTAAACTTACTGGGGACATGTCTTCACTTTACAGGATACCCTTCCCCTTCAAAGTGAAGCAAACTTTAGAAGGGCAGAGACGGGTGGAGGGCAAGAAAAGCTCGGAAGTTGATGTTTTAGAAGTCATCTTGAATTGTAATGTGTGGTGGAGCGTGTGTGGGTTCTGTGGATAATGCTGACTTTGGAACTGGTAATAGGTAAGAGTCAACTTGTGAGGACGCACGATCTTTCACACGTCTGGTCAGGAGTATCTGTCACCACTGAGTATGGGTCAGGCTGCTCCTTGGTGCATGCACAGTGGACAGGAGTAGCTGGGGTAGAAGTCTTTGGCCCCTGTGCCCCACTTGGGGCTAGCCCCTAGTCTGACTCTTGGGGACTTGAGGTCAGAGAGGGATGGACAGAGCTCTCTCAGTGTGTGCAGAGCTTGTTCGGCTCTCCTGGTAACTCGTTCTTGTCCTTATTTTTAGAGTTTGGCTTTTACAGTTCAAAACAGCACTATGACTGTGGTTTACCTCTCGAGGCTTCCACTTTGTGTGGCCACTGTGTGTGCTTACCTGGGTGAAGGCCAGGAACAAGACCCTGAGGGATATCACTTTTGTTTAAAATGTGTCACCAAGCTAGTTTCACTTCCTAGTTCTTATGAACAAACACATTTTTGAAGGGGGATTTTGAGATCTATTTTTAAAAATATCTTTGCATTTAATGAAAAAGTACCACAAAGACAGTGTTAACCACAATGGACACACCTTGATTTTTGCGGGGGGGGGGGATGATGAGGCAGGGTAGGGGAAGAGGTATTCTAGGCTTAAGACCCTTGAGTTTCACTGTTGTTAGCTGTTTAGGGGAAGGCCCCATCACAGTTTTGCTGGATCTCTCTCTCTCTCTCTCTCTCTCTCTCTCTCTCTCTCTCTCTCACACACACACACACACACACACACACACACACACACAAACACACACACACCTGTCCTTGACAAGAAACTGGTGATTAGATGTTGTTCTGAAGAGGGCTGAATTGCATTCTGTTCCTATGTGTTGTTATCCCACATACACTAATGGAGAGCGTGGTGAGCATCCAGTCTGAACTAGCCAGTGGGCTCTAGGAATGAGATTAAACATGGTCCTACCTCCATAGAACATCAGGGAAGTCAATGTTCATCAGCTTGGAGCCCCTTTGATAGTATGGAATATCAGTGACCACCCTCATTCTATGTCAGTTGGGAATCTTGGCAGAACATGGTGAATGAGTAGAAGCGGGTATATAGATCCTCAGACAGAACCTCTGAGATCACCTGGCAGGCTGTGAGTGCTGCTGAAAACAATCAAAAGTAATTTAGCCAGTCCTGTCCTCAAGGGTTCTAGGGATGCATACTTTTAGGATAGGGTATTTGACAAATGAGCCAAAGCGTGACTAGAACTGGTCCAGAATGAAGGCAGTGAGCTGCTGTGCCTCTTCCAGCCATGGGTTGGCTCTATGACTTTGGAGAAGTCACTGAAACTTGTTGAGTCTTAGTGCCTTCATTTACAAAAGAAAATCCAAACTGAATCAGAACGTCTCTTGACATATTGGTAGCAGCAAAGAAGACAATTTAGGGATATATTGATACCTTGATATATTGATTAGTTTTCTTTTTCAGTTACTTATTTTTATATACTACAAAAATATGAACAGTCCTCCAGGTTTATGATATTACAGAAATTATTGTATAGCAGCAGGTTAGATTTTAACACAGAAGTGATTTGAATAATAATATCCAATAAATAAAAGCACAGGTTCTATTAGGTCACCCCATTTTTAAGGTCCTGTGGGACAGACTGGAATCAGGAAGTATTTGACCATATTGTCTGTTAGTAACTTTCCACTTGATGTCTTTCTCACTTTCTATGTGACATAGAGGCTATGTATGGTATATTCTGGCATCCAGAACAAATGAGTTGGCTTGTGCAAATGATTAACAAGCCTGATGATTTAGAATTTTTCTTTTCAGAGGTATTTGGGTCCGTATGTGAGTCACCTACTTTACCAAAGTGACAACTATAAATCTTATCAACCCCTCTAATGTGTTTTCAGATCAGGTCACTGACAGAAAGGATGTTCAAACACCTTCGAAGATGGTTTGTCACTCACATATTTGGGCGCTCTCGGCAACGAGCAAGGTTGGTCTCCAAAGATGGAAGGTGTAACATCGAGTTTGGCAATGTAGATGTACAGTCAAGGTTCATATTCTTTGTGGACATCTGGACAACTGTACTCGACCTGAAATGGAGATACAAAATGACCGTGTTCATCACAGCCTTCTTGGGGAGCTGGTTCCTCTTTGGTCTCCTGTGGTATGTCGTAGCGTATGTTCATAAGGACCTCCCAGAGTTCTACCCGCCTGACAACCGTACTCCTTGTGTGGAGAACATTAATGGCATGACTTCAGCTTTTCTGTTTTCTCTAGAGACTCAAGTGACCATAGGTTACGGATTCAGATTTGTGACGGAACAATGTACCACTGCCATTTTTCTGCTTATCTTCCAGTCTATTCTTGGTGTGATCATCAATTCTTTCATGTGTGGTGCCATTTTAGCCAAGATCTCTAGACCCAAAAAACGTGCAAAGACCATTACATTCAGCAAGAATGCGGTGATCAGCAAGCGTAGCGGGAAGCTCTGCCTCCTCATCCGAGTGGCGAATCTTAGGAAGAGCCTTCTGATTGGCAGTCACATATATGGCAAGCTTCTGAAGACAACCATCACTCCTGAAGGAGAGACCATTATTTTGGATCAAACCAATATCAACTTTGTAGTTGATGCTGGCAATGAAAACTTGTTCTTCATCTCCCCACTGACAATCTACCACGTTATTGACCACAACAGCCCTTTCTTCCACATGGCAGCAGAAACACTTTCTCAGCAGGACTTTGAGTTGGTCGTCTTTTTAGATGGCACAGTGGAATCCACCAGTGCAACCTGCCAGGTCCGCACATCGTATGTCCCAGAGGAGGTGCTTTGGGGGTACCGTTTTGTTCCCATCGTATCCAAGACCAAGGAAGGGAAATACCGAGTGGATTTCCATAACTTTGGTAAGACAGTGGAAGTGGAGACCCCTCACTGTGCCATGTGCCTCTATAATGAGAAAGATGCCAGGGCCAGGATAAAGAGAGGCTATGATAACCCTAACTTTGTCTTATCAGAAGTTGATGAAACAGATGACACCCAAATGTAGCAGTGGCTTTTCCACCTACAAAAAACCTCCCATGAACCTAAGGGCTAGCTGTGTTCAGAAGCATCCGGCAGTTGGGGGTCTGAAAGCAGGATGAGAACCTGCGAAGTCCACCAGCACAGTCACCCCTGAACCCCATGGCTATGCTTCTACAAGACTCATAGCTCTATATGTCTGCAAGAGAAAGCATAGGGTGGACGCATGCAAATGAACTGGCATGTGGAAGCCAGAGGAGCTCACTTGGATCTCCATTATGACTGTGTAAGCTCATACAGTGTTGATGGAAACAAAGTCATGCAAGGACATGTCATAGAGAAAAGTTAGGAGCTTTAAGAAGTTCCGGGAGCTAGCCACATTTCCTGTTTGATTCTATGGATGAGAAAGATGCCATTTTTATCTTAAAGTAGACTTTTAGCAATGGAAAATCTGTCCTCTGAGTTGGGAAGTGAGCCATCCAATCACATACAATCAGAGACTGCCATACAAAGGATCACTAAAGGCTCTAACCTTCTCAAAGTCAGCTGTTTGAAGCCTTTGTCTGAGTCTGGGTCCATGTTTCAGAAGGGGTAAGGTAACATCCAGGGACTGCACCTCTCTGAACTCAAGGTACAGAAGAACCAGAAACCCCAACCAACTTCATAACTAGCCCAGATGTTGCAGCCCATCTGGTGCATTAAATGGAGGCCAAGTCCATTTAGACATCAAATGAACATTCTTGCAAAGGAGAATGTTTGAGTTGAAAGTGTTGGTGAAGAGACTGAAGAGACGACTCTGTTTGTGACGTTCTTGCTGAGCAAGCATGAAGACCTGGGCCTGGACCTCCAACAACCACATACAAAGCCTGACTTAGTAGCACGCCCATCCCTCCTCACCCCCCAGTACTGGGGAGGTGGGGATAGGAGGATATCTCAGGTTTGCTGGCCAGCTGAGTGGGTGAGGCCCCAGTTCAACGAGAGACTGTTTAAAAAATAAGGTGAAGGGGCTAGAGAGAAGACTCTGGCTTAAAGTACAGTGGCTGCTCTTCCAGAGAACCTAGGTTTGATTCCTGGTACGGTACTTCATAACTGTCTATAACTCCAGTTTCACGGCATCTGATGTTCTTTAGCGGCCTCCATGAGCACCAGGTGCATAGACATACATGCAAGCAAAACACCATACACATGCAATTTAAAAAAATAAGGTAGAGAATGACTGAGGAAGAAATCTTATGTCAACTTCTGATCTACACACACACACACACACACACACACACACACACAGAGCATGGTGATGTTTGTTTCAATATTCAGTGGATAGGTTATGGGGCTACAAGTCTGGTAAAAGAGGTTTAATTCCTTCCTCTTTCAAGATGGTGCTGAGGCCTGGGAAAGCAGTCAGCCTGGAAGATGGTGTGATTAAATGGTTCTTGTGTTTCTCTGCCTAGTGGTTGAACTGAAATTCCAGGTATGAAGGAGAAAGGAATGAGATACAGATTCACAGTCAGCATGTTGCCGCTTTCTTGTCTCTGAGGGCCACGCCTACGTCTTCCAAAGGGAACAAGTTAGCAGGAGAATTTACTTCGTAGGATGGTTCTTATGTGAAATGTCTTGTCTGATCATTCCCATACCTGTATTATTCCGAATTCACCTTGGGAAAAAAAGTAGAATTCAAGGCTGCTCAAAAAATCAAAATATTTTTAGCACATGATTAATAAATGAAACTGTATGAGCAAAAAGTGTCACTTATGCATTAACTGTGACTGGGTAACTGAGGAAAATATTCTTGCCAATGTAGACTCTCTCCCGAAGGGGGCAGGACAGGTGGGAAGAAGGCAAACTGCATGTGTTTGTTGTCTAGAGAAAGTGAGCTAGGCTGCAGACAAGTCTCTTCTGGCCCAGCTCCAGCACATCCTTCCAACGTGAGTCTTGGCCTAGAGAAAGACAGCTGCAAACCCTTGTCAGTAACGATAACTTTGTGTTTCTATTTTAGGGGTTGAGTTTGTACAGATCTTTACACATACACTTGTCTTGGCCCAGACCAATGGCACACCATGTCAGAGGCTACAATAGCATCTGGCCCAATGCTGAAGGTTACTCTGTGCCTGTAAATGACATGATTTGCTGACCAAGCTAAAAGACATCAAATATCACAAGTCCAAGGGAGCTGGGATTCTCTGTTGGGCCATAGACAGGAGACCTTACCACTATGAAGCTCCTTATAAACCAGCAGGAATGGTATTCATTAAGGTCATACACCCAGGGTCCACTACCCTGCTCTCTTCTGCTTCCTGGCAGTGTGTTTGGGAACTGCCAGGAGTGCTCAGGAGCAAGCCATTCCTTTGAGGATAAGGGAGTTAAGCACTGTGAATCTTGCTGGTTGGTATGTTTCTGGGCTGCTTCTACATATTCCTTTATCAGAACCCAGGAGCTCTGCCCTTGAACTCTCCTTTTTAATAGACATTCTCTAGACCCATCACACACATCCCATAAAGCTCTTAGGAAGTGGGGTCGGGGGTCAGGCAACTCTTGAGAGTTCTCAGGTGTGCTTGGAGCTCAAAACCAGACTTAAAAATCTTGGACACTGGAGAAAGGATGCTACCAATGCTAGCAATGACACAGAGATCACTGAGGAGACAAAACATATGAGAAGCAGGAGGCATCTGGAGGCCAACTGGTGAACGCCAGGGTGAAGGGTCAGTTCTTTGTTCTAGCAGAGAAACTTTTGTCCCAGTAGGATCTGGGCACATCGGAAACGCTATCACTTATAAGTATACTATCTTACTATATTTACTGTTTATCCACCTCAAAAGAAAGTCTATATTTCGTTAAGAACAACTGCATCCTATGGTACACGGTTATGTTCAAAGTTTTTCTTGGTGCTGATCCCTCTTGGCTTGCCCGATTTATCTCTGTTGCTACAGGGATATTGACATGGAGAGTTGGGTCCCACTTGAACCCTCCTAGTCAATATTTAGAGTGTAGATTTGAGAGGCTAAAGGGCAGAAAGAAAAGAGCAATTCCAGTCATAATGAGCTGGTCATCAGAGTGTCCATTTTCGCCACTAAAAGACTTTGGACATTAAAGATAAACTTCCTGGGTTTGTGACAGGAAGGCTTGGACTATACCCCTTATGAGGTTTTTCTTAAACCTAGAAGTGAATCTCCCACAATGCTTCTGTGACTGGCATGAAGATGCATTCCCTTTCTAGAACAAACAAGAGGAAAAATTTTAATGGCAAGAATGCCAATGAGCTCTTGGCTCCACCCCTGGTCCGTTGCTGTCTGTCTGCCATTACAGGAAGTATGTGTCAATCAAAGCTTGACAGTCAAGATAGAGCATTTTATTTTGGAAGCCAGAAGTTTAAGAACAATGACTGGAATTTCCTTTTCTGTCCAGTAAGGGCTGTATGTCACTGGGGAGATAAAAGTCCAGGGGTAAGGAATAAAGGTTATCGGGGACTGCGCAACACAGAGTCATGCGGGGGGCGTGCAGGAGGAGGACTTTTGGAGGAAATCTATTTCAATGTCTGTCATTAAGTTTCCATTAAAAGAACATTCGGTTAGGAATTCAAAAATAATTTAATCTCTCCAGCCAGATGCACACAGCTGGACTCTTGGAGAGGAGCCCTACAGAAGGGGATTTGTACATTCACTGGACTAGGAACCAGCATGTGCCTCCAGCCAGCCCACCTTTGAATCCTCTGGGTGTTCTGGACACAAGCACACTTCGGGCAGGGAGAAACCCAGCATAGGGATGGTCAGTAAGTGTTTACTCTCCTTAGGTTCGCTTTAAGCGGTAAAGAATCTTCCCTTTTAACAGTTACAGCAACCTTGGGAGGTCAGTCCCATTACCACGCTTATTCTTCATGTGAGGCAGTTGAAATAAGGGTATTGCTTAGCAACAAGAGCTTGTGAGCAGCAGGCTGGGAGTCAGACACAGTCGGTCTACCTGGACAGCCCATGAGTTTCATTCCTCCTCTCTGACTCCTGAGATGGATTCCCCCTCTGAGACAACACACAGGGCCATCAGACATTGACCTAGAATCCACAGGGGTGAATGCCCTTTGTCTGGTCATGCACTTAGGGAGGCGTGAGTCATGGCTAGCACATGTGAAAGACCCTGACCAGCTTAACATGTACTCCTTGGATTATGGGGTTCTTTTTGGGGGGTGGTGGTTATAGGAAATATGCTTAGTAGAAGTCCAGAACTACTGTCAGAGTATTGTAGATTTATCTAGCTTGTCAGTGCAACCAGTTGCATATGTGTGTGTGTGTGTGTGTGTGTGTGTGTGTGTGTGTGTGTGTGTGTGTGTGTGTGTGTATTAGTGCCCTTATTTTTTTTTTTTTAAAAGGACTTTTGACAGCGGGGTGGTGGTGGTACACACCTTTAATCCTAGCACTCACGAGGCAGAGGCAGGCAGATCTCTATACTGCCTACTCTCTGTCCCATGAGGGACACACAGACAATAAGTTACCTTAAGGCCATGTGTTTCTTCAGCAGCTTGACCTGTTGTTGAGTTTCTTACTTTTCTTGTTGAATTCAATAATTGCTGTTTACACTTGTCTGGGTTTTTTTGTTCTGTACCGAGGATCAAATACTGAATGACATCCCCAGTCCAGACTGTTTTCTTTGAATAACTAGGTAAAGAATTCATATGATTCTGATGTCACAGAACAGAGTTTAGAAACACGTTTGTACCCTCATGGCCTAGGCTCTGTTTCTTTCTTGTTCTGTAAAGCGAAGCACTGTCAATAGTTTTAACCTGCTGCCCCTCACTTTCTGAAAATCTTATTCGTAATTGATAAATAATAATAGTATATACTTATGGGAACAATGTGAGGTTGTGATCCCTGTAAGTACAACAGAACCATCAAACCAAGCTACACATTGAGTGGCCATCATCTCCAAAATTTATCATTCCTTTCTTTTTCTCTTCCCTCCTCCCTCTTGGGGGTCAGAGTCTCTCTGGATCCCTGACTTTCCTGGAACTCACTCTATAGACCAGGCTGGCCTTGAACTCACAAAGATCTGCCTGCCTCTGCCTCTAAGTGGTAGGCTTAAGGTATTTCCTTTACAACCAGCTCAATAGTTATGATTTATTTTCGGTAAGGACAGTTACAATTCTCTGTTTTAACTAACTTGTAATATACAGCCTGGCGTTCTTGGGTCCGTCACCAGGCTGGGACGTAGGTCACTACGTGGTCTCCTTTTGGAAAATATAAGCAATACATATGCATTTATGCATCCCACTTCTTTAACAGTGGGCAGAGTTCTGGGAACCCTGTAGTATTTACCACTTAACAGTTTCTCCTAAGGACGATCACTATTTAGAGAGATCTCTATACAGGGATATTTGCTGAGGGTGCCAACCTCTGTGAACCCTCCCTTTTGTTTTTTCATATCACTTTGGAGTGACTACTAAGACCTGGCCCTGATCTTCTGAACCTGAGAGACTGTAACTATGGCTGTCGGGTGTCATTGAAAGCCTGTTTCTTTTGCAAGGCTTGCTCTGCCTACTCATCACCTAAGATGAAACTGGACCCTTAGAAAGAGGGTTCCCAGTGTGAGATAATCTATTTGGAACCAGCAGCTTTTCAAGGTTCAAATCTGGGCTGGTTGAAAAGTCAAGACAGATGTTTCCACTCCAGTACAGGGGAAGGGTTAGCCTGGGAGAGGTGTGTATGTGGGGGTCAGTTTCCATGGTTGTCTTGATAATTACCTTTTAATTAGGGTCCATAAGCTTTTTGGGGGTTCTAGTACTGTAAAATTTTATGTACGAGTACATCACAATTAAAATCAATGAAACTGGTAACGTGAATAAAAGCTAAAAACGAAATATAAAAAATGCTGAGTGAGGTGGAGAAAGGGAAGGCTTGTGAGCGGTTAATCTTGACTCATTGAGAGGGGTAAAACTTGAAATAAGGAAAGGTGGGGAGGTACAGAGCTGGACCACCAGGTGGACACATACCTCAGACTCACATAACTGACAAGGGGTTCTGAGAAATGATGGACAGGCTTGCATGAACAGGGTTTCAGTGCGTGGGTAGATATGTTATAAAAACAGTAGGTTTGGGAGTCAGTCAACTGCCTGCTCAACTGAGCTGAGTGCTTGAGGGTCAATGACATGACCTTGCGGTTCTAGGTATTCTACAGAATAGATCTCAACCTCAGCATCAGGACCAGATAGAGGAAACCAGAGGCAGAATCTGGCTTTCTAGGGAGACAGGATTATTTTGCAATTCCAGTTTTTCAGGAGGAAACTAAGGCTCCGAGGATATTGCAATACACCTGGATGCCAGTGCTCCAAAGAAGGCAAGAAGGGGTTGAAGCCTGGGGCTTCTGCCTTCTAGAGTTCCAGGTGCTTTATTACATGTCTGACCTTCTTGGGGGGTTACCCTGCAAATTTCATGCATTGAATCGTTGCTTCTGAAGGGAAACTCACCTGGAAGGGGGCAGCAAAAAGGGCGGGGCAGGGCAAGGAAATGTAGGGATGCAGACTCTGATAACTTTGATGTCCTTGGGTACCAGAGGCAAGAGACATCTGCTCACACATTCAAGGAACTGAGAATCTCTCCTGGTCTTTATAGCCACTGTGTTGACAGTGCGGCCTTCCTTTATGGAGGATAAAGGAGGGAACTTACTACTTACTGCATGGCTGGGGACCACCAACAATGCTGTATTTGGATGACCCAAAAATGTACTCAAAGAAACCCATTTATTCCCATAGTGGGCTCAGATCCCCACATCACCAGCTGAGGCTAAGGCCGAAGAGGTAGAGAATACAGCGTGAGGCTCAGGGGTTTGAAGAAAGCATGTTACACCTTAAAGCATATACCCCACGTCACGCACTTGACCCCTTGACCTGAGACCTCTTCTCTACCTTCAATTTCATTTCCTTTGCTTTGATCAAATGCTCACTTCCTCCCATGGCTGGTTCATTGCTGCTCTTGGCACCCGGAAACCCAGAAGCTCAGCAATGAATGAGAGCTGAACATACTCTCATTTCATGCTGTTCATAGACAGCTAGAGAAACCAAGGGCCCCAGCAGTGAGGGAAGCATTTCTGCTGACTGGTTCCAAGCTCCAGACAATCATCAGGTGTCTGGGGAATCAGGACAGGAAATATATTGGAGGGGAAGAGTAAAGGGTAGGAAGGGAGCCCACCAGGAGGCATAAGCAAGTTGACTTGGCATTGTCGATGAAGTGCGCGTAATGGCCAGCAGATGGTGCTATTTACTTCCAGATCCCAAATGTAAGCTTAACCTGGTTGAAGTTGTAGCCACACCCAGGAAGCTCTTCAGTAGCCTTTATAATGATTGCAGTATTTAATAGGGAGACACACATATGTGTCTCCTACCATTGTTAGGCTAATAAAAAGAAAGATTTTTAGAAAACTAGACTGTGGCGCAAATGTAGAATGCTATTGCAGAGTACACGAGGGTCTATGAGATCCTATGTGCTTTATGTGAAATACTGTTATTACCGCCCGTCTTACAAGAGAGGAAACGAAGCTCACAGAGATTAAGATACCAACTAATTCATGATCCATATGTGTGAGTCAGGGCTGGGCAGGTATGTATCTATGTGTGAAACATTTATGTGGGGTTTATTATTGGCAGGCACTGTTCTAAGTGCTTTGCAAATATTTTCTCATTTAAGCCTGCAACAGCAGTAGGAGGCAGAACAATCTCTCTGGCACAAGCACAAGCCAACCTATGTCAAAATCCGTGGGCTTTCCTTCCTCTGTAACAGGCAACCCCCACTGTCTTGGAGCTTGCTTCCGAATCCTGGCACCCGGAGGCTTCCATATGAATTTGGTGAGTCACTGAACCTCTTGAAGCTGGAGATTTCTCATCAGTAAGATGATAATATTGAAAAGAGCCACACATTGCTGTGGGAAACAACACCAGAAAAGCATCTATTGAAACAGCGTTGGTTACACAGTGAGAGTCTATGGTATGGGGTTATTATTACCAGATACATAACAGCTTAATTCACATAAAGATATATATATTCATATAAGTGTATTTGTATGAAGACTCCGAAGTAGCCACAAACTCACTAATTTGTTCATTCATTCATTCATTCATTCATTCATGCATTCATTCATTCATTCATTCATGCAGTGTGTTTTGGAAGCCGGTGGTTCTGAGAATAACTAAGACTAGAGAGAGACAGCTATGAAGAAAACAATTGTGAGCTCCACCTTCTGGGACTCACTTCATAGAGGATGAACACAGAAGACTATCGATTAAATGCTTCTCTGTCGTTTTATTATTAAGAGGAATTCCAATAGTGGTACAAGCATCAGGAAAAGCTAGAAGGGGTGATGGGATAGAAATGGACCCAGTTCAGGAAAGCTGCCTCCAAGAAGCGAGTGCTGGGGAGGTGTGACTGGAAGTTCCAGGCACCTATCCCACGGAGGTCTGTGGTCCTCAGCCTGAGGAAGCAGTTCTGTGCAGGGTCAGGGTCCTGAGTCTGGCTCCTCTCTTGGTTCTGTCCCCAAGTGGCTATGCCACTTCCTCCCCGTGGGTCTCTGAGAAGAGTTTTGGGAGTACAAGAGCTGAATGGGAGCATCTTTTCACAGATCTGTATTCAAAGGGGTCATATTTGTCCCCAGATGTCCACAGTGGTGAAATACACCCTGGAAATGAGCAAATGACAGCAGTCACATCCCTCTACCTTTGCTCCCTTCAAAGCCATGCTGTTACGCTTTAGCAGGACACTACTGGGGTGGCAGTTTATGTGTCAGGCCTCTCCGTGCCCATGACCACCCGAGAGCCTGGGTCCCTCTGCAGACTTCTGGAATGAGGATCTTCAAAAGTCCTAGAAGGTTCGAAAGACCAGATTATCAGCTACAAGTTTACTGAGTGACAGAGCCAATGGACCACATGTCTTCAAATTCATGTCCAGCTTGGAAGTATTTACACATGGTTGTTATCCAGAATCTTCTGAGGTTGGTGGCAGATGCGAGGTTACAAAGATCGACTGAGCCGTCCCATCCTTATAAACCTAGGCTTTGCTCTGCACATGGCTAAATCTGCTAATATCCCCACCTTGACAGGACACTTTCGGCTTCCTTGAGTCCTGAGGCATCCTCACCCTGGGATACTAGGGACCTGTGACCAGCTGTTCCTCCCTAAGATGCTCTGTAGGAGTATACAGCACGGTGGTGAGCCTGCCCATGTCCGTCCATGTTCTGGGTTTCTTTCTAGGTGTTGGAAAACCATCCTGGCTCTGCAAGGCTGGCCTGGAGTATGTGGCTTGAAGACCAGTGTTAGACAGAATGGTGTGATCTGGGGAGGAGAGGGAATAGCTGCCAGGGAAGTACAGAAGCACAGAGGGCTTTAAGTAGATTCTGGAATTCTCCTTTACAACTCTTTTCAGATACTGCTAGCAAAAAGGCCACTGGCTCAATGGCAGATGCCAAGGTCAGGAATGTGTTCTTTGGCCAAGCAATGGCATTCCTGGGGGCTGGGTTGGGGAGAAGAGGTTTATAACTTGTTGATGAGGATGGGGCACCAAATCTCTAAAACAAAGCCACAGAAGATCGGAGCCCTCTCTCCCTATTTCTCTAAATTCCAACACCTCAGTTCCTACCCCAGACTCTCACAACACCCGTGGTACACACCATCCCTTTTTTGGGGTTACTTTTCCTCTCTCTCTCTGGCTCCCTTTATCATACATTCTCCTATTCTTCATCCTTTCCACCCTTGGCACCAGACAACTCCCCCTGGCTGCCAGAAGGGTTTCCCTCCTCCTTTGGTGATGCTCGCCCCCCCCCAGTACTTGTACCTTGTACCTTTTAAAGTAACTGAGACCAGTCCTCCCGCCAACACTCCCCCCCCCCCCGTCTTTCTGTCCGCTGCCTGACCAGGTATAAGGGGGAGTTCTCAGGGCTTGGGGAGCACAGTAAACCGAGGAGCTCCCCCAGTCAGAGATGTCCGCTCTACCCTAGGCGGAAGGCAAGCGAAATGCAAATAGGACCACAGGGAGGTTTCAGCTGTCTCCTGAACTGACCTCCAGATCTCACCCCGAATTAACATCCTTTCGAGAAAACTCTATCATCATAGCCAGCTCGCCCAGGACTCCTGTAGCCCCAGCCATCCCTGCCTCCTCCCACTCACTATCCTTCAGCCTTGCCCCACGCCCTCCCCAGCCTGGGACTGCGCCCCCAGCTGCCCCTGCGCCGTCGACCCTGGAGCCCCCGCTCTCCGGGAAGCTCCTGGACCCCGGGTGCCGGAGGTGAGCGAGCCGCGGGGTCCAGCGAGCAGGCTCCGGCAGTCTGCGCGCCACGGTCCAAGGCAGCAGGGTGAATGGACGGCATCCAGCCTGGCCGGCATTTTGAAAATAAAAATAAAACAGAGGGAAAAGAAATAAATACTAAGGAGTGTGCCAGAAAGCCAAAACAAATACAATGGCGCTGGCTTCGAGGCCGGGCGTGGGAGGCTGGGGGGCCTTTGTGCTCCCGCCCCTGTGCCTCGCTCCTAATTGAAGAAACACAATCCCGGCCGCCGACCCGCCGGCCGACAGGGCAATGACGACGGCCACAGCCCCGCCCCCGCCCGCAACAGGGGCCAGCTTGTTCTTTGTGCTGGCAAATATTTATTTTGGTTCGAGTGGCCCCCTTTCCACAAAGACCACCTGGTTGTAATCAATAACACCTATTTTCAGATAATCTGCTGCTCTCTAGGAGAGCCCAAGAACTCACCCAAACAGAGCCCTTTTCAAAGGGCATTTTAAATGGGCTGGATTCACGGAGGGCTGGGGCAGGGACTCGGGTAGGGGCGGCAGGAGGGGCAGGGAGACAGGGCCTGGGTGGTCAGGAGGGAGCTGGGGTCTGGCTTGCCAGGTGGGGCTGCTCCGACCTCAAGGGGGTGCTGCTTGATGGTGGGCTGGGGCCTTCCAGGAACCTTTTCAAATAAAACCAACTGGAAGCCTTTATTTTGGCAGGGCAAATGTTACTACAAAAGTAGCTTCTAGAAACTCTGAAACAGCCACCTCTGCCTCTGTTCTCCAAACCGACATCCATGCAAGCTCCCAGGAAGAACTACCCAGAAGTCCCTTCTATAAGCTAAGAGGCTTCGCCTGCCCATTACAGAGCTATTAATTTCCAGGTTGAAAATGAAGGAACTCTCAAGCTAGAGTTCAAGACGAATAAGGCCTGTCTCAAAACAAGAATAATATTAACAACGAATGCATGTCCACAATTACAGCGGGTCACATCTGGGGGTTCAGCAGGGAAGAGAACAGACAACACCCAGGCTCTGTGGAGCTTGGGGAGTAACAGACAATAAGGGACTTGGATAAAATCCTAGTGTGACTCCCTTTGAAAACTGTGAAGTGCCTTGGGTGAGAACAGCTCCCCTTGTGGGTACTTGTTTTCTGGAGAGCAGATGTCAAAGGAGGTGTCCACAGGTAGAGAAGGCCAGAAAGGGGGCGGAAAAGGCTGCTCATTTAAATATCCCAGAGGGCACAACCACGGGCCAGGGGCCAAGTCCACCCACTCATGTCCTCTCAGAGCTTTGGAGCCCTCAGCTATGAAAAACACTACCTTCTGGGTTTTTAAAGGATTGAATGAAAATCAACCGAGCGTTACTCTCCTTCAGCCTCCAAATGGCACAGTGTCCTCTAGATCTGGTGGAGATGTGTAGTTGTTTTGTAAAGTAAGGTGTTTGTAGACTTTCCAAAAATTCAATTTTCTATTTTAGGATGAAGCATGGAGACCAAATACCTTTCAGGCCAGAATGCTCGTGAGAGGTGCCACGTTGGGTGCTGTCCTGGCTTCGTCAGGGTGCCCAGTCAGGGTGCTGGCCAGATCCACTGCCCCATTTGGGTATTGCATTAATTACACACAACATTTGGGCAAGGAACCGTGGGTATTATTTCAAGGTTCCTGTCTAGCAAGGATAGTGTGTGTGTGTGTGTGTGTGTGTGTGTGTGTGTGTGTGTGTGTAGGCCAGAGGAGAGCCTCTAATGTCGTTCTCTAGGAGATGTTCATCTTGATTTTTGAAATAGCGTCTCTCATTTCACTGGTACTCACATAGGTTAGACTAGCTAACCACTGGGCTCCAGAGAGCTTCCTGTCTTCTCCCCAGTTTTTAGATTACGAATGTGAGCCATCAGCCCCATCTTGTGTGTGTGTCTGTGTGTCTGTGTCTGTGTGTCTGTGTGTGTGTCTGTGTGCTCCGAGGATCAAAGTCAGCTCTCCATGCTTGTATGGCAAGCATCTTACCACGGAGCTCTCTCCCTAGCCCATACCAAGGCAGGTTTCTAATATGTTCTAAGTTCTCCACAAAGCTTGAGCAAGTACCTGTCCCTCAAAACTCAAAGAACCCACCTCCCATGACATCTTGTAACAGCGTAGAGATGTTCTTTGTTTCTGTGTGGTCAGGTTGGCTGGGTGGAAGTCACAGAGAGGCATAGAGTTTGCACAGTGGAGGCTAACAACACAGCAGAAAAAACAAATTCCAGACTGTCCCGGCCTTAGCCCTTAACCCATGCCTCCAAGCTGCTCTAAAACATTCTTCATGTCTTAATGCTGTGTTCTTAATCCTCAAAGATGGCCGGAAAGGGGATGGGCTGATTTATTTACTGTTTGTGTGGGTTAGGGCAGGCTGGGGCTGAATCTATGTCACTGGGCTTCATCAAGGATGTGGTGCTCTGGTGAGCTGTCCTTGGGATTGGTTCTCAAGGTTTCATTCGTGGAAAGATTAAACATGAGTGCAGATGACACAGTGTTGGTTCATGGCCCAGGAAAGAGTTAAGAAAGGGGTGACATACAGGCAGCAGGGTGGTGTGTTGGAATTTGGGGGTAATTGAATTTGCTGTGTAGCCAGCAGTTATGACTTGGCTCATCCTCTGGCTCTTTGGTCATAAATCCACTAAGACCAGGAAATTCCATAGTTAGGCCAATCTTTCCGCTTTTCTCAGAGATCTGAGTGGTTAGGATTTAGTGAGGGAATCATATCCACCTTCTGGAAAGATGGTGACTTAGAGTAAACTAAGTCTTGCACTGAGATGGCACTGGATATCCTGCAACTCTATGCAACTCCTTCATCTTCCTGCTGTATTTCTCCCAGGACAATGGACAGATCCTCACGTGTAAGGGCCACTTGTCTATCTGTTCTGATTAACAGAGTTCTGGAAGTGGAATTGTTTCTACCCCAAGGGACCTCTTGCATATGTAACAAGGCAGTTGCTCTAACTCAATATCTCTCTATTGTCTTCTGGACCCAAGCCACTTGTAATTAGCTGCCAATCATCCGGATAACTGATCTCTTGAAGACTAGGTGTTTCTTCCAGAGCAGGATTTAACCTAAGTGCATGTGTATACAAATATGGTTTTTACATCAAGGTGGAGGGGTTTTGTTGTTGTTGTTTTTGTTTATTTGTGGAAACTACAGATGCTCAATAGATCTTATCTGGAATTAGACAGGCCTCTGCCGAGGAAAGGGGCCTAGCTCGGCCTAGATGAAGATCTGCTCAGTGCAGGGTGGCCGGAGGGATTATGGTGTCTTTGGCAATATAGCTCATTGTAGGGATGGAAACCCCTGGTTTGCACTCTTCCCTTCTCACTTCCACTTACCTCTGAGGGTGTTGGCCACAATAGATGCTATTGCAATTGCTCAATTGAGTTGGATCCATTAGAGTTTGAGGCCCTGGATTCTAGATAGGAATCATTGGTTTGTAAAGATCTGGTGTAAGAACAGACTGAGCAGCCTCTAGAAATACTTTTCGGGGGTGCAGGTTTAAGCTATTATGCAATGAATTTAGTTACACAGAAACCTGCACTCCCCACAGCTCGGGATTCTCAGAGTGGCGCCTGACATAGATGGTTGTATGTTCTATTTTGCTGTTTTTTTCTAAATGACAAACCTTTACATTATGCAGAGAATTGTGTGATAAGTTTATGCTGTGGGGGAAAAACATAGAAAGAGCAGAGGAAGGTGAAACTGTCGGGAAAAGCATCTGGGATGTATTGCTAGGATATATGTGATGCTTGATTAAACATTTCTAGAAGCCAGGGGCTCTGGGCAGTATAATAATTATGGTGGGAAGAAATACTGCATCGACTCGGGAAAGGAATTAACACCAAGCAGGGATTTGGTAACAACTGCTAGCAAATTATAACAGTGATCAAGTCTGATGTTTTGGCTGCATCGCCCCTGGTTTTGTTCCTCTGCACATCTTTGGTGTTAGCAGGAACGGAACTGACCCGACACTTCATTTTGCTTCTCAGCTGGGCCTTCAGCCCTTTCTGTCTAGCAGGTGCAATTTGATAAACAACAGACATGCACTGGAGCTTTTTGTAAGCCAGGCACGCAGCCAGACGGAGTCCCTGCCCTTCTCTCCCTTACTGTCCAGCGGAAGACACAAGCTTTCAGACACAAAGAACTTGGGCCTTCTCTGTGCTCTGTTATATTGCTCAAAAGATGTGAATCCCTTCCTCTAGTCTAACTTCATAACCCAGAGCATTGCTTCTCCACACTTCCTAGTCCTACTCCCTCTCCAGTTCACTTCTCCTCTTCCTCCATGTTTTTCCTCCTGGAGAGAGCAGTGTTAGACATGAGTCATTTAGAAAATAAAGTTATAATGGAACATAAGATCACTAGGAGGAAGCCAATTTATAATTACTGTTTTCCCCATTTCTGATATTTCCTAGCTCAGAAATTACACATGTATGTGCATATGTGTATGTGTAAATAGAGGCAGATAAAAGCCACAGATTAATAAATCTTGTTATCTATCCTGCCTCTTCAATCTCTCTGCCTCCTGAAGCTGTAGGTGTGTCTGAGCAGGACAAGTGTCAGCCTGCAGTGGTGCAGAGCTGACCGGATGTGAGCGGTAGTGCTCAGCAGGGTGAGACAGCTGCGGTGGGGTGGTGTGTCAGCGTTCCACCAAGGCACGCTGTGGACTGGGTCCTTGTGGCATGTGGTGTTAAGCTTGAACAAACTACAGAGGGCATACACTGGGGTAGACTGAGGGGAGGTCCGGGGTGGACCTGAGCAAGGAAAGGAGCCTGTCACATCTGAGTAGGGAGTTCCACAGAGGAAAGACTGGTTATTGGCAGGGGAGTGTACTCAATATGTCCAACGAAAACCATGGTTCTCATTACAAATATGGAAAGGAAGAAGTAGAGGAATCCTGCGGTGTCTGATTGGAAATGAACACATCTGAATGAACTCAGGGTTTTCAATATAGATTGAGATGAATATGGAGTGTGTACATATTTGTTTATGAATATGTATACATGAGCATATGTAAATGTGTATGCATACATAGTATATGCGTATTACATATATGCATATGCATGTAATGCCTGGTGCTGTCCTCTGGGAGAGCTTGGAGATAGGACCACTAACAATGGGCACACTTAGCACCTAGATATTGGCTTTGAAAGACCATTTCCCAGGGCTGGAGAGATGGCTTAGTGGTTAAGAGCACTGAGTGCTCTTCCAGAGGTCCTGAGTTCAATTCCCAGCAACCACATGGTGGCTCACAACCATCTGGAATGGGATCTGATACCATCTTCTGGCATGTCTAAAGACAGCAACAGTGTACTCATAGACATAAATTAAATAAATAAGTCTTTTTAAAAAAGAAAAAAGAAAAATCGTTTTCCACTAAAATGATCCAGGAATCCCTGAATTAGGGACTGGAACCCTAAATGTGTTTTTGAAGGAACAAGTAAGGAAGTCAGCATCTGTGAGCTAAAGTTGAAATCCACTTAAATGGTTTCCTATTGGGCCAAAATAATCATCAAATTAATGAGAAGAACATATCCAAGCCTCTCAATAAAACTGGAAGACACAAGTCATTAGAGATGTACCTTCAGGGGCACTTATTTATACTTAAATACACACACCTGAATCAATTGATGCGTTAGAATTTGATGGTGGGGGATATTCCCATAATTCCATGAGGTACATCTGCACAAAATGCTAATTACAAAAGGGAAAAAGTAAATTTTCAGAAGAGCCTGAAAAAACATCATCTCTTCCACAAACCATCTAAACAAGCCCATTGGTAGCGAGATACATTGAGAGCATGTCCCTGCCCATAGGCTGCCAGGGGAGGAACCTAGTATGACTGCTATGATTGTTGCTCACATAGAAGGCAGACGTAACCATGAGCACACACAGGAAAACCAAACCCTGGGGGTTATTCTACACCGTGACCAGCCCATGGCATTCTAAATTTCCTAGGTTCTAAAAGTCAGGGGAAGACTGGGCATTCCAAATGTCACTTGTGACTCTGGGTGGTCCTCTCTTCTCCTACGACAGACAGATGATAATGGGCTGGCCTGGTGGGACAAGGCTGCTCATTTGCGTTACTATGGAAACTGAGGCAGGAGGATCATAAGGATTAACTTGGCTACAAAGTTTAAGGACAGCCTGGGCAACTTAGTGAAGTCTTGCCTCAAAATTGAGAGTAGAGCAGCAGTCTGAGAATGTAGCCCAGGGTAGAGCTTGCCTAGCAGGGGTGCGACCGGGTTGGTTAAACTCAGTTCCACAGTTGGAAAAAAATCTGGGCAGAAAGAAAAGTGATTGGTGCCTGAGAGTGTGTGGAAGTAACCTGTCTACGTTAATTTCCTGGTTCTCCGGCTTGTGGTGGACTGTGGGAGGGGACTGATGCTTGACAGAAATAGACACTCAGGTATCCAGAGCTGATGGAGCATTTATCAGGAGCCTCCTCTCGAACGGCTCAAGAAAAGACGTTTATTTACATTTTTCCAGCTGTTTTGTAAGTCTGCGATGACCTCAAGGCTTTATCATTTTTGTCTTGGTGTGTGTAAGTATGTATGTATCAGTGAATGTGGTATATACAAATTTGTGTGTGCAGAAGCAGGCTAGTGCGCACATCCTCAGAGCTGGAGAAGGCTATCAAGTGTTCCATTCTATTGCTCTTCTTCTTACTCCATTGAGACAAGGTCTTTTATTGAACCTGGAACTAGACCCACAGCTGGCAAGCCACAGGGATCCAGACTCTTGTCTCCCAACTCAGGTCCTCTTACCCTGGCAAGTGCTCTTATCTACCAAGCCATCTCTCTCCTGTCCCAAATTGTTGAAATCTAAAACTACTTATTATGTACAATAAAATAGCATATTGCTGTTTAACACACACACTCTCTCCCTCTCTCCCTCTCTCTCCCTCCCCCTCCCCCCCCCCCCCCAGGCTGGATCTCTTCACTGAACTTGGAGTTCCCTGATTGGCCAGAAAACTTCAGGGACCTGTCCGTCTCAGCCCCACCATTGCTGGAGTTACAGATGCAGATGTCAATCTTGGCTTTCTAAGTGTGAGCTTGGGATCAGGATGCGGGTCCTAATGTTTGCCCAGTAAGTGCTTTATCCGCTGAGCCATCTTCTCAGCTCCTACTTTAACTCTATAGTATATCAGAAGGACCAGAGCAATATTTAAAGTTTTCAATGATAAAAAGGAACTATCAATCGACTAAGACATCCATGTAATACTTTGAAGTTCCGTATTTTATTTTAAACGGAGAGCACTTTATTACGTGATCTTACGTCAATTCTTTGATAACCTTGATTGATACTACAACACTCCTGGCTTTACCCATGAGGAAGTGAACCTCAGAGACAGGAATTCCTAACTCGGGGGGGGGGGGGGAGCTGGATTCACAATTCAGTCTTGCTGACTGTGGACCCTCTCTTCTGTTTCACTCCACATTTACAAGTGACCAGTTACTGTGAACCAGTGTCACCACTGTGGCAAACAATAGAGAGCCCACCTTCTATGAAGCCTCTGGGGAACTGCAGGTCTGTGACAGTGTTGGACACAAGCTTATCAAGGCAGAGAATCCCAACTGCCAGCTTCAGTTTCTTAGCCAATTTAATGGTCTAGCCAATGTTTCTGACAACGTGCATTCTTAGCTCCTGTTTAGGCCAGGCTCTTTCATTTGCGGACCCTGTAGCTTCTTGCATGCTCTACTGACTCGAGATGACCACACAGAACCAGTGAAGGACAAGCACCCGCACAGGACACCGTGAGGCTGGGGATGGCAGAAATACAAATACCCTCTGGAAAACTCAATCTCCTCTCATTTTTCATTTATTTGGAAAAAAAAAAGCCTTCCTGACCACAAATCAAAAATCTACATTAAATGCCTGGACAGAGTGGCTACCAGCTACTTCAGTTTTAATAACGTCCCCTGAGAAATTTCGCAGGTGACACTGTCTATACACACACACTTCCTGTGCAGCATTTTGCAATGGACTTCCAGGTTGTTCTTTGATACTTCATAGGATCACTGGCAGGAGATCGTTGGCATCAGCTCCCTAGTCAGTAGGTACTGATAATTTGTCTCCAAATGAAAGGGCCAAAATCTGAACGCAGGGTCCCTGGGATCATATCCACGCTCATTTAATCTCCCAAATTATCTTTCTCTCCCCCACTAAGAAGACACATGCATTAACTGGGTTAAAACACAGAAGGTTAATCTAGCAATTGTAGGTAAGTGAGTGCTCTCACTGGGAATGTGTATTCCCCCAGAGCTTTTAAGCTAAGTGTAAATTGACTATGTGCTTAGGAATTTGCCAGCACAGACAGACTGTAACAATTAGACAGGAGGCCCAGTAGGAGTAAGAGAGGGAGACAGACCTGAGCCCAGACATGAGCCCACATTTCTTTCAAAAAACTTCCCTTCATATTCTTTCTCAATTGGCTGAAACCCTGGAGGTTTGTCTGGCTGAACCACTTCCTCTCAGAAGTGGCCACCCTCCCAGGGAATCTGGGATTTGTAGTATTCTAACCAGCTGACCTTTCTAATCCTTTAGAGGAACTGTGGCTAAAGGCATGAAGTATCCATTTCAGTAGCCTTCTAGTGACAAAATGCTCAGTGTGTGTTTTCACAAATCACAAAGGCCTTCTTGAATAAAAGTGAAGCCTCTGTGCTCACCAGAACCCCACTCTTGCCCCCCTCTAGTCTACACCCTCATTCCTGGTCTCCACAGACACTCCACCTCTTTTCTACCTCCTGAGTTCTAGACACAAACCCCCACTCCCAATGACATAAAGGAACCTCTGTGAATAGTCAGACTAAAGCAAGGTACAGGATGCTGGCTGGCAGCAGACGCCATGCTCACAGACCATGTCCCCAAGCACATTCTTCCAAAGTTTGCTTTCCCAGCAGTTTTCAAAGCAACATGTTTGCGTGATGGTTATTAATAAAAAAAACATAAGAGAAAGTGGTATGTGACAGCAATTCCTCAGAGTCCAAACTTTCTCATAGAAAGCAGGCTGGAGAGATGGTGGCTCAACTGTTGAGGGCACTTCCTGCACATGGCCAGGGTTCAGTTCTCAACACCCACATGGTGACTCACAACCAGTAACTCCAGGAACAGGGATGAAACCGTCCTCTTCTGACCTCCGTGAGCACCAGGCACTCATGTGGTACACATTCATACATGCAGGTAAAACACCCATGTACATAAAATAAAGTAAGATAGGTACATCTAAAAAAACTTTAAAAACCGTATTTGTACCTTACAATTTGAAGGGTATTAGTTTCAGAAAGTCACGGAGATACCCAAACCCCTGAATGTTCAAGTCCCTTATATACAAAGGCATGGTGCTTCTATATGATTTGTGCATTATATATTTAAATCACTCTAAATTACTTCTATTGCTTAATGCAATATAAAGACAGTGGAAATGATTGTTATACTGTATTATTTAGAGAATAAGAGAATCTTGTATATATAATGCTTTATATATATATTTATAAATGTTATTGTATGTAATAACGAGATATATTTAGGGGGTAATAAAATGTCTGTACACGTTGAATGCAGATGCAATTTTTAAAAATAATCTTTGATCTGCCATGGTTTTTAAAATATCTACAAATAATACCTTGCTTTGGTTGTGCTTTACTTGGGATTAATGGCTATTGTTTTCTTCCTTGGTATTCTGGATCCCTCTCTCTCACTTGGTTTCAACTGCAAATATTCTGTGTATGAAACCACACTTCATTCATTTGCCATGGGCAGAACTCATGCGTTACACTCATTCCCCAACTGTACGCAGATATTATTGGTTAGATAAAGCTACGATCACTTTAAATGTTCTTAAACTTCCAGTGTTTTTTGACTTCTAAAAATGTTTCAAAGAAACAGATATTGAAAATACAACTTCCGCGGAAACCTCAGCTTGGGCCACAGGGCTCCACAGCTAATCAGCGCCGGGATCGCAAGAGCCAGGAG
>CM052706.1:83138480-83163685 GCA_028551405.1 Uromys caudimaculatus | reverse complement strand
GGTGGGAGGAGGAATTCCCTCACAGAGGCGGGGAGGGGGAGGGGACACGGGGTTTCCAAAGAAAAGGGGAATCATCGGAAATGTAAATAAAGTATCAAAAATAAAGAAAAAAAAAAAGAAAATACAACTTCCTTTGGGTATCAACAATATTTTGACAAAATTTCTGCTATAGACTGAATATGCCCCTTTCCCTGTAAAATTCATATATTGAAACCTAATCCCCAATGCATGGCTATTTGGAGGTGGGCCTTTTTGGAGGTGACTAAGTCATAAAGAGGAGAGATCATGAACAGAAGTAGTATCACATACATACATACATACACACACACACATACATACATACATACATACATGCACATGCGCGTGCGTGCGTGCGCACACACACACGTTGCCAGAAGGCTGCTTGCTGCCTGGAACTGTGTGACAGGACAGTGAGAAGGGACCACCTGTGAATCAGGAATAAACAGTGAGTCCCCCATCAACGCCAAACCTGCTGGTACTTTGGTATTGGACTTCTGAGCTCTAGAACTGTGAATACCTCATTTTTGTTGTTTATAAGCCAGCGAGCCTACAGTAGTTTGCTATAACTTCTCAAATGGATTAAGACATCCACCTGCTCTGAAGGTCTGTGGACAGGTTCGTAGCTGAAGTGGGGACCTGGAGAGGATCAGTTTCCATTAGAATCCCTCGAAGGGTTGCTGTGCCCTCTCTGCTTTGCTGCCACCATTAATCAGATGTTACAGCTTTCATGGCATAAGTGCAGAATGGTAGCATGGGATAGCAGTCAGGATGACATAAATGCCTGTTGGGGGGGGGTTTAGCTGAATGTCTGTGAGCCAGCTGATACCCTTCAATCTGGACACAGCAGGAACTAAATGTCAGTCCTCCCTCAGCGAATGCTTGAAGGACAAAAGATCTCCGCTCCTGTGGGGACAGACCAGCTTCTGGAGTGTGGAATGAACCACCATGTCACTCAGGATACAGGATTGAGAGAAAGAGTTACCGTTTTGTGTAGGAAGCAAACCTCTTTAGAGGGCTAACTAGTGACTGGAGAAATGTGTCAGGAGTTGAAATTGCTTGCCCTCGAAGACATACGCATGTTCTCCAGCATCCTCGTTGGGCATCTCACATGGCAGTCAGCTTATAAATGCCTGTAACTCCAGTTCCAGGGGGTCCTGCATCCTCTTCTGGCTTCTCTGGTTAACCAGATCTACTGAGGTGGCACATATACACAGACACCCAGACACAGACACAGACACAGACACAGACACACAGACACACACACTTTTTAAAAGGTGAACTATTGGTGTGAGCACCCTGATCTTACAGCAGTGAGTCAGGGATATGTGCCTCTTATTTTCCCTAATAGTACTTTGTATATTTGCAAACTAACATGAGACCCTTCAAGTTGACTATAAACATACCTAGCTTGCCTCGTGTTTTTCTATGCCTGAGCCATTAATGCTAAGTCATTATTCTTTTCTCTGTTAGAAGGCACTAGGAAATCCATATATGAATGTAGATATATGTGTTCATTTCACTAATGGTCACTGTTTCTGTTTTGAATGTTGTTAGCAGGGATGACACAATATACAGAAAAAAATTAGAGAATAGAATGTCAGCTTAAACATTTTCATATCGCCTTCTAAAATCTCGTCCTTTTGCTCCTAATAAATATTTAATCTTATTTTTCTCTGGACAAGTGTGGGTTCCAAGACTATGTTAAAGACACAAAAATCTATAGATGCCAAAATCATTTATTTAAAATGACACACTGTTTACACAAACATTCTTCTACTATCTTTTAAATCATATCTAGTTAGTGTATCATATCAAGTGCAAGGTAAGCACTTTCTAATTGGTTGTTATAATACATGATTAGGTAAAATGCCAATAAAAGAATCTGTATCTATTCAGGAAACATGCCATCATTCATTTATGTGTATGGGTGTGTGTGTCTGTGTAAGCATGTGCTGTGTGTGTGCAGGTATTGGAGGAGGCCAGAAGAGGGCATCAGATCCTTGGAAGATAAAATATAGGCAGTTGTCAGTCACACCAAGTCAATTCTGGGAACCCAACCCGGGTTCTCTGCAAGAGCAGCAATTGCTCTTAACCTCAATAGCGCTCTCTTTACTTCCCACAATTTAAAACACCGTCTGAATAGTTTTAGTCATGATTGGAGGAATCTACAACTGTCTATATGTATACATTTTGTCTGTGCAAGATACCTATATCAAGAGTATGTGCTTAGTGTATTTTATAATGTAGGGTGCATGTTCTAAAAGTTGGGGATCAGTGTTCAGAACTCTTCTCATCTTCAGGGAGACCTACCTGGTCTAGAAGTTACTCTGTGGGACGACCAAACTTCTTTAAGGGGTTTCTAGGGTTACTAGTTCTGTGAGAGTCCCTGCAACATCACGGGTTAGTTCTAGTTTTAATTATCTTTGTTAAAAACGAGAGAAACAAGATCGTTAACGCTGAAGCCACTGGAAGCAAGCTTCTCTTTTGGGCTGAAAAATAGAGCCGGAAAGTCTTCATAAAACCATAGTGTGGGGCTCAAAGGAAGCTAGATTTTTTTTTTAAATTAATTAATTTATTTATTTTTGGTACTTTATTTACATTTCCAATGTTTCCCCTTTTCTCGGTCTCCTCTTTGGAAACCCCCTATCCCCTCCCCCTCCCCGCCTTTGTGAGGGAATTCCTCCTCCCACCTACCCGCCCACCCATCCGGAAGCTAGACTCTTGTGCTGCAGCATCATGTCACCTTCTTGGGGGAACAGAGTCAAATCTACCCAGCCAGGTCCTTGAGAGGCTGCTGCTGTAGTTCCCTGGATTCAGTTTACCTATGTTCTGTCTCTCACTTACAAAGGCCATGAAGATCCGAATGGCTTAGAGAAGCTTCAAAACATCATCGTTAACAACTGTCTGAAACTCACGGATACTGTGTCTTCCACTGTACTGCAGCACGTGCATTCGGGAGATTACCGATGGTATAAGAAAGAAGTAGGCATTTTTTTTTTCCCTCAGTGCCTCAGTGGATAAATGTGTGATGTTGTAAGCCTGATGAATGAGTCTGATCCCCGGGACCCATGAAAAAATCAGACATGGAGGTAGTCACCTATAATCCCAGCGCTCCTATGGTGAGAGAGGAGCTGGAGGCAGGAGAGCTGTTGGGAAGCTTGTGGGTGGGCAGGCCTGAAGTCCACACGGTGGGAGACAAACCAAGAGAGATGCTGACTCAAAAATACATGGAAGGAGAGAACTAATTCATCAACGTCTGCTGTCTAAATGTGTGCCGTGCCATATGTTCTTACACACACACACACACACACACACACACACACACACACACACACACGCAGCCCAGTAATAAAGACAACTTCCCTCTGGGAAAGTCTTTGACCTGACAGTAAATAAGAAAACAATGTCATCAGTTCTGAAAGAAGAAGAAAAAGAAGAAGAAGGCACAATTTATTAAGGTCAAATTATTTTACAACTTAGTCTTCATTGGACAGTTGTCATCTTAACACTTAATATTGTTGAAAAAGTCACGATTACCTGCAAAATTATATATATATTTGCATCTAAAAAATATATTGCATATATAGAGCGGGAGAGCTCCTCGTGGGCACGAGGAGAAGTTTGTTTGTACTTTTCAGGTTATTGCAGCTCTGTTATTTACAATCATTTCTAAAGCGTTGTGAAGCTAACCGGATCTTTTCTCTTGTTTGGGCATGCGTGTTAAATAACTGTATCACGGTTTTTCCTCCTAAAACCTCAGTGACTTTTAACTTCATGTTTTCTGTTCATCAATAGTCACATTATGCTTATTTAAAAAAAAAAACCAGTTATAAAAACGTACAAATAGCCCAAATGTACAGATTGACAAAAGATGTACAAATTATATTTTAAAAAAATAACAATGATTGATTTGATAGTAAAACTGCATTTGTGACCGAGGTCAACTCGTTTATTCACTCTTTAATTTTTAATTATTTATTTTTTAATACTGTGAGATATAGGAAAATAACTCTGCATAATTTATACAGTTAGTTGCCTTCTGATTGGTTGACCTTGGTCAGGTGGCCTGACAAACGCACAGCGCTTGCGAATCTGTCTGAGTTTAGAAATCCCCATGACTTTTCAAAGTTCTGGGACTCACTGTCATTAAAAACAAAACGAAACAAAACAAAACAAAAGTTATTTAATCCTCTGTCCTTAAGGAGTGTCTGTGTTTGTGTTAAACCTTCTTAGTTCATATTCTGACTATTTCTGGAGAGAATAGTCAGCCAAGCGCATATTGCCCACTGTGAGGAATTTTGTAATACTCATGGCTTCTTAAATACACACATACACACACACCTTTTAAATTCCAGTTGGACAAAAACTTCACTGGCCTCACAGCCAGTGTTCCAGTTGCCATCCACTGAATTGAGTCCTCCTAAGATAAGATTATAAACATCCTGCCTTGATTTTTACTAAGTCTCAAACCAGACCAACCCTGGTCAAGTCCATAATTCATTATCGTAGGGAGTCCTACAATGATGAGACCCGTGTGTTGAGAAGAAACTGCTTTGGTCATTAAAAAAAAAAAAAAAAAAAAAGAATAAAGACAATGCATACTTCTTTCTCAGAATCCTGGGATAACCGTTCCAGTAACCTAAATATTTAACTCATTCGATGACAGGAGGTTGAGAATCCAAATTGGTGGGCTGGCCCATGGAATGATCCTTTTTTTTTTTTTTTTTTTTTCAGGTAGAGGAAGCAAAAGTTTTTAACATAAAAATAACCATTTTTAGAAGAACAAATACAAAGGTTCTATCCAAAAGAAAGAACATCCAGTTTTCTTCTCTCTTCAAGGCTACTGTGTCTTTTAGAGTCCAGAGTATCCAGTAAAAGTGAGAGCTGGAACTTCAGCCAGAAGGCCAACTGGTGTTCCGTTCTAGTAGTAGCTGCCTAAGTGTGAAGGCACGTGGGTGTTAGGGTGGCGGGGCACACTGGGGTTCGGGTAGATCCCAGCAGTGGGGGAGGTCCAGTATTGTGACGCTGCTCCGAAGAAGCTGGAGGAGGTGACAGGCATGGAGGATGGGTGGGGAGGGACAAAGTTCACCTTCTGTTGGTGGGCGTGGTAGGAAGGCATGTAGGAGATATCAGAAGGATACTTGTACATGGATGTCTCTGTTGGATGTGGCTGCAGAGCCTGGGCAATGCCATGGAAGTCAAACTTGTAGGCATACCTTTTGCCATGCACTTTGGTCATAATGTTTTTATCATAGTAGTATCGGAGGGCCCGGCTCAGCTTGTCATAATTCATGTTGGGCTTGCTCTTCCGCTCTCCCCAGCGCCTGGCCACCTCATCAGGGTCCGTCATTTTGAACTCCCCATTGGTCCCCTCCCAGGTGATACAGCTGGCGTTGGCACTGTCGGACAGTAGTTCCAGAAGAAACTGCCACAGCTGGATCTGCCCACTTCCTGCAGGCAAGGAGGAAACAGGAGAACGTAGTCTCAGTCCTGATTCTTACACATGACAATTCTTGTCCTCTTCCCAAAACAAAACAAAACAAAAAACTGAACCAAAACAACAAGGACAACAACAAAAACCTTTATTAGCTAGGCATGGTGGCACACACCTTTAATCCTAGCACTTGGGAGGCAGAGGCAAGTGGATCTTTGTGAGATGGAGGCTAGCTGATCTAGGAGTCCAAGACACTAGGGCTCTGTTACACAGAGAAACCCTGTCTGGAAAAAACAAACAAACCAAGGCCCAAACAAAAACAACGAACAAATAAAAACAGCAAACAAACAAACAAAAACCCAAAACAAAAAAAGAAACTATTTTCTCTCATGTCAGAATCTCATGGAGACAACCGATATTTTGACACATGTACATAGTGATTGATGATCACAGAGGCATAATTCACACGCCCGTCACTTCAAATGTCTGCTCATCATCAAAGACCTGCTCATCTAGCTAGTTTGAAAGGTTCAATACATGCTGGTAACTCTATTGCTGCCACCAAAGTGAGCCTATTAAGCAAGGTTAGATCTTAAGACAGATTGTCCCAAAGACTGGTTGGTGATGGATGTTGGCTTTGTCCCAAGAAGCTGTTACAGTCTCAGGGAAGCCAACTCTCCACATCCTTTTGTTAAGATTTTTGGCCTTCCTCTTCTACCTTTCTACCTAGATCTGAGTCACTATCTAATCTCCACGTAGTACTGAAATGCCTCAAGCTATTCATCATTGGCCTTAAAGAGTGTCAACATCCCAGAACCTCCTGGGGGTGGCTGTGGGGCGTAACAGAGAGAAGGCACCTCACGGAATTAGGGTTCACTAAGATTGGCTGTTCTCCAATAGCTTTCTAGTTCGTGATTCTTGGTGTTCAGTTCTACACGGAAGAATGTGGACAGGGGTAACAGGAGGGGATGCTGGATGGCTCTTTATCTTCTAGGCAAGAATGGTCTGGCTAAAGAGTGGAGTAGAGAGGAGGCCTAGACAGCTTGTGTTTCCTGTAGGTGCAGCAGGCATATGGCCTTGGCTTTGTTGCCTTGAGCTCCCTATCTCCACGGTTTGGGTTTAGAAGAACACATCTGAGGGTCATTTTTAATAGCGAATCCTTAACACCTTGTCATGTCACCTTGAGTGCAACTCTTTCGGGACGCACTTCTTTTTCAAAGGCTGGATAACTACAGCACTAGAATCAAACCCACAACACTTGGGGACATTTATCCATGAGCTCGGTATGAGGAATAACTGAAATTATCTTTCCTCATGGGGAACTTCCATCTGAGTCATTTGCCATGAACATAAACCTCTGCAGAGATGCTTGTTCTCCAGAAACATCTGGCAGCGGACACTGCTACTCATTAACAGGCTCTGCCTCTTGTTTGTGCACAATTGAATATTTGACTAAGGAAGCACATGCAACCTCCAGACAGGTGTCTGTACTTAGGAGTATGGTTTCTGTGACCTTACAGATAGAACGAATGTTCTGGAAAGAAAGACTTGCAAGTAAAAGTTAACTCACCAGGGTTTGCCAGGCGGCTGCTGGTTGGGCCCAGAATCTGATAAGGATCTAAAAAGAAAAAAAAAAAGCTTGCTTCATTTCTCATCAAATAACTTGACAGCGGCATCAAGATGCAGGAAACCTCAACGGTTCCTACTTTTATCTCAGGGTCATAGGAAAGCTTGATCAAAGACCTTGATCACAGTTATGGCCCAATCCACATGGGAGAGTAACAGCACTATTTCTTCATATTTGGTTTCTAAACTTTTAGATTATGCTGTCATTACCTACCCCCCCCCCCAACAAAATCACCCACACATTTGAAAAGCATCTGGCTAAATTCAACCAGGCAGTGACTGAACTGAAGGATCACTTATTAAACAGGCTTAAGGAAGGCCCCGCTGTGATTACTAGCCATTAATAGCTCTTTCTAATGCTGAAGACATTACATATGTCTGAGTTTTCTGATGAATTATAAAAACCACCAGGTAGCCTGGGTTCTCCTCCTAGCTATGTCATGAACTAAATCGTGGTTTGAACAACCTCTGGGTATTTGTTTTCTCAGCTACGAAGAGTGGGTTGGGCTGCTGGCCTCCATTCCCTTCTTCCAAAACTCTCTGATTTTAAGCTTGAAAAATGTCAACATTAACCAGAATTTGTATTTTTGCTATGAAATCACTACTTTTTAAAAACACTGCTTTTTGTCGGTTGCAATACTAATTATTAACAAATTTTTAAAAATTAATAAGAACAGTTCTTGAAGCCTTTTAGTTCACCTTTTTAAAATTAAATATTAATATTTATTTTAGTGAAACTGAAATTGTTGGGGCAGATATTGAATCTTGCTGCTGTTGTTGGAGCTTCTTTAAAATTTGCTCAACCTGACTTGGTTTTCAGTTGAATTTCACCTTTTAATGCAATTTCTCTTTCTGTATTTTGGGTGGAAATGGAAAACCGCGTTTGCCCACCTCAAAGCAAGTAGCTTGCTCAGATCTTAATTCAGATTCTTAATTAAGACAGTGGAGCTGATTGCAATGGCTGTCTTAAGCTCTGTGTAGGCTCTTCCTGTGGGACCTTTCCCCAGAAGACACGTGGCCAGAGGGATAGCTGAACAGAGGACTCTGGCTCAGAAAAGAATTAAGTCATGGTAGGTTCTCAACTTCTGTTTGTTGTAAGCATGCATGCAGGAGCAGGGGTGGATCCGGGGGCGGGGCGGGGGTGGAGCCGGGGGTGGAGCCGGAGCCGGGGGCGGGGCGGGGCAGGGACAAGGACAAGGACAGCCCATCATAGGATGTCATGCTACAGAGGGTATTATAGACTGCAGTCTCTAAGTCACTTCTTTATTAAGGGTCTCCAGGTCCATAGCTTCAAAAGCTCTTTTGCCTTAACTTTCAGTATCCACCAGGTGAGGGCATTTCCATATGGTTTAGTAAAGTGTAAAATGCTTGGACAGGAAGTGGAGGCCCTGGAGCTTCAGCTCTGCTTGTCTTTCAGCAAATCCTTTCACCCATCTGAACCTCTGCTTTCTTCTTCTATGAAATAAGGCACTGGATCATTTCAGTTTTAAGTTCCTCTCAATGGATCGCTCCCTGGTTCCAAGACTTGTTGCTTAATTCCCAGATACTCTCTTGGAAAGAAGAGACAACGGGTGACTTAGAGTTGCCTCTTGGTATACATAGGATTCGTTCTAAGGTCTGTCAGAGATATTACAATCGGTGGCTGCTCAAGTCCTTTACATAAATGGGGTATTTGCATATAATTTATGCATATCTATCCATATTTGTTAAATCGTCCCTAGGTTACCAACATGACACAAATGCTATGCAAACAGCTGTAGTGTATTGTTGAAAGAATAATGAAAAGAAAGCAAGTCTGTCTACATTCAGTGCAGATGTAGGTTCTTTCTTATTACTGGTCTGTGGTTGGCTACTTCCCCAGGCATAAAACCCACAGATATGGATGACCAACTGTACACTGTCTCTCCCCACCATTGACCGACTCCACAGCTGTATAACGCACAAGGGAGAGGCTACATATTTGAGTCACATACCTGGCTGGGGCCGTTGCTCAGTGTTCTTGCTCATGGTCTGTGCTCCTCCAAGGGGAGGACCTGTGGAGAAATAAAGGAAAGGTGGTAAGTGGGCTTTTCTTCAGTGGCAGGAAAATGTTCCTGTCACATAACCCCTGGAAGGAGGGCACATGAGCTGTCATGTATGCACTCTCCCACAGACTCATGGACTTTTTTTATTCAGGGATACTTATCACACCACTATTCTCGAATTGGTCTCGAGGCAGGAGAGGTAGCAATGAAGTTATATTTTAACAGAAGAGACAACACTGAACAATGTCTGCTGATATGAGGCTGGACCATTCCTTTGAAATGTAGGACCTTGAGCTTCGAGATGGCTCTGTGGCTAAAACTGTTTGCTGCATGAGGACCTGGGCCCAGACCCTAAGCATCCGCATATACAAGCTTGATGTGGCTGTGTGCATTTGTAACACGTGTCCTGGGAATGGAGAGGCACTGGCACGAATGAGAAGATTGCTGAGGCTTGCTGGACAGCCAGGCTAGCTGAGAAATGGTGAGCTCCAGGGCTTAGTAAGAAAGAGACTCTGTCTCAAAGGGACCAGGCAGAGAGTGATAAAGCAAGACACCCAATGTCTCCCTTTGGTCTCCATGTGTATGCATGGGTACATATCCATACTTGTGTCCCCCAAATGCCCAGGTGTCCTCCCACAAATAGTTAAGGAAATAAATAGTATCTTTACAGAGGGCCCTTCTGAGACAGTGCCATCTGAACAAACATCACCTGCTGCCTGTCACACTGTGTTTTGTGAGAGCCCCTCCAAGATTTCTCAAGTTTACCCTTCTGGCTTCCCCATTTTTGGATGTATGCTGCTTTGCGTGTGATCTGTGGCTTGGTGTGACTGGAACGCTCACACTTCTGTCTTCAAACTGACCCCTCATACTGTTCAGCACTCAATGCCTTTTTACAGCTAAAGATCTAGGGTCTGCTTTCAGAGTACCATTCACTGTCCCTTTCTTATCTTTTGTCCACCATCCATCCTAAACTCCAGAAACCTCGGCTCCTCACTGTCAGACTTGCCAACATGGTCTTCTCTACATCTACCTCTCCAGGCTTGCCTGTCTTTTCCTGTTCCTTAGACTGAAACATGCCCTGTCCTTGTAGCACTAACTCAAATGGTAGCAGGTACACAGGCACTCTTTAATACAAGCCAGATAAAGAGTTGTGTGTGTCCGTGATTTCTCTCTCTCCTGCCTAAATAACTGGCCCTTGCCTGGCTCATCTTTGTGAGTCCCATAGAGTCATGCGCTGCACGTGGAGTGGACAAATACTGCACACTCATAACTGAAAGAGATCCTGATAATCACTTGCATGAAAACAACCTCACTATTAAGATAATCTCCCTTACTTCCTTCATTTGCCTGCAGTTTTACTTCTTGGAGACAGTAGGTTGGACATGTTGGTTGAAGAATGAACAGCTTTCTTTCATTGCCTTTTAATGGAAGATACTGGGTAGATTCAAGAAATCATCAGCTGACCACTGCTGGACAAATTCATGTTTGTGACATACAGCATCTCGTAGGTTATCTTTCATGTAGACGGGACTGGGGATATTGGCATGAATAAGTCTTGTCATGTGGAAAATATATGTCTCAGAGATTCATTGTCCTGACTGAAATATCAAAATCCAGACCAGTCGCTTTTCTTTTAGAAATCAACTTGTCCAGAGAAACCTTCAGACCTTGTAAGTTCTAAAACCAAGTTCACATAAATATAGGAAAAAAAAATCAAAATAAACCTCAAAAGTCCGAGCAGCTCCTGCAAGTTCACACTGCTATCTAATCAGACAGCATGAAGATCAATGCTTGTTCTTAGTGTGTGTCTTATGACTCTACACCCACATCCTAACTTCAGGCTCTCAGGAAACATTTTACTCCCCCAAAAATGTTTTCCTATTTACTTACTTTTGTTGAGGCCAGAGTTCATGTTATTGCTCCATCCTCCTCTCCTGACAGAGTCATAAGAAGGGTCTATTGAGAAAGAACAAAAGACGACACATCAGCTTCGTCTGTTTCGCAGGAAGGTTATATAAAGATGCTCTCTTGGTGATCAGAAGAAGTTAAATTTATTTCAGCAATAACTTGCTAAGCACCACTAAATTCCTGAAGTATAGCCTTCCCTGAGGTACATTAACCCTAATATCTTATTTGTCTAATCTGGGAGCTGAAGCAGCAGGAAGAATCCTGAACTTGAAGTTGGAGGATTGGCTCAAACTCTACCTGTTGTTATTTGCTGTGAGACCTAGGATGGCTCACAAGCCTTTCCTGATCCTTGTCTTTGTAGAAGTAAAAAAATTGTATATGAATTATCTACCTCATGGGGTTATGTTAATGGTCAAGTGAGAATACTTGTGAGCTACCTTATAAGATTTTCTAAAAATGTAAACTGTCATAAATCAAGGGAAAAATGAAAAACCTTTTCAATGATGCAAGGATGTTAGGCAGGGCTGAAAATCTAAGGGTGGGGTCTGGACCAAGGTCCCCAGGAAGAACATCTCAAGGTCCAGGCCAATGACATTCCTGCAAGGCCAACTCCAGCCTCGAACCTCATGGCCCTGGTACTATGGAATGACACTCAGACGTGTGTCCACACTGTAGGCTGACCAAGGCTCTCAGGCATTTCTGTAGGCAGGAAAGGGGTGGTGTCTGATAGCCACACACAGAGAGGAAAGGCCAGAAGTACGGTGAGGACTAGGGCTGACCAGGGAATGAACTGACAGAGATCTTTCAGCTCGGAGAGCCGGCCCTGTATGGACCCTGAACTTTGACTCAGCTTTTCT
Source organism: Uromys caudimaculatus (assembly GCA_028551405.1). Taxonomy (NCBI): domain Eukaryota; kingdom Metazoa; phylum Chordata; class Mammalia; order Rodentia; family Muridae; genus Uromys; species Uromys caudimaculatus. Next base: position 83,151,815 of record CM052706.1, on the reverse strand, counting down.
GTTCTACAACCGTGCTCAGAAACTGCTTAAGTAATGGCCTGGAAATACTCATTTCCTTTCTCATTGTGCGAAACCCATTGAGACATGGCACAGGCCTACCAGAAGGGCCAAGGATACAGAATTATGACTTTCAAAGTCTTTCCCTTAACAACAAAGGAACCATAAAAACCATCTGAACAAATGGAACACAAACCTCATCAAACAACTGTCTGACAGGGTGAAACACAACCATCCCCTTTGGCCTGCCTTGAAGCTCTCAAACAAATTAGAATGAGGAAGGACTGGGAAGATGGATGGATGGATGGATGGATGGATGGATGGATGCATCTGGTTGCCTGGCTTCACGATTACTGGCTAAGACAAACCAAAAGACAGAAGTGTCCTTGTGGAAAAATCCACGTGCACATTCCTCATGGGTCTGGAAAAGTCAGTTCAGTTTTTAAAATTATAGTCTTTAGCAATTGGCACAAAAAGCAAAACAGAGCATGTGGGGGGGGGGGTGTCGGGCTGGAGAGGGAGGCAGGGAACGCGACGAGGAGACACAACTCAACTCTTTAAGTTGTATGCTTTTATTTTTGACCTGTTTTTTCTTTATTTCCTGAAAACAGATTTTTCTTGTTTAAAAAAAACAAGTGAATGGTAAGTCAACTAGCTTGACTGTAAGTTTGGAATGAGGTTGGTAGCTTTATGGACACTTTCTGAGGGGGCCTGTGGAGCCCCACGGGGTGCATTTAGCTTTAGGATAAGCCTCAGGGAAGGGAGAGCCAGCTGAGTTTTGGAACATGATGTTCATTTGGTCTCCTGTCAATGATTTAGGATCAATATTCTGTACGGTGTTGTGTGCATGTATTGGAGAGGTCAGTCATATAAAACAAAGTCCTTGCAGTTAGACATGACGCGGTCCGTAAGATGGTCAGGTATTGTGACCATGTGTGAAAGATGTCAATGACTATTGGAGATGAAGGAGGGGAAGGTAAATAGAATTGGGGGGCCTTCAGGACTTGAGTGAGACCTAGCAGGAGGGGAGAGAGTGAGCCATGAAAAGGTCGGTGGTGCTGTGGGCATGGCTGGCATACAGGGATGTAGAGGGAGAGAAGCAAAGGACAAGAAAGAAAGGGTTGAGTGGCCATTCAGGACCTTGTGGGAACTAAGCTGGCATCTTTAGGAGCTTCATCATTCAAACAACAGGGGTCCCCAGTATAGAGTGACACCAAGAGTCAGAGAGCAAAGATGCAAGCACGCCAGGCACTGTGTGTAAAGCACAGGGGACCTAAGGAGCAGACGTTATTTTGTAAGGACAGAACAGAAAGTGGATAAACTGGAAAGTGATACATGTAAGTGTCTTAGGGTTACTACACCTGCAGTGAAACAACTTGGGGAGGAAAGGGTTTGTTTCAGCTTATATACTTCCAGGTAACAATCCATCACTGAAGGAAGTCAGGACAGGAACTAAAAGAGGAAACTTGGAGGCAGGAGCTGATGCAAAGGCATTGAGGGGGTGCTGCTTACTGGCTTGCTTCCAATGGCTTCTACAGCCTGCTTTCTTGTAGAACCCAGGGCCATCAATCCAGGGATGGTGCCACCCACAATGGGCGTGACCCCGCCCTCCGTTAATCACTAATTAAGATAAAGCCTTACAAATTTCTCAGTTGAGGTTCCCTCCTTTCAGATGACTGTAGCTTAAAACTAGCCAGGTGAGTCAGTAAAAAAGGAGGGGGACCTACTATGTTCCAGGAGTTGGTGTGTGCCATCTGACATCTGGAGCACTTGCAAACATCTGCCTCATAGTTTTTAACCTACACTAGCTTCAGAAAGCTCTCATCCTGGGTGAAAACTGTTCCATAATGGTTCAGAATAATTGACTTTTCAGTCCACTCAGAGATACTGAGCTTCACAGGGAGATGCTCCCATAAGTCTATCTTGTGGTGAAACCTGGGAATTCCAACTCAGTACCATTCAGTCCTACCATAGATGAAGACAAAAGTGATATAGACAGAGAGGCTGCTCCACAAGTCAGCCTTACAGCACTGTCGTTCTGAAGTTCACTGAGCAATAAATAGCCATGCCATCAGCAGGCATCTTCAAACAATGTGTGGCCCTGTCAGTGGGATCAGACATGAAAATCACAGACTTCTCTCCAATCAACCCCTCTACATATACAGAAGTCCTTTCTCTGGCCCCTAAATCTGCAAAGCAGTACCAAGACTACGCAATTTAGTGAATGTACCACAAAGGAGCTGTGGGGCAGAGGATGTCTCCTTCATGCAAGACTGAAGTTAAAAACCAGTGTTTCGAGGGTGAGGTAGGAAGATGAGAAAGCCCAAGGCCCAGAGTATCTAGCTGCCTCAGATGCTCAAAGCATTGGAGACCTTTGGAACTGAAGTGAAATGGTCAAGTCAACTCTGAGCATAAGGACCAGCATGACTCAGGCTTTAGAAGAAAATTATCATCAGTGTTGAGACTGCCTGTGCTGTTGTCACTCATCTGAAAAACACCTGGAGCAGAAACATGTTGGCCAGTTTGTTAAATATGCAGCCCCCTCTATCCTCTCCATCCGTCTTACTCTCCTTTTCCATCTGTTCATCCATCTTTGTTGTTTGTAGTCTACACACGAACACCAGGTCCTCACAGCAGGGGGCTTTTATGTCTTGGAGTGTGTGGTAACACAGAGAACAGTGCCCTGCACACGGTAAGCATGCAATGAATACATGTGAATGAACGAACGAGATCAGCCATGTCTCCTTCTTGTTAAATGCATCCTTGTTGTGGTCTGCTAGCAGAAAAGAATCCAAGACTCTTACCTTCTTGAACTAGGTCTCTAGCTAATTCAGGCCTGTGGTGACAAGGATTACAGACTATGTCAACACTGGCTGGGCAGCAGGCCACCTATTTTGAAGTGGAAGCTGAGAATGTGTCCCTTCAGGGAGGTCAGGAGCTGGGTACCACTCATTTATGTGCCTGGATCAACAGGGGACAGCACAAAGGATGGTGGTCCCATAGTGCTGTGTCATCTTGGGTGGTCATCAGCATCTTAGTTTGTGAAAGTACATTCTGATATTTACGTGGGGGTAAAAATAAGTGAAGTGGCATTTATCAGAATGGGTCCCATTGTTCATAAGGCAATGTTATCACTAAAATGAGGGGTTGTATTTTTTCCTATTAAATGTTCCCCAAATAAAGCCTGGCAATGAGGTCAGTTCAAGTACCAGACACACTGACAGATGTATCTGAAACCAACATGGAAAAGCTGGAGCAGGGGGCAAGCCTGCTGCACAAATTCCTACAGACACTCTTGGTTCCAGAGCCAGATGCTGCCTGGCTATGGTCAATAGCAGCTAGTGCAGAGTTCTTCTTCGGGCTGTGGTGGCTCCCAGCAGCCAAGTGCACACATACAGAGACGCCCCACATGTGGTACATGGAGTCTGCATCCTGACAGCTACATCTGGCTTCAGAGAAGAAAAGTTTGAGGTAGCCAAAGACTCAGTGTCAAAAATGTGGCAGTCCAGGCCAGCACCCAAGGTGATGCTCTTAGACCTTCTCTGTGGTGGCACATGGCTTTATCAGCAGAAAATTATGCCCTGATTCTGACAAACTCTCTTTCTGCTTCAGGGAAGGCTGACACCCCCTGGCTTTAAGGAGTACTAAGATGACAAATCCTATTGTGATTCCTTTGCTGAGCAGCCACCAGTGGGCTTTGCCTGAGGTTTCTGGTTTCAGGCAGTCCTGAGGTCAGTTTTCGCCAAAGCAAAGAGACCTGGGCCTCATGCCGTGGATTCTGGGCTTTGCCAGCCATTGTGGATAATTCTGCTTCCCAGCTACGGCACCCTGAACAGTTTCTCCATTATGCAATGCCCAGTGTGGCTGAATGTGACACTAAATGGTCTCTTAGATTCCAAGACAGCCTCCTAGGGTAGAGTAATATGAGCTCTGAGCCCCGTTGGAAGGGGAAGGCCTTTGCTAGCTGGCATAGACACACCAGTGTTAAACTGGTCCTGGAAATCTGGCTTTCATCTCTGGAAATACCTTGTTTTCTACTGATGCCTCCAGTCAACTGTCCAAGACCCAGGTGCATCAGCCTTTACGAAGCTCTCTCCCTGTCATGACATCATCCACAGCCATCAGCAGCACACAGAAGCCTCTCTTTCAGTCCCTCCTACACTGGCCCTTGCTCTCTATGCTTGGTGGAAAAAGATGCACTTTCTTTGTAACTGATCACTGAATTTCTGGGGCTTTTTGCTGGGCAGGCAGTGTCTGTGCTGTGCATGCTTGGAAAACCTGGGTCTGCTTGCCAACCTCCGTGAAGCCAATAAGTAAGGTGTCAACCTTGTTTGGAGACAGGCAGATGTTCTAGGGCCTGTACCTACATGATCCTCTCAGTGGATTCTCTATCTGAGGTTATGTTTGCCTAGTAGGTTCTATCTCAGTAGAGGTATGGACTTTTCTGACCACCAACCTGACTGGGATTCTCTGCTTTGGACTCTCCTTTGAGCTGAACACCTCCTGCAAAAGCTAACTATGCTTCCAGAACCCCAGTTCACAACTCTGGACAGCCTTTCATCTGCAACCATCTCTGTTATGCTCCTGTTCACATCAGTCCTGACCTGCTCTTATCTGACCTACATACTGGCCTGGATCCTACTTTAAATCCAGGGCAAAAGCAACTTACCCAGAAAATGGGCAATCTGAACAGAGTTTAGGGCTCTGTCTTGGCGGTTGCCCCATTTTTGCTAGGGCCTTATGGTGATTCCAGTGGTGGTACATGACCTTGGGATCTAATCCCAGCTCTGTCCCTATTCATCTGAGTCCCTTGGTCATGTTATTTTGTCCTTTTAAACTTCAACTCTGCTTCTCTACAAAGCAGGATAACAAATCTTAACAGATTGTACTTTCCATAAATGGGAACTTTATACACGATACATAAATGTCTGCTCCATCCTGCCTTTTCCTCTACATTTAAGAGGAGGTCATAAAGTTCATCCAGGAAGATCCTAAGAAGGAAGAGAAGTCCAAGAGTCCCGAAGGACCACCTCTAACCTGGTGCCCTCAACAGTTATTGCAAGATGTGAATTTATCCCAAAGAAAGCAGTGGGTCATGATGAACCCTGGTTTCAAACATGATCTCAGAAGACAGAGATGGGCGTCAGCTAGCAGTATCAGGTTTTGCTTCTTCCATGACTGTGGACTGCTCAGTTTGCTGTTTAGCTGGTCCCGAGGCTCAGGAGGAATCCTCCACCTCATGTCTCCATTCCCTAAAGCTCACCCAGCCTCCTCTCTAGTGGTACTTTTGTTCCACGGTTACAGAGGACCCTGGCACCCCTCACGACTACAGGAAGAAGAAGTTAAAAGGGGGATCCTTTGCTCTAGCTTGGAACTCAAAGAAGCAAGAGAAAACATCCTGGCTCAAGTTTCCTTTTCTCAAGGATCTTGTCCTGGAATTCAAACAGCCCCTCCACCTCAGGACCAGCCCCACTGCATGGAGCACAATGGACATAGTGTTTAAGATATTCTGTGTGCATAGGGAAGAGAAGATTCATGAGGAAAATGCTGGAAAGAAACTGGCTGCTTTGAAATACAAAAAGTTTGACAAAGTAAGAAGCATGGATTCTGGGCACAGCCTTGCCACCTTCCTGCAAGGCATCCTGCCCAGCTAGCGTTCTTTCATTCCGTCTGCCCTGTGGGCTCTCTGTCCAAATGGCACAGATGTCTAAATAGACTGTTTATTTTGATAAGGCCTCAAAGTGGGGCTTTGAGTCGTACGTGGAAGAGGAATTCAGATTGACTAGCTGAACTGGGTGTTTGCCAAAATTCCCCTCCACATTGGGCTATAGTAGACATAACTCAATCACATACATCTTTGGTCAGATGGACTTCAGGTCTAAGAGGATTCCAGCGAGGAGAAAAAGGCAATGAAGAGCTGTTTATGATTGTCCTCTGGCCCTGCAGACGGAGAGGTCATGCTGCCTACACGATGTCCTCCTTTGCCATGGGTGATTGGATCCTGCATCTGCCCCCCACTTCCACCTTTGCACACCTTCCTTCCAGTCCTTCAGGCTGGAATCAGACCATGATTCACTGGTCACTTGTTTCCTGTTTCCTGTTCTTGTCTGCTCAACCATCCAGTGTCAAGGGTGACACCTCCTTGGCTAGGTGAGCATCTCTGCAGCAGAGGGACCAGACCTCAGACATTTCTGACCCCTCCCCAAACTGGTTCTTGCCCCACCCCACTACTAGATTATTTGACTCAGTGGACTCATTCTACCACATACTCATTCATTCAGCAACGTTGTCTTGAGTGCCTGCTCTGTTGCCAGACCCATGTAGCCTAGAATACAACTCTGGCAATGCAAACACCCTTCTTCTATGGAGCTTAAGTCAGAACAAATAGTAAACTACGCAGTAGATTAGAAGAAACTGCTGAATGTGATGGAGCAAAGCAAGCTAGGAGAGGGAGGAGTCAGGGCTGGGTAGGAGGGCCTCACCAAAAACATAGAATCTGAGCAAAGATTTGGACTGTCTAACGTGATTAAAATGGAGCTCTTGGGAGCTCCGTCATTTCCCTCTGAAAAGTACTTGGATTGTTTTATGTTGGTGTGACAACTTTCAGGACAACTAGATCTATTTTGTTGGTTCACGTCTAGCGGCAGTGGGTTGATGTCAGAGGACAGTGACATTTAAAAGCTCTGTAACATCTTTTGACGGTTTGTTGGTTCCGGCTTACTCAGAGTCAGGCTGATTTCCCCATCAGTGACTTAAGATGACTATTCTAATGGAGAAACTTCAAATACCAACAGCCCCTGAGACTAGCCTTTTGACAGACAGCTAAAATGCTAAAGTGGGTTCGAGGGAAGGATATGGCTTTGGAGTCATCATAGGAGAAGTGGGCAGGTGAGGCCAAACTGAAGGAGACTACACTGCTCTGGTCTGCTCTGGTCTGCTCTGCTCTGGTCTGCTCTGGTCTGCTCTGGTCTGGCAGGTGAGCAGGCCAAACATGGAATCTTACATCCGAGTATCTGAGAAAATGGCCCAGGGTTGGTAGCAGAATCTGTTCTCACTACATCCCAGAATGACAGGCTCTGTTTCAGACTTCAGGGGATCCCAGACATGACCTAAACCAGACATGCAAATGAACATGAGACCCACGGTTCAAAGCTGGGAGACAGCATATGTGACCACATAAGAATTTTATTAGAAATTGAAAATATGACTCAGACTATCAAAACTTTCTTTAAACTGATCTTAGGCTATTGGGCAGGAGTGTTGAGTAACCGGGCCTGAGCAGCTTTTGTCTCTTTGGAATAACTGAATCTTACCGAGTACTGAAATGTTTTGGGGGGGTCATTTAAAGCTCTAAAGCTATTTGGTGGAAGCGATCTCATGGTTTCCAAAGAGCAAAGCCATTCATTGCAAAGGAAAGAACTCAGGATCGACATCATTCCAACTCTGCATCTTGCTTCCCGTCTCCTTAGCTGTGTGCTGTGTGAACCTTAGTGAGTGACTTCCACTCTCTGACCTCCATTTAAGAAAAGTATAGTTTTGTGGGAAACAATCGACTATTTGTAAATTTCAGACTGTGTAAGAGCAAACAGCATCCTTAATCCTCACAAGGGTCTTTGGAGACTACATAAGATCATGTACACACAGATGCTTCACACACTCCAAAGTCTCCTATGGAATTGTAGTTAACCTTTTCCAGTGAGTGTTTTGGTGTGTGTGTGTGTGTGTGCATGTGTGTGTGTGCTCGTGTACTCATCTTGGTATGCACAGGTGGAGGCCAGAGATGGGATTTGAGTATCTTCCTCCTATTGCTTTCTACATTATTATTATTATTATTATTATTATTATTATTAAGTAGTATTAATGTTATTATTTTGAAACAAGGTCATCCACTAAACCTGAAGCTTACCGGCTGGCCAGTGAACCCCTAGGTTCAAGCTGTCTCTATTCCCAGGCTGGAATTACAGATGCATGCCACCTTGCACCGTTTTTTTCTTTTTTTTCTTTTCTTTTTTTTTTAATTATTATGTGGGTACTGCAGACCTGAATTTAACGTCACCTTTGTGCAGCACTTCACCCAATGAGCTTTTTCCCCAAATTCTTCTTTTCCAGGGTTTATTCATAGGAGATAAGAAATTAATATTTTGGGGGGGCTAACTAAGCCAATTTCTTCTGGTTCTCTCTTTAGTGGAACAAGACTGAGTAAATATTTAACTCAATTGAAAAAGATTAGATTTCTTTCCCAGTGAATCCATCAACTGTCAAGGTTATTTACTGAAAATCTTTGGGGTAGGAGAAAAGAATATTGGACAAAACTCACAATTAAAGATGACAAGGTAATCTGCAATTAGGTCCAGAAATAGCTCCTGGATACAGGGCTTAGGGAAGAGACACAGTTTGTAGGAGTAAGGTAAACACACGCTGAGCAGGTGCGATTGATTTGGGATTTGACATGTAAGTAATTATCCGACGTAATGTTATTATTCTCTCTTTGGCTTCTGCCTGACATGCATTCAAACTGTACCAAAGAGACAGAAGAAGCATCTCAGAATTCACTTGTTAAAACCTGCTGATTCCTGAAAGAGGGGAAAGTCCTCACACCCCTATTCCAGCCTCAGATTTTCTTCCTTAAAGACTTTATCTTCTCTTCCTTGGGGATTCTTTGGAAGAAATGTGTTCTTTGTGATCTTAAATTGAGGCTTCTCCAAAGAGAGGAAGTTGCTATATCTATAAAAGGCTTTCATATTAAAATAATAAATGGTGCTGCTTACAGCACATCCTTTAACTAGAAGATGCTCTTCTTCCCTGTGCTTCAGGAGGAGCTTCTATGTCTGTGTTTCTATCTCTCTATCTCTTTCTCCTTCTCTTCAAATAGAGAAATGACAGATCTATATCTTTTTGTATGAGGACGATAGGTAGGTAGGTAGATAAATAGATAGATAGATAGATAGATAGATAGATAGATAGATGGATGGATGGATGGATGGATGGATGGATGGATGGATGGATGGATGGATAGATAGATAGATAGATAGATAGATAGATAGATAGATAGATAGATAGATAGATAGATTTTAGATAGATAAAAACTTGGGGGAAATTAGCTTTTTTGTAAGCACAGTCTTTCCTTTGCATGTGAGGGTAAATGGTTTCAGAGTTTCTATCATGCACCATGACTCACGATGCTCAAATTCTTTATAAAATGGTGCAGTGCTAAATAGAACCCATGCTCATCCTCCCAAAGACTGCCAGTCATTGCTGGATCACTTACACTATCTCACAACTTGGGTATCACTCCCATGCATACATACTGCTGCGTAAGTAAGGCACACTACCTCACTGCACTGCTGGAGGAGCACCTAGGATCACTTAAAATACCTAACACCATGTAAATTGTTGCTATCCTGTGTTATTTAGGAGATGACAGGCAGCTTGCTCGTCCAATAGGATGCACTCTTCTCCATCAATGGTAGGTTGAAACAGCCAATATAGAAGCCCTGGGTGGGAGAGGCCAGAAGCACTTTCCAGTGGCTACTGCCCCTAAACTAACCTCCTGCCCTGGAACATCTAAATCAGTACATTGGGCAGAACACGTCTCTGGACTACTCTGTGTTGAGGTAGCCACCAACGGGTATCAACAGCACTTATAGACACCCCCCTTTTCTTGCCAGTTAAATTGAAACCCTTCTCAACATCAAGCAGCTAAAAGGACCACTTTTGGTTTCCATCACAAATCAAAGCACATGGTGAAGGTGTTTAAGGACTAAGATGAATTTCATTCTGAGTTTTAGCTTCACTGTTTGGAGTGAGACAGATCTGTAAGGCACAGAGTAGCTTGGTAGAGGCAGCAGGACTGATATAGCAGCAGCAAGGCTAGAGATGAATGAGGAAGGCCAAGCCTACTTAGCAAGTGTGAACTGCCACCAAGAAATGTGTGATATGGTCAGAGCCTCAGCCACAGAACACCACAGTCAGGGGCGTTGCCTGCTGGTGTGGAAAGAGTAGGAGGAAGCTGAGTCAGGTAGGGAAGCTCCCCAGGATGTCATTACCCACAAATACTTTTCCCACAGCCTTGTACCTTTGGCCCTCTACCTTCAAGTGTTTACAGGAATCACATTCCTTGATAAAAATGCCCCAGGGCACACACATTCTCTATTACCATCATTAGCATCGTAGGACGCATACATGGGTACCTACAGCCTCCTTTATTTCTCCTGGACGCCTCTAAGAACAGCTCTGATATGCATAAAAGCAAAGACAGGCACAAGAAAGGCATGCGATGTAAATGAGAACTCCACTCCCGAATGGAATGGTCTGATTGGAGTGGTGTCTCCTGGCACAGGGACATGAGGCAAACCTTGTGGTGACAGAAAGGGTGCTGATGTAAACCAAGAAGCTAAAGTTGTCATTACGTGTGGAAACAAAGTGTGGGCTCTTAAGATTGAGATGGGAAAACACTGCAGAAGCATTGGAAGCTGCCAAGTCTAAGGACCCAACAGTCAGCTACAACTTCCTTCCTCAGTGCCCCAGTGAGGGCAAACTCAATTTAGGGAGGGAGCTTAGGTGAGGGAGCATCCTGGCAAGCCTAGTTGATGTTCATCTCATCCAAGGGGAACATGACAACCTAATTTCTTGCACCAGTGTCTGAGTCTCACTCTTGTATTTCAGGTTAAGTTGATTGCAACACTTGGTAATGGTTTTACCCAGTATAATATGTCTTTTACTGAAGTTCATTGTTTTCCATTTCTCTTGAGTGTTCAATTAAGCTCAAAAGGCTGTGTGTATCATCATGTAAATTATAAAAAAAAATCTATAGAGAAATTTGTGAAACAAACTAATATGCCCCTGGAAATGCAGATAAAATTGAGAATTTTTGGACCATTGATGAAGTCACATGGTTCTAACAATTAGACAATACCAGCTTCCTGAAAGAAATGGGTCTTTTTGGCATGCTGTGATGGTTAAAAATGACAACTTGACAAGATGAAGGAGACAAACTTCTGGCCATGCCTGTAAGGAACTTTCTTGATTAGGTTACTTGAGATGGAAGTGGGCAGCACCATTCCCTAGGCTTGGATCCTGGACTGAATTAAAAAGAGAAAGCCAGTAGAGTAGAACAATCATTGTTCTCTGCTTCCTAATGCAGATGCAATGTGACCAATTGCCTCAAACTCCCACCTTCAGGACTTCCCACCATGATGAATCTTAAACTGTGAGCTTAAAGAAACCCTTTCTTCCCCAAGTTGCTTTTGTCAAGGCATTTTTTTCCCTCAGCACCAGTAGTAATTAAGACACAGTAGGATGGAAATACAAAAGGAAATTTCAGAGCCTGTTTTCTACCCCAGCTGGGGAGGAGACTGTGAGAACAGATTTTGCCCTGCTTCAAACCATCATGGTGATTTGGGCTTCTCATCTATAAAATGGAAATAATGATAGTACTAAATTAATAAGGTTTTATGGCATAGAAAAATTCTTGCATGACTAGGTATTTAATAAATATGTTATAAAGGAAAAAGATAGAAATAGGAAAGTTGAAGTGAAGAAGGAGGAGGAGGAAGAAGAGGAGGAAGAGGAGGAGGAAGAGGAGGAAGAGAAGGAGGAAGAGGAGGAAGAGGAGGAGGAGGAGGAGAAGGAGAAGGAGAAGGAGGAGGAAAAGAAGAAGAAGAAGAAGAAGAAGGAGAAGGAGAAGGAGAAGGAGAAGGAGAAGGAGAAGGAGAAGGAGAAGGAGAAGGAGAAGGAGAAGGAGAAGGAGAAGGAGAAGGAGAAGGAGAAGGGGAAGGAGAAGAAGAACCTTATTTTCCTCTGGGGGATCACTTTTTCCTTGGTTCCCCTCTGCATGGTCACAGACTGAGAGGCCATGCTTGAAGGGGAGTCTAGCTGATAAAATAGCATGAAGCATTTGGGCCAAAAGGATGGAAGACCACTAGCCCCTAAGCACGGACATCTACAGGTTGAGACATTTCCCCTTGTTATTTTGGGATGGGACCCTTTACAGCTTCAGAGTGGATCACATCAAGTGGAAGTGAGGGCTGGAGGAGAGGAGAGGGGAGGGGAGGGGAGGGGAGGGGAGGAGAGGGGAGGAGAGGAGAAGGTACACCCTGCAATTCCCACAGGAGAAAAAGCCAGTCTCCCCACTAGGGCTGGCTTGCAGTAACCTTTTGGGGAGTGGGTTAAGGGCTACTTTTCATCTGCCTATCCAGTGGTTTCTATCTCCAGCATGCTTTAGTCATATGAGAAGAAAAAAATGCCCTCTGGAATCTGTCCAATACTAAACATCACTAAATTGGAGAAACAGTGGGTACAAACAAAACACCTCATAAAAGGGACAGAGGAGACTAGAACCAGGAGATGCCATGGGGCCGAGGCCTCTGAAGGGGTGGCGGGTACCTGGGTATGGGCAGGGTAAGTGTGGGAGGCAGTCCAAACCTTGACTGAATTCCATTCAGACTGGAGGGCCAGACCCAAGTGAGCAAACGCGTGCCGTCCACAGTTGTCCAGAAGGCACTGGGGCATAAACCTACACAGACGCAACAGTGTTGCATCTGGATGTCAAGTACGAACACACCAGAAGGGAGATGGTTGCTGCATAGTCCCTCACAATACCATGTCAAAGATCCGAAGGGCCCAGCATGGTCTTGCTTCCCCAGCCTTCAGAGTTCCTTTGAACACTGAGGAGTCACCTCTCACCATGTCACTCAGCTCCTTGCCACCTGCAGCTCAAGGCTGATGTGAGTGGGAACTTGAGAGGGAGAGTGAGCTTATGCTGAGGACACTGGTCAGAGAAGGGTGTGTGTGTGTGTGTGTGTGTGTGTGTGTGTGTTTCCAAGAAATCCTAGTAAGAATAGTGTGTACGTACGCAACACCAGGGCAAAAGCCCTCCTCCCCTGTCCCCTCTCCCCCAAATGTACCTACTTCTCACCAGGTGGGGGAATAAGACTTCAAATCTTTTGCTCATTAGCCTGGAACAAATTTACACTTGTCTTGGGGAACATGCAAACTGTTTCCAGTAATTTGGAGAGACTGTGTGCTGCCATCATATGACCACACGTGTGCAATAACAGAGCACACGGCACACCCAGGGAAGGGAATAACAGTTCTTTTACTTAGAGAAAGGAAGGATAATGGTTACTTAGAAAGTGTCCCAGACAAGCTGTCAAATTGAATTCAGAAAGTTGGAGTCTGACTCCAGGGCCAGGCTGGCTGGCTGAACTCCCCTGAGATTGGGGTTTCCTGCCTGCCAGGGTTTAGAGACAACGATTCTTTGTTTCCAGTCTCTCAATCTCTCTCTCTCTCTCTCTCTCTCTCTCTCTCTCTCTCTCTCTCTCTCTCTCTCTCTCTCTC
>CM052706.1:83114766-83138380 GCA_028551405.1 Uromys caudimaculatus | reverse complement strand
TTTTTTTTAAAGTTAAAAGCAAAAACAAACTGGAGAGCGAAAGCTACTGTTTATCCATAATCACAAATCTTCCCTCTGGACCACAGAAATAGCTGAGAAACACACAATTGCATACCCTCACCCACACACCAGCACACACAGAGAGATACAAACAGATACAGACATAGGCAGACAGACACAGACAGACAGGCAGACACACACACACACACACACACACACACACACACACACACACACAGCTCATTTTGGATGAGGAGCAAAGACTTTCTTCTTGTTTAGCTGTTCTCCCATTCAGATAAAACTTATCATTGTCTTTACAGTCACAGAAAAATTCCAAGATATTAAAGACAAAAGCCCAATGAAGCCTGGGGGGGGGGGGCATTACTCTGCTGAACAATTAAAAGCCTTGGTCCATCTCACTTCAGCTCCACCCACTACCCCTGGGCCTTAGTATTTTGAGGCAAATTCCTGGCTTCTGCATCAGGCTCCATACCAGAACTTCCTGTCTCACCATGAAGTGCCTAAGCACATTGTCTCCACTGCTGGAGGCCTACGGAAGTTTCCCTCCCTCACACAGTTGTCCACTGATACTTTGTTCACTTGTACAGGGACTTACTTTTTCAAAACACAACCCAGAACATACATGGCCCCATGTGATGGTGCTTACACACACCCCATCCTCAGAGTTGCCCTCTTCTTCATTTCTATACCCCATACCCAGCTTTTCTAGAGACCTCCCTACATTTCACCATAGCTTCTCAAATGGTATCATTCAGAACTCTGGTGGAGAGGGTGTGTGCACGGGGCAGCAGGATGACTTTCTGACACTATACTGCTCATCTGTGGGCATGACTGGCACCCCTTGGCTATCATATTTCCAGGATTCAGGAAGGCTTATTGTATGGAGAAAATCCTCCATAAGTCAAAAGAATCAGTGAAGGACTGGGAGAAGACAAAGTGACTCACAGGATTTAGGTCAGGTCTTTACTAACGCACTGACCACCTACATCCTTTGCACGAACATGCTGGGCCAGGGAGATGGCTCAGTGGGTAAAGCCACTTACTAGTAAGACTTAAAGATCTGAGTTCAAATTCTAGAACTTACATGGTAGAAGAAATCAACTCTACATGGGTTGTCTCAGACCTCTGTACTTGAGCTATATAGCATGTGTAAAACCCATACCACACAAAAAGTAAATTAATGTAATTAAAACATTAAAAATTTAAAAAATCCTATATAGGTTGAATCTCTTTTGTGCTGTGGTCCCAAGTGTTTCTAGTCTTGGATTTTTTTCAGGTTAGTATGTGACTTTGGCTGAGCCCACACATTTTATGGCCTCTGATTTGTTGTTGTTGTTGTTGTTGTTGTTGTTGTTGTTGTATAAAAGGTATTCAGTAGATATTTTCAGTTGTAGCTCTTCCTAATTTTCGATTCCTTCCTTACCCTCAGAGATCTTGAATGTGACAAGTGACTGTGCATTTATGAATGTGATTTTACGGCATTTCCTGACATTCCCTATAGGGGCCTCTCCCTAGGAAGTTTTTGAGCAGTTTGGCTTCTCAGCTTTGGTGGAGCATCCTGAATAGCACTGCACCATCCCTTAGAGCAGAGTATCTTCACATTCTTAGCCTCTGCTAACCCTCAAATATATTGGAATGTTTCCCCAACAATAATGTTAATTACTATTATAATTCTGGTCATAAATCATAATAATGTACTGTTATGAATATAATTTATCAAGCATTTTTGGCATGTCAGACATCATGCTGATTTACAAGGGCATGGTGATTATCCTCATTTTATACACGACGAAATGGAGTTTTGTGGCTTAATCGGAAACGTCTCCCACAGGCTCTTGTTTTTGGATGCTCACTGCCCAGTGGGTGGTACAATTTCTTAGAACCTTTAGGAGATGGAGACTGTTCAGAGGAAGTGGACTAGGGGTAGGCTAGTAATAAAGGCTAGAGCTTAACCCTTGAAACTTGACCCATTGCCATAGGAACACCCACTACCAAATGTTCTCATATCCGACACATAACTCCCTCTATTGTGCTCTCTCTGAAACCACAACGTTTCTATCTTTCCCTGTCGAGTTGTTTCTGTCAGGTATTGTGACGGCCACACAAATAATATACCCAGTTATAAAAGCAAATCCTTGCCCAAACTCACACTGTAGCTTCTTCAGTACAACACTGAGATAGGAGGTGAGTGTCTACCTTGGGTGAATTGAAAACATTCTTTAATGAATATTTAAGATGTTGAGATTCAAATGTGGAAAACAGTGGAAACCTATGCTGGGTAGAGTCTTGCTCTGCCCCCAGTACGGGTGTCACCTAAGGGACACTGGAAGCTCTTGGCCTTATTGTCCTTAACTGTAGAATGGGGGCAAGGAGGTAGCAGCTGCCATCTCACCGGGATGGTGTGGGAATAATGGGTAATGGACGTGCAAATGTTTGCTAAGTAATAGATGCTAAGAAGCAGGGTTGCTAGTCCAAGCTTGGCCCTTGTCCTTGGAATTTTTGAGAGGAGAGGCCTCTGAAGCATGATCCATAAATGCCAGCCAGGCACCCAGCATATGTGACACTGAGGTGATTTAGCCCCTCTCCTTTCACTCCTTGGCACATAAGGAGACAGCCTTTTTATCCATCAGTCAAGGTAACTGCCAGTGATGGAGCTTCTGCAGGCCATCCACCCTTGGCAGCTACGGCAGTGGTTTTCAGTTTTCACGTTCAGCATCAAGTCTCAAAGGCTCTAGGTGGGGAGTTGGGGGGGGGGGGTTTAGAAGCTCAGAGCTCCACCAGGCTTTGGCAGCTATGAGGTCCAGAAATTAGTAAACAAGGAGCTCAGTCTCCTCTGCCTTTTGGAGAGCTGGAGGTATTTAGACAGAGGCAGGATGAGGGCTAAGGAAATGAGGACCTTAGGCAAGCAGAGAAGCTCTGAGGATAGCTGCTTACTCTTGCCTGTTGTGGGACCAGTGGGCACACCGCAGAGGGCCCTGTGGCAGGAGCTGCCCAGAAAAGCAAAGAGAAGCTGGGACTTTGGATCCACAACCCAGGATCTGCAGTCACACTCTGGATTGCAGGGTGTGGGACAGGGAAGAAGAGAGTAGGGTCAAGCTTCGTTCTAGAATGCTTGTGTGGAAAGGCCACTTAGCCTCTCCATCTTCAATGCTCTCCCATAAACACAAGTTAGCAACACCCGATCTTTTCTTAGAGGGCCAAAGGAAGTCATGAAAGCAAGGGGTTTCTGAGAGGTGAGATGCTAAACTCATACCTGGTTGTCAATAACAGTAATAATGACATCATCAACGGTGAGAGTCCTTTTACCCACCCATGCTTACAATCAGTACGTCCACAGGTCTTTGTCTAGGATGACCCGAGGACAGGCAAGGTCAGAAGGAGCCAGAAAGACCTGGAATGGCCCCTTGAAGTGCTGGTTACTTTCCTTCACTACTATGAAGCAGGGCTTGTCAAGTTAGAACTTAAGAAAAAACTTCCTAAGGCCCTGTCGGTACCCAGTAGAGATTTAGAATTAATCCATTACGTTTGGGTCTTAGCATCAGTATTTGTTGTTATTTATGCATTTAAACTTTTTAAAAATAAAATTTGCCATTTTAATCACATTCGGGTATATAACTTAGCCGCACTCCAGCTTCCATGTTCAATGCTCTCTCTTCCTCCAATCAGCACAAAGTACTCTCTCTGCCTGCAGCCTCTGGTAGCCAGATGCCCATTTCCCTCCAGTGAGTTCCAGGGCTCCAGGTTACTCCAGAGAGAAGAGTCATACAGGACTTGTCTTGGATATCATTGTTTTACAAAGTCTACAAGGGGCTCTCTGTACAGTTAAGACCAAGGGCTATGGTCTAGTAGAGGCTGGGTATGAATTCACTTTTGTAAAGGGAACAGAGATGTAGTTGGGGGCAGCAGTGAAAAACTACAGAGACAGAGAAAAACGTTGCAAAAATTCAAATTTCTGCACCAAATTACATTGAGGAAAAGATAGCTTGAGGGAAAAGACTGGCTTTGAGGAGGAAACTTGGCAATAAGGGCCATTAAATCATACGTATTTTAAAATATTTCAAATTAGTGACTGAAAATGCTTTGGGAACTCAGAGTGATGTTACTAAGCATATATGCAACGTATAACAAGCAAGTCAAAGACACGGACATATCCATCGCTTTACAAACGTCATCACTGGGACTGGGGAGATGGCTCAGCTGGTGAAGTGCCTGTGGACCAAGCATTAAAATCCAGATTTGGATCCCTGGTATCCATTAAAAGCCATATGCCTGCTGCAGTGTGGGTCTCTAGTCCCAAAGCTGAGGAGGTAGACGTAGGAGGAATTCTGGAGCTCACTGGACAGCCAGCATAGCTGCATGGATGAATTCCAGGTTCAGTAGGGAGCAACCCAGGGAAACACCTGACACCAGCTTACAGTCTCCACATGTATGTACACACATACACGCGTGCTCAAACACACACACACACACACACACACACACACACACACATAATCATTTTATTGATAGTATTCACACTCCTCCTATGAGCTGTTTTGAAATATTGAATTGACACTGTCAATCATTCTTTCCCTACTCTGCTGTAGAAGTTGTTCCTCCAATGGCACCCGGTCCCCACCAGCCCCTCATTCTCTATAACCTCTCCACTCATACTCTTCCCAGACTCTGGTCACAATCATCTCTCTCTTATGACAGTGGCTTCTGGTGAAAGGGGAACATTCCTTACTATATTCTGAGAGGCTACACACCATTCAGGGGTCACTTTCATGTTGTCCCACCTCTCTGCAGAGAAAGGAAACAATAACAGCCGACTCACAGAATGGTGCAAAGCTCCAAAGCAAAGTATGTACCCGTGCCCGACGCATTCCAAACTCCTGTAAAAGTGACAGCTGAGGCAGCTATGGAAGTGGTTGACAATAACTGCTGTCTTCGTTAAGTACATTAAATTTGACAACTAAAGGTAGAAAACGTTTAACGGTTCCAACTGGGTTCAACCGAGACTCGCAACGCATTTAACGATCTGTGGAATTGAAATGTTGTCTTATGTTCTACACACAAATAACCCTTAGGTAGCTTCAGTCAGTTTTAGAGGAGGTAGGCAGGCTAGAAAGGACGATCATGCCATTCTGAACTAAAGCAGCACTCTAGTTGATAAGTACCATGAAGATATAGTAACAGACGTCATCTCAGCTTCTTCCATTTGAGCCTGATGCCAGCCAGCACCTGCCCTTTGCAAAGCAGGGAGCAAAGGCACCTGTGGGCACACACCCAGCTCAGCTCTGATTGAGTGCTGTATGTGCCTCTTATTCAAACAGAGACATAGTCAAGGTGGCATTGATGTCTTCTATTTCTTTTTCCATTTAATATTTAAAAAAAATAAAGATAGCTATTAGGGAAGAAGAGAGGCAGAGAGGTGGGAAGAGGGTAAAAGGGAGGAGGAGTTTGTTAGCTTTGTATTGCTAATGTACTTTATTTTGTGGCAGGCTGGCTCCTTCAGCCAGACTACCTCAAAAGAGGGAAGGCGGTCGCTTAAGTGGAGAGCTTTACTGGGGACAAAAGATGCACCTGCAAAGCACTGGCTTAATCGTCTCTAGAGGCCAGGGCCGAGGCTAGAAGATAAATGCCCATCACCACCTGAATGGGGGCAGCCTGTGCGCTTGCCTGGATGCTATAGTCAATTCATTTCAGAAGAGGATTGCTACCCAGTAGGAACTGGCAGCTCCTGCAAGCAGCCTGAATGAGCCGGCAGTGAGACAAATGCACTCTGAACACAAAAGGGCCAGCGGAGGAGGGGGCTCAGCCTGTCAGGTAGAGCAGAGGGCCAGGGCTGTGCCGAACTCCTCAGCAGGAAGGAGGAGTTGGTTAGCGATGCATTTCCTTGTCTGCAGACAAGTTCCTCAACCTAAACCAGTATTTAAACCAGTCCGAGCAGAGCAGATAGCCCGTTCCTTCTGTCCACCGACAGTCTCATTGGTTTATTCTGATGGCACCAGCATGCTGTACACTAAATCCTAATTCAGTAGTTCAAAATTTGTCTTTCTTTCCAGCTCTTCCTTCATGTCTGTCCTTCTTTCTTTCATTTCTCTCTTCTCCTTCCTCTCTCCCTTCTCCCTCTCCTTAGTGGCTCCTTTGTTTCTTTCCAAATCTGCAAGCCATGGCTCCACCATCCGCCATCTCCTCAGAAGCTGATTGCTTTATAGTCAATAGTTAACCCTCCCTGGAAGAGCCCTGCACCTGTCATGAGTCCGAGGACCAGGACATGACAAAGCCAAGTGTATTCATCATGAAAATAAATATTCTCTGCTACAGACATGTGCAACATGATGGACAGGAGGAGGTCATCAGACTATAGAATGAGTGGGCAAGGCTTCACTTCTCACAAAAAAAGCATGCATCTGATTTGGGGAATCAGTGGCCAAACAAGACTAGGTTGGGTGATTGTGTGTATGTATGTGTGTGTGTATATGTGAGTGTGTGTATGTGTGTGTGAGTGTGTATGTATGTATATTTGTGTGTTTGTATGTGTATATGTGTGTGCATGTGTGTGTGAGTGTATGTGTATATATGTGAGTGTGTGTATATGTATGTGCGAGTGTGTATGTAAGTGTGTGTGCACGTGTGAGTGTGTGTGTATGTGTGTATGTGAGTTTGTGTGTGTTTGTTTGTATGTGTGTGTATAAGTATGTGTGTGAGTGTATGTGTGTATATGTGAGTATATATGTGTATGTGTATATGTGTGTTTGTGCATATATGTTTGTGTTTGTGTGTGTGTATATGTGTGGGTATGAGTGTATTTGTATATGAGTGTGTATATATGAGTGTGTGTATGTGTGTGCATATGTGTGTATGTGAGTATATGTGTGTATGTGTATATGTGTGTATGTTTGTACATGTATGTGTTTTTGTGTGTGTATGTGTGTGTATATGTATGGGTGTGAGTGTATGTGTATGTGTGTATATGTAAGTGTGTGTGCGTGTATGGGTGTGAGTGTATATGTGTGTGTGTATATGTAAGTGTGTGTGTGTATATGTATGGGTGTGAGTGTATGTGTGTGTGTATATGTAAGTGTGTGTGTGTATATGTATGGGTGTGAGTGAATATGTGTGTATATATGTATGAGTGTGAGTGTATATGTGTGTGTATGTAAGTGTGTGTGTGTGCATGTGTGTGTATGTGAGTATATGTGTGTGTGTTTGTACATGTGTGTGTTTTTGTGTGTGTACGTGTGTGTATATGTATGGATGTGAGTGTATATGTGTGTATATGTAAGTATGTGTGTGTGTATGGGTGTGAGTGTATGTGTGTGTATACATAAGTGTGTGTGTATATATGTATGGGTGTGAGTGTATATGTGTGTGTAAGTGTGTGTATATGTAAGTGTGTATGTAAGTGTGTGTGTGTATATGTATGGGTGTGAGTGTATATGTAAGTGTGTATGTAAGTGTGTGTGTATATGTATGGGTGTGAGTGTATATGTGTGTGTGTGTGTGTGTGTGTGTGTGTGTATGTAAGTATATGTGTGTGTGTGTGTGTGCATGTGTGTGTTGCTGGATAAACCCAGGGCCTCACACCTGCTGTGCAAGCATACTCCACCAATAAGCTTGACCTTCAGCCCCGACCAACGAAGATGCTGAGAAACGTCACTGTGGAGCTCACTAAAACCATTTTTTGAGACAGTTTTCTTTCTTGCTGATCAAAACCAAATGATATCAAATGAATTGTTTGACTAAGCTGACCCAAACTAGATCAGGCCGATGTATTCTTTTAGAAAAAAAATTCCCAAACAAAACTTTATAAGGTAGACACACATTCCATTATCTTCACCAGGAGAGCCAAGTGTCAGCTTGGAAAGTTAGCTGATTCGTTGTTCTCTAAGGGCAGTTCCCTTTCTTTGGGTGGGGGTGAATTTAATTTATATTCTTGTGACGTTTTTTATGAGATGTTTCAAAGCCTCCCTTGTAGTTTGAAAACTAGTAGCAGAAAGAAGAAAAGCACGGTTTTTTTAGAAAAAAAATTTTTTTTCATCTTGTGTACTAGAAAAATAGTATCTTGAGTAAGGAATTGGTGTCCAGACATGGCCTCTCCCACCTGTCTGAGAAGTATGGGCCTGTGTAGTGGCGGGCGTGGAGGGAACCCGGGCACGTGAGGGGACAGACTCACCTTCCTTGACATTCAGTCGTGAGGACTGGTCTGTATGGGAGGTTGTATTATAGGCCAGCAGTGAACCTGAAATGAAAGTAAAAACAGAGAAACATCATGCTTCTTCACTCTGGATCTAGAATGTTCTCCAAAGGCCTGTGTGTTAAACGCAGGGTTCCCAGTATGTTAGAATGAAACGGGGCCGGAGTAGGAGGCTGCTGATCCTGGAGTGAACCGTGGATTGTGGGACCCCACCTCCAGGATGTCAATACTATAACACAAACTTTCTCAGTGTCTAGAAGAGCAGATCTCAGCACCCTGATGCATGGTCTTCTGAACGAAAGCTTTGACGGAAATGTCTCTGTACCAGGCTCCAGAGAAGCTACTTGGAGTGGATGATTATTTTTCTGTTGCGACTGCATGTGAAACATATGTCCCTTTCTTTGCTCAAACTAGATTTGTCCTTTTGTTTAAAGGATTCCCAAGAGTTTATTTTGTAAATTGGAGACATTTTTAGGGTTCTTCTCATGATTCTCCTGGGGACATTTTTAAAAGCCTTCAAAACTAGGGCTGGGTTCTGCTTTTACAAAGGACACCATGAGCTTAACACATGTGTTTGCGGCTACCAAAGCCTTTCTAAACACAACTCTTTTTCCTGAGGCATGTGGCCAAGGGAACTGACAGAAGGCCAGTCTGGGAATGGCTTGTCAGTCATGCCTCTGCTTAGCCTTTAGTCAAGGAGGGGCTGGGAAGTAGAGTGGTGCCCCCCCCTCTTAGCTACAGATGCTCTGGTTGAGTATCCAGAGAAAATATGAGCATTACCAGGACAGCCAAAGACACCTCCTGGGACATAAGACTTTTGACTTAGGTCCCTATCTTTTCTAGCTCCCAGCAGGTATTAGGTGAACACCAGGAAGTGTTGGGTGCCATTTAGGGACTGCTACATGCCAAAGTGCAGAGACGTAGTTTACATTTTCTAAGGGACACAGTCACTCAAAGGCAACATTCCATCTTCCAAGAGTATCAGTGACAAAGTGACAAATTCATTTTAGTCTACGCTATCATGGTTCAAAGTAATAAGTTCATTAGGGAATAGCTCCCCTGGTCACATGTCCCTCATCTGTACTGGGTGAAAAGTAACATCTACTGAATGTGGCTCCAATAAAACCAAGCTCGGAAGGTGCGCTGCACAGACCCTGGCTTGTTTGAAATGTTCAACAGAGGCTAACACTTATCATGACTGCTTTTAGTTACACAGAATGGAAACCCTTTACACAGAGCTTGCGGGCACTGGCCTTGCTGGCTGGAATTCCAGCTAGGAACGGATTCTGCCGCAATGAGAAATAATCCTCCGTGACTGGACAGAGCTTCAGAAATGGAATCAAACGTTCCAAGAGAATACCCCAAACCTCTCAGGGGTAAGAGCAAGAATGTCTGTGCCTCAGTCCCAGGCATTTTCTCCCTCGGGCAGAACCTCGCTGCTAGAACAAATAAAGAAGAATAATGGTCTCCGAGCAGCGATCCACTCCAGTCATCAGTACAACGTGAGACAGAGACGGAGCTCCGATAAACCACATTTATTAAATTTCCCCCATGGTCAGAGTTCCTCTCTGGGCACACATAAAGCCACAGGAAACTCCCAGAATGCCAAGAGAAAGGGTCGCTTGACCTCCCCAAAGCCTGCATGAAATACATATTTCATGGTAACCTAGGGGAGAGATTTTGCCCCAAGACTATCTTAGTTCAAGTTTCACAGGGGAGGAGCAACCTATATGGGGGTGGGGCTGGTTTCTTCCCAGGGGAACGTGTTTTCTTTTCACTGGTTTTTATTTTACCAGGTCCTCAGGCTACTGAGGGTGCCCCTTGTGTACTTTTTTTTTTTTTTTTAAATTAAGTTAACTTGCCCTGTTACAGGGAAGTCCTTCCTGGAGTCCGGTGTTCCATTGGAGGTTTTGAGTTTCTTCTTCCTGCTTTGAGGATCTGACCTAAGCAGTTCTATTGCTGCTGTCCTGAGGCTTTTCCTGACTGCAAGGGCCACAATCAATGGCTAGATGTGGCAGCACTCCTGAACCATATTTGTGTTTATACACACCCACACCCACACCTACACACACCTCTGTGTGTACTCCTAGGCATGCAGGAGTAGGTGCCCTTGCTCAGGATCTGTCCATCTTGTTTTTTGGTTCAGAGTCTCTCGCTGGGACTTGAGCCAGCTGATAGATGAGGCTGGCTGGCCAGCAAGCTTCAGGGATACACCTGTCTCCATTTCTGCAGTGCGGGACAACTGGGACAAGTGTATGCTGCCACAACTGGCTTTTTCACATGGGTTCTGGGGATCAAATTCAGGTCTTCATGCTAGCATGCCTGGCACTTTTTTGACTAAGCCATCTTCCCCTTCCTCAAGATACTATCTCTTTTACTTAGTCCTTGAAGGAGCTACTCAAAGCCATGTGCATATGCTACCCTCCTCCCACAGCTGAGAAGTCAAGGCTTACAATCACACAGCCAGGGGGCCAGGGCCAAGAGACAAGATCAACTGACCGGCTGCTCTTTAAGACCTGTCCTCGATTCAGAAGCAGAAGCATCCTTTAGGTTAAATCAATACAGGCAAGATGGATAAGAACATGTGTGTTTCTCCCAGCACTCCAGAGATTAAAGCAAGAGAATCACTGAAAGTTCCGGTAGGCTGAGATTCATAGTGAGGTTGTCTCAGAAATTATAAACAAACAAGCAAATAGTAAGGGAGGTAGTAAAGGCAGGAGGAAGGGAAGGATGGTGGGGGAGAGAGGGAGGGGGAGCAGGAGGGAGGAAGGGGTTGCAGTGATGCTGGAAAGCAAGGGCAGGTGTCGTGGGGGCTAGCTGTACATTGTGATTTTATAACTTCCTATAGGTTATACCTTCATTTAAAGTGCAGTCCACTCAGTTATTGGTGTGTGTGTGTGACAGGATGCATTCATGCACACATATATGTGTCTGTTGATTTGATACACATTTCGCTCTAAAACGTAGCTGCAGGCAGTGACCCAGCCTTCCGAGATAAGAGGTTGAGGACAAGATTACTTTGTTTTCTCTTTCTCTCTCCTCTTGTCTTTCTTTTTCCTCTTCTCCTTTCCTCTTCGTTTCCCTCCTCTCTCCTCTTCCTTTTTCTTTATTGAGCTCCCCCCCCAAGTGCTACAGACTATAGGCATGCACCACCATATCCAGTTTCTAGGGTGCACAGGATCAAACCCAGAGTGTCCTGCCTACTAGGCAAGTATTCTACCAACTGAATGACATCCACAGCCCAGCAAGGTCATTTTCCATTTTGAGTTTGTCCTAAGCTGGGCTTCTGGATCTGAAAGGAGTCAGAAAGGGGAAGATGGGATGGGGCTTTGCAGATGGGAAGCTCCGAGCTTTCTTCAGCTCTGCAGTCTCCCTAACTTGCTTTTCAGACTGGACGCCTGGAGCCATATAGACAAGAGAGCCAGTGCCAGAGCCTTTGTCTCTGGCTCCATTCACGTTACCATAGAACCCAGCAGCAGCTATCCCAAAGCCATTGCAGCCAACCGGTCAATTCCTAGCTCATCTTCTCTGTTACAGCCAGCACCAGCCCTGAATGCACACTGGGGAGGGAAGGAAGGTTCTATGCACTAAAAACAGACCAGATGACTACTGAGTCCGAGGCCACTGGGCACTTTATCTTATTGGAACCCTGCCCTCCTTTCCTGGCCAGATCCAGATGGAAAGTTTAACACTTCCTCGGCTTAACGACTAGGCCATCACCTTTGCCCGACCATCTGAGGTTGCAGGTGGGAATACCACAGAATGCAAAATGTGTTTTCCGTTAAGTTTAAATTAAAAATGGGAATCAAGATGGATACCTTTTCTGTGGTGTCCCTGTCATTTGATGTATTTCATCCTCTAGGGCTGTCACTGTCTGAAAGTGTGGGTTCTTAGTATGTTTCCCAGGTCAGACCCAGATGGACATTCCACCCACTTCCTTTGAAAAGGAAGAGAAACAACAACAAAGCCCCTTTTCTTCTACTTCACACCTTTCAGCCCAGGAGCTTTTGGGCTCCCAGATATCCCCCAACTCCCCCCAGTGGCCCTGTGGCTGAACTGTCAGTTGGAGACAGACAGTCCTGCCTCATTGGTCTTGGCCTGAGAAGGGACTGATCTCACTTGCCACCTTCTCAGCTGCCAACAGTGCCTCTGTCCAGTGGGCGTGTCTGGAAGATCCTGGCAGAGCTGCCAATCACACCCAGAGTTTGGAGAAGCAAGGAGGTCAGAGTGAGCGAGAGGATAGGTTTGGTTTGATTGGCTTCACTCCTAGAAGCTGCAGAGGAGATTTGGAAAGCCTGCATCTGTTGGTACAATACAAATGGAAAACTTTGTGGGGACATTGGTCTGGCCCTCAAGTTGGAGGCCAGAGATGAGATTAGCACTGGAGATGAGAAGAGAAACAAATGGGTTGTGGTCTGCCTGTGTCAGCATCTTAATTCAGGCATATCCAAGCATCCTGCAGGAGAGTTGGCAGATCTTCTGCCGCAGTGACCTTAGATCATACTGAAAGCTCCAGTGGTCCAAGTATCGGAAGTGAGGACAGGTGCCTTGTACTCGCCAGATACCTGTGGATGGAGTCCTGAAGCTGGCCAGCCTCAGTTGCTTTGATCATGAAACAGGAATCATAGAGTTTTGTCCATGGTGTCCACAGGGGTGATCTGACTATAGGAAGTGAATGACACCTGGGCTGGTGTCTGCCTGAGCCTTGTTCCCTCAGATATTTCAACTGCAGGTACCCTAGTCAGTCCCAACCCCTCCATCTTCCTCCTGAGGTTACACAGGTATTCCATCTGGAACAGCTGAAAGGCCCATACTTCTAGGGACTAGTACTTCTAGGTAGGGCTCATCAATCTGGCAGGTGTAGAGGGGTTCAGGATATTGTTATTTCTTCCTTACCACTGACAATTCCTCTTTACCTTATGATTAAGCATTGAAAACTTAAAGTATAGCTTTCTCCGCAAGAATAGTCAATTGTCTCTTGTGAAAGTAAATTTCATGCCAGAATGTAGTACCCTACAAGGAATCCTTAAAAAAAAAAATCCAAAAAACTCAGAAATAAGAGATTAGAGAAGTGCCATCAATTTTTACAGTGTGTGTGTGTGTGTGTGTGTGTGTGTGTATTTGTGTGCTTTAGTGTATATGTGGAAGTCAGAGGCCATCTCATGGGAGTTGGTTCTGTCCTTCCATCATATGAATCCCAAGGATTGAACTTTGATTGTCAAGCTTAGCAGGAAGTACCTTCTCCCATTGAGCCATCTTGCTGACCCAGTTTTGACTTCCAACAATCCATGCTTTGGCTATAGTCCCCAGTTTTCCTGTACTGGCCTCCATTTACTCTACTCTGTACCCTACATCTGTATTGAAAGTCTCAGCTCTTTTCCTCTACCTCTTGCCAAAAGGGGAAACATTTGGCCCTGATTGCTCCCCAATAAAAGCCCAACACAATGATGCTGAGAATCCACACTTGTTCCCCTAGCCCCAACCTTGCAGCCAAGCCCTGGCCTCTCTCTTAAACATGAAACAGCCCGTGCAATTCAGTCTGAACAAAAACATAGAGGGCTTGAAGGCATGTCAGTCAGCAGGAAAAAATTCTCAGCCACCTGACAATGTCTGACAAGTGGCCTCCTATAGGGTCTATACCCCCAAGTAGTACTTAATATAACCAGTGTCCTAGAGGCTAGAATCCCAACGGGAAACCATAATTTTTTAAAAAAACAAGTCAGAAAACTTTTCATGAAGACCATTTGAAATCCAGGTGCCTCAGAAGGTTATTACAATCTCTGTTACATTTCAAGAAAATTGAAATTTAACACAACCATTGTAACTTTTGTTTTGGCCTACTGAAATAGTCTTCAACTCAACTTTGTGTCATAAGCACATCTTATGTGTAAGGGTTCTGATGCAGGGTTCTGTTCCTCAATTGGTTCTTGGTCTGTCAGTAAAGAAAGCCATGGGCCAATTGCTGGGTGGAAGGTACAGGTGGGACTTCTGGGACCCTGGAGGAAAAGGGGAGACGCAAAGGAGAGAGGAGTTTTGCCATGCTTTAGAGGGAGAAGAACCAGCAGCCATGTGAGGTCTCGGGACGAGCCGGAGCCCGTGGCCATTACTACAGGCCAATGGTCAGTGATGTTTTGCAGGGGCTAGATGGTACTAGCCACTTAAGTTTAGGGCAGGTGGGAGCTTCAGAGTTAAGAGTGTAGATAAGGACACGTTTTCCAGGCGGGAGATAATATCGCCCAGCAATTGTGCCAAGAAGGCAAGTTGAAATTGAACAACTGTGTGTGTGTGTGTGTGTGTGTGTGTGTGTGTGTGTTTTATCTGTGGATTCAAGGGAAGCTGGGAGGGAGTTGGTTACAGGGTCACTTCCTGGAGCAAAGGCAGATAAAGCATAAAGCTACATGCAACACTTAAGTTTTACCACAGTAACCATTTGGGTGGCAGGAATGCTCTCCTTGAATAGAACGCCAACTGTTATCACCGCCCTCTAGATGACGAAATGTGTCCTGCCCTTTGAAAGGCTTTCCGAACATTCACTTGTTCTACTTCTCCTCAGCTCTGGAAATCCCTTCATAACAACCCCCTTCTGGAAACTTCGTGTGTTGTATGACATTTTTCATAGTGTTTACATGTGTTCTTAGGAGAGAATCCATGGTTTTTCTTGATATCCTTCAAACACCCAACTCTGCTCCCTGCTCCCTCTACCACTGCTCACACCTTCTCCGTGCCCTGTTATCTGCCCTTGTCCACTAGCAGGCAGGCCTACCAAGGCTTACTGGGAAACACGGACTGATTAATAGTATTCCGAGACCTTTGGAGCAGCAGATATATATGCCTCATGTGGGTGTTTGTGGCTCAGATTCTTTGGTGACAGAAGGAAGAAATGGAGACTTGGGTGGTTTACGGGTTGGTCAGAAATCCAGGTACGGAGGTCACGTGGTCTGAAAGGGCTTCCTTTTTATGAAGTCTAAGCATTCCTGAACACGTTCCTCACAAAGCATTTACCATGAAAACCAAGATTACTGGATCCTTTGTGTAGAGCTCACTGGGGCTTCTGATATTCTCCTTCCTTGGGATCACTCGGCCTCCTGCATAGACAATGCTGGAGGAGCCTAGAAGTCAGGCCTGACTGCTGTGCTCCTGGCCTCTGCTTCCCACACTCACCCTCTGTTTCTACTGCCTCTTTTGCCCTGTGTAGACCATGGCAGAACTCGACTCAAAGAACCTTTTGTTCTTTCCTTCCACCAAGCATTTAAAAGCTGAGAAATACAGATCATTACTAAATGCTAAGCATCTGAAACTCAGGGAAGACTAGGTAGAAAATGGCCCCTTCTTGGAGTGTTATTTCTTGGACTGACCTCATGGTGCAGCAACTTAGACATGAGGTCATGTATCCTCTCCCAGCATGACCAGCTGCCTTAGAGAGGTGGCAAGATTGCCAGCCCAGAGGCACCCGTGGAAACTTCCAAATGCATTTTTAAATTTTTAATTTTCTAGCCAGTGTGAGCAGAGTGTTGCCCTGCTCTCTACACAACTCACTTACACTGAGACCGTGTATTTTACTGACAGCAATTGAATGCACATTGGAGATCCTGTAAAAAGTGAACTAGCCCAGAGCCTATGACCTCACAAAAGGTAGCCCCACAGCGTTGTCCCAGGTCTCAGAATTCAAAGGGGCCTTAAGCCCATCAAATCTTCTCAAACCTAGCTCTTCCAATACTTCTGGCAAACTAGGCTGTTCATAGAGTGGGATGCATCCTGTTCTGCCCAGCCTCTCATTGATGTAGCTGGCTACAGGGATGCCCTCGTGCAGAACGAGCCCACACCTGCCTTCCTGTGGCTTCAGTTCATCTTTGCAGACCCCTGAGCACACTTTCAGTGCCTGGGAGTAGCACCTGACTTGGATTCCTGATGGCGAGTTAAGGCGGAGTCACTAGCATGTCCGAAAGTATTCCCTTCTATTTCTATTAAAATCCACATGGAACTGGTGGGTGCTTGATACTAGGGAGCCTCCTATTGGGCAGTTCTTTCTTTACTAAGCTCTCCCTCCCTGGAGTTCTGTCTGGGAGAGCTTTCAGTGCCTCCTAACACCCTGTGCCACTGCTACTCTAGTTGTTTTGTGGCAGTGGGGAAAAGCAGCCCCTTGGGGTAGGGTTGGGCACCAATGTGAATCCAGAAGAGGAGGAGTAATATGTCAGCTCCCACAATCTTAGATCCCATATCTATGTTCAAAACTTCCTGTAAGAACTCTAAATGTTTCCTTAGCAAACCTCCAACCCAAGCTTCTATCTCTGTGCAATTTTGGGCAGTAGAAGCTTCTGGAAAAGAGATCTTCCCAGAGTCTACCTACTCTGATGTCATTCTCCCCATGTCCCAGATCTCTGTAAATTTTCCATTTTTGATTTGCTTCCTTTGACGTTCCTGGATCGGGTCTTTCCCCTTTGCAGGCTTTGTAGAAACCCATGTGACATTGACAAGGTTCCGGTCCTAAGGAAACTGTTCCTTGGCATAGGTCTTCTGTGACTGGTATTAGGGTATGGCTCTTGGGGACCTGGCAGGACCTGCCCCCAAGCCCCAGGGGTTGTGGAGGTACATGGTACTTACTTTCCCTGAGGTAACTGAGATGCGACAACAGCACTTCCGTGTTGTAGAGGGAGGTGGCGCGGAGGAAGTCCTCCTTGCTCATTTTACATAGCTCCTTGCCATCCATGTTCTGGAAGAAGGAAGTGTCGATTTCCATCAGGCCATATTCTTTTATGGCCCACTCCAGCCACTGTCGAACGTGCTCCTGTGTCCACAGTGTGGGGTCTGCGGAGGAGACATGAGAACGGTCAGCATGAGCGTCTGCCTCCTGTAGCCTAGGCTCCCCTCACCCTCCGTCCCTATCTTTTGCTGCTGTCTCTTCCATGCCCTCTCTCCTCACAGCTCCCTCTTTCCTTTTCCCCTTTCCTGTTTGCTATCTCTACTTTCTTCCTTTTTCTTCTTTTTCCTCTTCCTTTTCTCTTTCTTCCAATTCATAGTATCTTTAACCTGCACCATCTTTCCTTCTTATCCCCTTCTCTTCCCGCCTTTCTCTTTTCTCTTTACCTTCTCTCTCTTCCCTTCCGAATGGCTCCCTCAGAACACTCTGTCTGGTTCCATTGCTTCTGGCACTACCTGAACCACTTAGGGCTGAGGAAGGTTCTTAGCTGCCTCAGCACCTACCCTGACAGGATGGTGTTAACATTTTTGGAGGGTGATTGAAAGCTTGGCCCAAGAAATTGTGGCATCAAAATGAAAATATCCCACAGCCCCAGTGACCAATGTCTCTGGGAAGGGGACCCATTTGTAAATTAAGACTAGTAATGAATGCAAGAGGGCAAACTTATCCCTTGGATGACCCGGAAGGGAAATGTACACAAGCATGCTTTTCCTGTGATTCCATCTGGGCAGCTGGAAAACCCAATGGTGTTAGTGTTTGACATAAACCCAATCTGGATTTCCCCGTTCAGGGGGACAGCTGTGTTAAGATTTCTACCAGACCACCCCTAAACATTTTTTAGTATATTTAAATACTTAAAGATGAGAAATGGCACTAGAGACAGAAACCTCTTTAACTGTGAATGTGTGGAAACAGCACAGGACTGAGGCCTATGCTCTGGACTCGCCTTCCCCCAGCCCCCTTTCTCATCATTTCCTGAAGCATCTTCTCAACCTTCTCAGTCTGAGGTGGGAGATGTTATAAATGACAGA
Organism: Uromys caudimaculatus; assembly: GCA_028551405.1. Taxonomy (NCBI): domain Eukaryota; kingdom Metazoa; phylum Chordata; class Mammalia; order Rodentia; family Muridae; genus Uromys; species Uromys caudimaculatus. The sequence continues at coordinate 83,120,448 of CM052706.1, read as the reverse complement.
CTCCCATAGGCATGCTGATACATTCAAGTAATCCCAGGGCTCAGGAAGCTGAGGCAGGAGGATTGTGCATTTGAGGCCAGCCCCCCCCCCGTCTCTCTGTCTCTATGTCTCTGTCTCTCTCTGTGTGTCTCCCCTCTTTCTCCTTCTCTCTCATCTGTCTTTCTCTCTCTGTCTCTCCCTCTGTCTCTCTCTGTCTGTGTCTCTGTCTTTGTCTCTGTCTCTCTGTCTCCCTCTATCTCTCTCCCTCCCTCTCTCTCTCTTCTGTCTGTCTCTCTGTCTCTCTGTTTTTCTCTTTCTCTCTCTGTCTCTCTCTTTTTGTCTGTCTGTCTGTCTCTCTCTCTCTGGTCTGTCTCTCTGTCTCTGTCTCTCTTTTTCTCTCAGCATGAATATGTAGGTGTCAGAGCAATATGTAAACAATGGGTTGAGCTGGCAGTTCAATGAACCTTGGCTTGGAGAGTCCTGGGAGGCTTCCTGGAGAAGGGATGGTATTTTGTTGCAGGGTCACTGGCCACTCCAGCTTCTGCTTGTCTGCTTGGTTGTTTCATTTAGCTTGCTTATTTTGCAGGAAAGCTCATGTTCCCTGTAAACCAACTCACATTCTTCTCATCCGAGAGACCACAAAAGCTCTAGGCTAAGGGGAGTCAGTTCTAAATAGCCAGCAATGGCAGTGGGGAGGAAGCTAGGTGCTGTGATTTCTAGGGGTTATAAAAGAAACCCTTGAGAGGTTGAGAGGGAGCACAGGAAAAAAGCTGTCATATGTCACAGCTTCTGCATGTCATACCAAGAACCCAAGATGTACCTACCCAGTGCTAGCTCATCTGTGAGATCCTACCACAAGCCAGCTCTCTATCTGTCCCATTTTTGGGTCTTGTTAGACCTCTTTTATAGATGGATAGGGAATCATGGAAGTTTTGCCTTAGTGATTACTGTTAGGGTTCAACAGAAGCCTTCAAAGATGTCACATAGTTGGAGAAGCAGGTACCTTGAGACCCCCCTCAGCCTTGTCTTGTCAGGACCCTGACTCAACTCATTTGGAACTGCAAAGACTTGTTCCAGGACCCAGAAGTCCCCCACCCCAGCCCTCTTGCTCACATGCGGATTTGTGTCTGTCAGATAAACTCCTGGTTTTGTTTTCAAACCTCTACTTTTCAGAAACCATTAAGCAAGGGCTATGGATAAATGGAAATCTCAGAATTCAAAAGACGTCCCAGAGGGACTTGGACTATGTAGTGTAGTATTTTATCCATAGCTTCTCCTAGTTCCTTACTTGTACGAACTTCCTTGAATCCAAGACTGTACATTCAATTTTATACCCTATATTTTATTTATTTTATTATTTCTGCTCTTTCCTTTGGCCTCTGTCACAATGTTAATTCTCTCTCTATCCAGTAAAATTAATTATAAATCTTCCACTCTGGATCATGCTAAACTCTTCCAAATGTATTTTCTGGACGACTTAGCCCTTGTTCCCTCCCCATCTCAATGTGGAAATGGTGATTAACTAGAGCCCTCATTTATACTTGTCTTAAAATCCCATCATAAATTCAATCGGTTGTTCCACTAATGTTTTATTGCCTTGATTTGTGGACTTGCCTAAGTGAGACTTTCCCTTGCGTCCAGGAGGCTGACCTGGAGGAAGCCAGAGTATCTGAGGGTAATGCATACAAATTTAGTCAGTGGGAGAATAATGGAGCAGACCTGTGGCTCATGAATTCATTATGCCAAATGCTTTGAAACAGCTTGATAAGAACTTATACTATTTTCATTTTTTACAGCTATGGTTAAGTCAGTTCACTGAAGACCAATCATTTGCCAATCCCCTCGAGAACATTTTAACAGCATCTGAAGGGTAGAGAGCCAACCAAGCAGTCTGTCTGCCTCTTCCTTCTTCCCATATGCCCTGCCTTATGACGACCAAAGCAAGATGGTGACCATAGCCTGGTTCTTAGGTAATCTCCAATCCTCTAATAGTTTACCCCTCAAGAGTTCCTTCTTAGGCTAGAATATGCAATTTTGATAGCAAAGGCCTAGCCTGGCCTTGTGGGGTGGTGGGAGAGGGTTTCTCACCATGTTCATTTCAATAGAATTTTACAGCCTTAAAGTAGAAAAGACCCGCTTGGGCTGACCGTCACCAGCTGATCTCTTGAGGGTGGTGATAAACCGATTAGATGATGTGACAGAAGAGAAAGCTATTGGCATTATACTTGGCTCCTGTGAAATCTGGCTGAATAAAGATCTTCTGGCCAGGAGTGGGAGGTACACACCTGTCGTTAGTTCCCAAACTCAGGAGGCAGAGGCAGGAAGATTGCCGCAAGGTCCTGCCTGCCTTACACAGTGAATTCTAGGACAGCATATGCTACACAGTGAATTCCTATCTCAAATAGCCCAAACAAGCAAACATACAAATAAAATAGGTGAAGCCCTCCTCGCAACCAGCCCCTTGGGCTTGAAGAAGATGGAACCCAGGCAGTTTTTAGTCCTGTGAGCTGCAGAACAATACCCATGAGCCCTTCCTCTCTGCCTTTATTTCTGGCACCTTCTACACCCTCTTCCATGTGGAATTTAGCTCAGATCTCAGAAATGTGGCTGTCACACTAGGAGAGCAGATAGCACTTCCCATGGAAACAAACACCAAGGACAGAGGGTGGGCCTGCCCATCACAAAGTCATCCTTCAGACCAACAAGACAAATTCCTTCAAACTCCCTCAGAGACATCTAATCGCTCTAAGACACAACTGCATTTACTCACTTACAAATAGAAGGATCCAGTCTCTCTGGTGAAGTTATTTTGGTTAAGATTAGTTTTAGCCCCTGCCCTGTAATTCACTTTGTTCAAACTCTGGACATTCTGCCCCTTTCACCTGGCACCCACTCTAAAGTGGCAGTTTTTGCATTTCCTCCATGCCCAGGCAGCTGAGCATACTGGGCTGGCCCAGGCAGGATCCAGCCAATAGGCTAGAGGATTTAACAATAGGTCCCCCCTCCCATAGCCAACAGCACCAATACCTAGGAAAAAAGAGGCTATTTCTACAAAATGACATAACTTGTGGCACACACGTGGAGGCGTTCCGTTGGTTAAATATAGCTATTTCTATTTTGAAACTGAAAGAGCTGGCTGTAATTTTGGGAAGGTGGAACCTAGCAGAGGCTAGGGAAGTACATGACCAAAGGAAAGAAGGAATGGTGGGGTGAGGCAGCCTTGCCTCTGCCAAGATTCATCCTGGGGGTACCAGGTTACTCACTGAAAATCTGCTATATTGTGCTGTATTTGACAGTGGGGCTTTTGGAATCTGCATGCCAGGGTTCAGGTGACATTTGAAATTCTGCCTTGGAATGTAGCTATGGAGTCAGGGAAAATGTGCACCTTTCCTTGGTTTGCACCCCCCGAAGACTAGGGTGCTGGGTTTTCATGACCTTCCAAGAGACAGGTCAACCTTATACTACAGCTCCTGAATAATGGAAATGTGAGCATTGGCCGGGTAGTTGGCTCCCACGGTACCTGCAGGCACAATGACTCTCCGTTCGTTGGTGGTCATGTTGGGAGGAGGGGGGCCATTCTTCTCATCCATGTAGCTATTATAGTTCATGGGGTTGGCTTCGCCTCCGCCCACCAGCTTGTTGCATTTACTGACACTGCAGTCCACCGGAGACTCCCTGGAGTGAGAGGAAACAGACATCAAAAGAAGTCATCATTATGGGGACATGTCACTCTAGCCTCAGGGGGATTGGCCATTCACTCAGACACCCCTGGGATGATGATGACAATGATGACGAACACTTAGTGCCATCTTTCATGCAGAGCCCAGCCTGATATTGTCATAAACACCCTGTGCCTCCTGGGTGTGCGTGTTTCAGTGGCCTGCAGTCCTCCCAGCCTGTCTGCAGTGTCCAGTTTCAACCTGATTGCCAGTGACCAATACTTATCCACTGTCACTAGTCCTTGCCATAGACAGGCATTTCCCACAGTCCTCTAGCAGTTGATGTCTATCTTGGTTACAGGACCGAGTACAGCATGAGATACTCTATGTGGCCTGTTGTCTTGTCTCTGCCATTTCTTGAGCTGGTATCAAAACTTGCTGGCCCAGCTATTTCTATTGCACGTGTACCATTTTAATACATTTTCATATGCTGTTTGCTTTATCTGAGTTTCCGGATAACCCTTCCAGATGTGTGAAGCAAGGAGTACTACATCCCTTTTGTGGTTACCAAAAAGGAAAGATGTACTGACTAGGGAATCACATAGCCAGTAAAGATGGATGCAGGACCGAGGTCCCCAGTGTTAAACTTCTCAATTAAAGACCACATATGGAGGAGCTGGAAGGGAGAAGAGTAGCGCCTGGAATGCATGGTGATCTGTTATGACTCTTGTAGCATTTTATAGCTCTGAGTAGTAAGTTTACATAGGAAGCAATATGGACGTGCAAAAGCATATCACCCATCTTGGACTAAAACAACACAGCACAGTTAGCATCTGATCTTCACAGCATCTGGCACTGGAAAGCTAGGCTGACGCCCCCCACACCCAATGGTCAGCTGATGTAGCCAAGGACACACAGCGACCTTCAGCGTAGTATCATGGAGCTCTCAGCATGTCTGGGAAGTTGCCATCGCAACCTTCCCAGCTCTTACTCAGTCCTCCCAAGAAGCAGAACCATAGGAGACTTGTAAAGGTGCAGTGGACGCTGTGGTACAGTGGTGCCAGGCAGCAAGCATCATCCTGGCAGCCTGGGAAATGGTCAGTTCCCCTGAGAATGCCAAGTCAGGCCTTCAGACCAAGGGGATGAGACAAGATTTGGATTGCAGTCTGCCAGCTCTGCACACTAATCTCTCCCTACGTTCCCTGCCTGGCTGCTGTCCTCGGTCAGTCTGCTCTGTCCTTCTGCAGTGGGCAGGAACAGATTGAGAGCCCTTAAGGAAAGGCCTTGCCTACTAGGGAGTCACCCATCCGCACAGCAAGGGAAGCAGTCACCAGCCCAGGAGGAGGGAGAAGAGTCCAGGGCTCCTGAGAGTCAGGCAGAGCGGGGAGGCCTGAGCACATTCAATAAAGAAAATTAAATGAATTTGTTTCTTAATCTGAAAGGAAAAAAATATTGCAGATCACTTATCATGGCTGGGAGATAAATGCTCCACTGAGATATTAGAAGTCAGACGGTAATTTTTTCCTGATGTCTTACCGAGGAGAACATGGGCTGAAAATGAAAATAAGATGTATAACTTACACATGTTAGAATTTAAGGTTTTACTATTTGCCTACTGTTTTTCCAGGCAAAGAACCAAGACCCAGCCGTCAGAGTCCCAGATTGCTGAAGGTTTAATGTCCCCATGGCAGTCGGGGGAGAGGTAGTAGCACATCAGGGCTTTTCACCAGTGATCAGCCCTTTGGCTTCTGCTGTTGAAGGGCTTGGCTTGAGATGAAGCAGGCCCACTCAGACCCTGGTGCCTGCGTCTAAGCCGAGCTGGCCGAAGCATACTGCTGTCCCCCAGGAAAACTGTGTGTGCGCATGCATACACACTCACGCGCGCGCACACACACACTCATACACACATACTCACACACACTCACACACTCACTCACACACACACTCATACACACACACATACACACACTCACTCACACACTCACACACACTCACACACATTCACACACACTCTCACACACACTCACACACACTGACACACACT
>CM052706.1:83053787-83114666 GCA_028551405.1 Uromys caudimaculatus | reverse complement strand
TCCATGGTCTATTGTATGCCTACCCACACAATAGAAATATGAACACGTGTGTTCCACACACATTCATACAGTTATACATACAACATGCACATACATACAGTCATCATATAAAACACACACACACACACACACACATATATATATATATACACACACACACACTCTCTACCACCTACATGTATATAGTATATGCAGGCATGCATGCACACATCCATAGGCTATCACACACATATAGTTAGAGAAATACACACCCTCCATCACAGATATGCACCTATATGCTAGTGTATGTACCTCTCCTCACACACACACACTGGTTGTCTTCCCCAGATTCTTGTCAGATGAGAAACCATCCAAATACCAGGGAAGCTTGGAGAATTAAGTTGGCCTGAAACCAAGATACTGGAATTTTCATTGGCTGGTGGGTGTAGGGAGGGTGGACAGCGTACACACTTTCCATGCAGGGTGCCCAGAGCCAGCCAGCCAGGATCAGTGGTAGCAAAAGAGGAGGTCCCTACTTCAAAGTCTCCCATTTATGAATACTGGAGAGAAGGGTTTTAAAATATTCTTTTCCATAGGCGCCAGGGCTTGGAATTTCTGCATTTAAAATTGGCCTCTTTCCAGGCAGAGATTAGAACCTCAGAAGTGCACAAAACTAGTGGCTCTTTCTGGTTTGGAGCTGTGTACAGTGGCCAGGGGTGGCAAGGTTGCTTCCACTTCCAGGAGTAAAAAATAAACACAAAAGAAAAGATGAGACATAAAACCAAACCTGCCTGATGGGGACCAATGCCAACAAGGGTGCCCTAGGTGTGGCCAGGAAGCATGTGTAGAGGAGCTGGGGTCCCCTGGGCTCCACCACTGGCAGTGCCTGGCTGACCAGTGAGTGGCACTCGCTAACCCACAGAAGTCCTAGCGTCCTTCAACCTTTCAGCTGTCCCCTGGTGGCTGGTTACCTTCCTGGCTGCCTCTCCTGGCCTTCTTTGGAATAAGACCCCTTTCTTGGTCCCTTGCAGAGCTAGCCCTCCTACTCTAGTTCGGGGTGAGAAAGAACAAAGCCATACCTCACTGGCTTGCACACTTGCCTGCCAGGTTTGCCTCCATCCTTTGCCTCAGCCAGCCAGCACAGCCATGGGCTTGGTGACCACCGTCTATCCAGGTGAAGCCCAGCATAAAGGCTGCTCTTTAATGAGGCAGCTGGTGCCTGTGAAGAGGGCTTGAGGAGAACAAGAGGGAGGGGAGGCGGGAGCCCTGGCGAGGGAGGGGGGGAGGTTTGGCCATTCATTTTGCCCATACGGCTGCTGCTAATTTGTATTGAGACCTTCCCTTACAGGAAGGGATTGGGGCCCACAGACAGCTGACTAGACTGGGGGGCAGGTGACAAGAGAGCTTGAGGCTGCCACAATAGAGCAGGAGGAAGTGATGGCTTGAGAGTGTAACTCAGCGCATCTCCACCTCAGGCCCCGGAAGGCTATAGGCAGCAGGCTGCAGCAATACAACATAACCATCCTAGACATAAGCATCTATTTCTGCGTGTTTATTGAGCACCACTTTAAAAAGACTGCCAGGGGTCCACAGAAGTGCCTTCAGACTCCCAAGCGATATAAAGCAAGGTGTGAAACCCTAAGAGGGGTGAACAGGATCTCAGACTTCTCCCGAGTACCTTCCCATTTCCCTCACAATGCCTGAAGAGATCACAGGTCTGCGGATAGTCAAGGACCACCCAATGCCCACGAAGCCTGCAAGGGCTCCCTGATCATCACAGTTACAGAGCCTATCTGTGTGTCTTTCATGTAGCATGAACATTGCACACCTGAGGAATCTGGGCTGCCTTTAGGGTTTCTGTGAGATCCAGAGATCACTTCTGTGTAGAAGTGATTTGTTGCTTTTGATACAGATGTGTAATTTCAAGAAAAGAAACAAAACAAAACAAAACCCACACACAAGCCCCCTCACCACCTTGGCTTTCAACACAGATGGTATGTGTCTTACTCCCCACGTAAGGTTTAGAATTTAGAAATTTAGGAAGTTGCCAGGGAGTGAAGGAGGCTCATCTTCCTGAGAGTAGAACAGGGTTCTCTGGGTGTTCAAAGCCTCCCGATAACACTGCCAGTCCAGCATGTCTCAGGGAAATGATGCTAAGTTCAGATCCTGAACTAGTTCTGTTCTCTCCCTCACGAACTGATAGTGTTTCCTCCTTGCACTGTTTTTTCCAATTCCCATGGTCGAGACAGGATGCAGCTGAGAGTCATTTGCAAACCATAGCTTGGATCAAGTTTCTGAAGTTTATATCCAGCACAGAACTTATGGGCCGTGCTGTTGGGAGGGCAACCCAGAGAACCAGATTCAACCGCAACAGGAGGGGAAGGGAGGCAGAGAAAACCTTCTATGACTCAGGCAACCCAGATGATCTCTCTTGCCTCAGATCTCAGCCCCTCTGAATGACCCTTTGACCCTGGTCCGGAGGACTTGCTGCTAGGACGAAAGGGAAGAGGGTACTGCAGCTTCAGAGACATGGAGTACCTCCTTCTTGCCAAAGACACAAACATCTATGGAGCTTCCAATAAGCCTGAAGAAGTAACCCAGAAACCCGTGCTTCTCAAAGAACATTATAGGGGTGCCCTATGAATCCCTGGGCAGTCTGGTATGTTCTGCTGCACCATGGTCCAACCCAAGTAGATTGTGAGTCACATGTTTGAGACACATGGGTCATTTTCACCTTAGTGATAGATGTATTTTTAAAATTAAAAAAGTGAGAAGTGGGAGAGATTGCCCAGCAGTTAAGAGCACTTGTTCTTGCAGAGGACCATATGGTGGCTCTCAACCATGCTTAACTTCAGTTCCAGGGGATCTATCTGATGCCCTTTTCTGACCTCTACAGGCACTAGGCACGTGCGTGGTGCATATACCCATTTGCAAACGAAACCCCAGTGCACAAAAAATAAATAAATGAATGAATCTAAGAAGGTGAAATAAATTTGAATAAATTAATTAATATAACATATCAATATTTTATATTATTGAATATTATATTAAATATATTTTGATAAGAAATATATATTAAATATTGTATATGATAATATAACAAATGCATTAATATATTAATACAGCCACAAGATTATTGTTTCAGCAGAATCAACAGTCACCAAGATGTTTTACATTTTATCATATTAAGACTTTTAAATCCAGTGTGTATATTATGTTACAGCACATCTCACTCATAGACTAGCCACATTTCCAGTGCTCAGCAATACAGGGCTAGTTAGTGGCCACTGCATCAGAGCACTGGGTGGCACAGGCCTGGCCCATAAGCCAAGAACTCCCAAGTTGTCTGCCCTGCTCTGTTTTCTTGTTTGAATGTTTGGAACATTTACACATCTTCCTCTAAATTTTAAAACATTTTTGTGTGTCTGTGCTTGAGCACACATACATGTGTGGGTACATATGTACCGTGGCATGGGTACTGAAGTCAGATGACAACTAGAAGTTGGTTCTCTCGTTCCACCATGTAGTCTTTGGGGGTAGAACTTAGGTCGTCAGGCATGGTGGCAGGCACCTTCTCCTGCTGAACCATCTCATTGGCCCTCCTCTACATTTTGTATTATGATAACTGGACTTTCTGAAAATTATAAAATCATAGGCAAGTCTTGATATCCACCAGAAATAGAAGACATGACCCTATTGATGAAGATGCCACACATTTTGGCCACAAGACACAGAGAAATAGAGTTGGGAATTCTCTCCCTGCTGGCTGGCATTCGTGGTTCCAGAAGGTTCTATGCAGTCTCCTCTGGCAGAAAGTATATCAGTGGTCTCTCTCTGCTGTAGGCCATGCTGGCAATGTAATACTAACTTGTCAGGCATTATATATCCACTGGTGCAATGGTGGCATGAGTATATGGTGGGTAACCAGCCAGTCTGTAATTGGAAGCCTACTGCATGAGACAAGATACACATCTGGTACCATAACCTGGCCAAAAGCCTGTGGCTGGTGGGATCTTGGACCCAATGAGAACATAAGGCCTCTGTTTCCCTAAATGGATGTGCTGTTAAATCTCCAAAATATTTATATTTATATCCATAGACTAGTATCACTTTCAGTCTAGAACAGAAAAGCTTCTTACAGAGAGTGACAGTGCCGAGACTCATACCTCATCAAATGCTGAGGCTAAGTGATGGCTAAGCTCCCAGCCCTAACTGGGAAATCTACATAACATGCACCCCAAGCCTATAGAACCCTGCAGAGGAGGAGATGAAGTAATGTAAGAGCTAGGAGTGGGGAGATGTGTCATAAAACGCCGACACACAGATACACTATGGCTATTCCAACCACAGAGACATCGAAGCAATGGCTATCAGTGGAAGACTGGGCCCTTCAGCATTCCTTCACTGATAGAGGACGTGCTCACGAGACACTGCCCCATCTGAGGGAGATATTAACTGTTAGTTGCTGCAGAAGAGAGTGTTGTTTCCTTCCTGGAGGATGAGTTGTAAAAGAAAGGGCTCAGAGTGAAAGCAACAGAGCATAATAGGAGGATAGAATCACAGAACATTGTATATATGTATGAAACTATAAGGACTTTAAAGACATGCAACCATTTGCCGGGCAGTGGTGGTGCACGCCTTTAATCCCAGCACTTGGGAGGCAGAGACAGGCGGATTTCTGAGTTCGAGGCCAGTCTGGTCTACAGAGTGAGTTCCAGGACAGCCAGGGCTATACAGAGAAACACTGTCTCGAAAAAACAAAAAAACAAAAAAACAAAAAAAACATGCAACTAGCCAAGTCCTGCTAATGGTGTTACTCAGAAAATAAGAAAGGTGCACTGTTCAGGATGAGGAATTTAAACAGACTGACATCTATGTATTCATTTCATTTCTTGTCTTCTCTCTCTCTCTCTCTCTCTCTCTCTCTCTCTCTCTCTCTGTATTTGTGTACTGTGTGTATAAATATATTCATGCATTTCTATGCTGGTGTACATGCCTCTGGAGACCAAAGACAACTTTGGGTGTCATTCCTCAGAAGCCACTTCCCTTTTGTGACGTAGGGTCTGCAGCTTGCCTCGCAGGCCAGGCTGTCTGTCCAATGGGACTAGGAGAGCCAAGTGTGTCTGCCTCCTTAGCAGCTGGGATTACCATGCCACCGTGCCTGGTGTTTTTACATGTCATTCGTTTCACATAGTTAAGTAATAGTAAGTTAAGGCTAGGCATGATTTCATCCCGAATAAAGGCATCTTTCTGAAAGTCTTTAATCCTGGCTCTTTATTGTGTGGGCTTTGAGGGTATCGATTAGGTACAGGCCATGGCTATGCCTACCTGGGTGGATCTAGACTCCACTAGATCTTTGCTTCAGCTCAGTAGGTGAGACTGTACACCCAAAGCCAGGTAAATAGTTAGCCAGCTTATGGGGATACTTCCACAGGCTTCTTCCAGCTAGTGTCTGTGTGACCAGTCCTAGGCATGACCTGGACATGGGTCCAGAGTCTTTTTCCTTGAAAGATTTTCTTAGCTTTGAAACAGAATCCTGGAGGGCCCAGGAGTACCCAGGTGGCAGGGAGGGGTCAGTGAGCTCAGTGACACAGACATGCTAGAAGGAACCCATGCTTCAAAAGCATAGGGCGAACTCAGCAGAGCTCAGGCTGTCCTGCCTGGGCATTGTGACAGTGGAGACCTGTCCACATGGACATCTGTTTCTCAGATTCTCCATCTGAAATACTGTTTGGGTACTAACATGAGGCCACAGGTGGAAAATTCCATACCTGATTCACAAGAGAGTCCACAGTCCAAATGCAAACGCACCAAACTATAGTTTTACTGTTGGGCACTGAGCACACATGCATACAAAACAGTGACTGCCATACTTAGATAGCTGTTACACTATGTGTAAACAAACATTCCAAAATCTGAAAGAACCTGAAACACATATCAAATGTTTCAGGTAAGGGAGACTCAACTCATACTTACAGGGCATGACCTTGAAGAAGCAACTTGACCTTGGTCCGCTTTGCTATGCCCCATCTAGCTTTTTCTTTAACAAACACATGAGCCCTGCTCAGTGAGACAAAGCCCTGCCCAGATTCTAGTGAGGGAGGAGACAACTTGACTAACCCATCAGGGAAAGAGAGTGATAGGGTACTGTTTAAGATTAGGGGACTATCAGGGACTTTGAAGAGGTAGTATATGGGCAAAAACCCGAGAGAACCATACGAATAAATGGAGGAGGAATGTTCTAGAAAGAAGGAACTTGGGGAAGATGAGCCGAGGTAGTGGTGTGCTAGGCTTTCCAGGAGCATCTAGAGTCTTGTGTGATGGCGGAGAGGAAGGCAGGAGCCAGGGAGTATCGGGACACATGGTGGGACTTCACTAAGACTTTAGATTCTGTTCTAAGATGCTAAGGGTTTTTGTCACTGTTGGGAAAGGATGGATGATTTTCACTGTGGCCTGTTGAGAGAATGGTTTTCAGGCAGGGAAGGGGAAGAGTGGAGCAAGGGATGTCTCTGTAGCAGCTGGGAGCGACACTATGGGCTTGACAGGCAATGATAGCTAGATACAAGGTGCAACAAGAATATAGACTAATACTAGGACCTAGATTTTTCAGTAGGGAGCAGGAGTGCCATGTGGTCCAGGTAGTTGGGGAGTCATTTCTGTACTGGCCTCATCACCGGAGGGTGCTGGTAGAATGAGATCATGGTGCAGAACCATGACACACAGGCAGAGTGGGAGGGGCAGCAGTGGGAGGAGCGGCAAGATGCCTAAGGAACGGGAAAGCCTGGGCTAGTGCCAGCTTGGCCTCTCTTGGTTTTCTTTCTATATGGTAACAGGGTGAGAATATTGGCCTCCTGGGAGATTAGTAGGGAGCAGTGATATAAGACTGGATAAAAATGTTTCATAAACTACACTGAGACTGGACTTACTGGAATCATGGAAGAAGCATCATTCTTCATGGAGGGGCTCAAAAGTTCAGGTGTTCTGAGCTCTCCTCACCCTAGACCCTGGAAGGGCGGCCAAGGTCCCACTTCCTGATTTTAGTTAATGGAATGGAAGTGTGGCAGGGCTGAGGGTTCTGGAAGGCAGCTCGGAGATGGCTGCAAGGGGGAACTCCCTTGCAGCAGCCCCCGCAGCCCCTCCCCCCTTCCTCTTGTCTCTCGCTGGACTGGTTTCCTCATGACTCACTTTCACAGTTAAGCCTCCTGGAGAGGATGCCTAAGTCTCAGTTCCAGCCCTCAGTCCTATGAGCTTTGGCTTCTTAAACCCAGTAGACATTTTAATCTAGAGATTGTACCGCTTGCTCACAGAGGTCCCTAAAGGACGTCCCTCCTCAAGGTACCTCCCTTCCCACCTGCCTGTGGCTGCTAACTGCATCCCCCTTTCAAAGGTCCAGACTCAGCAGCCTCCAGTTCCCACCTCTCACTGCTTATTAAGTCCAAGCTCTTGTAGCTTCCCCTTTGATATGCTCTTTATGCATCTCTCCTGAATTTCTGTCACCATTACTGTCACCTTAGCCCAGAACTTCAATTTCTTATCTGGGCTATTTCAGTAACTTCTTATCTTCCTGCCACTCCTGTCCCCAATCCCTGCAGGGCAATGATTGTCACCTCATCAGCTTTAACTCATGGATCTGATGATTCTTAGTGTCCTGGCAGTACTGAGGGTCAACCTCTGCTGGTGGAATAAGCTGGATTCCTAGCCTATCAACCACTGTCTTGTCTTGTATTTACTTACTTGCTTTCACTTTCATGTCCTTTTGCTTCAGGCTGAGTGGATTACCTGGGAATCCACTGGGAATTATCACGTAATGAACTAGGCTAAAGTTTCCCCCTTTGTGTCTCTGTGTATCTGTCACTAACATCGTTGAGCACAGACAGTGTCCTGGGTCCTTTCTTTACAACAACACACTCCATAAATATGTTAAGAAGTAGGTGTTCTGGCTCTGGCTTAGACAAGAGAAAGCTGGTACTCACACGGGTTTAGATAATTTAGCCAAAATGTAGAGGTAGTCCCTGAAGCTGGGGCTTACCTGACAATGGGTTTGTTCATCTTGCTCCAGCGTGTTCCTTACCCCTGAATGCTCCTTTCCAGGTCCATAAGTGAGATTGTGCCTGATCTTTCCTAATGCCTCTCACATACATACTTCCCGTGTGTGAGGCTGGATTCCTGGTACCCTGTCTTTCTCATCACTTTTTCACTTTTACTGGAAGAATTGTTGGGTCACCTTTGCTCTGGTTAGTGCCATCCAGAGACGTTAAACATCCTCAATAGCACAGGAAGAACATGTTATTGCTATGCTATTTTCCTTGAAGGACTGGACCTGGACCAGAGCCTGACACCAAGCACACTGAGATTCTACATCGAGGTCTTGGGGCCTGACCCCTACTTAGCTTCTGTGGGCTACATCTGGACCCTGGCAGCCAGGTGGGCTTCCTCCACTCCACTCAGTTCTGTAGACCTTGATTGCCTCCACTGACTAGGAATTGATGCACACTCTCAGGTCAGCCCCCGAGTCCCATCTGCCACTTTACACAGATCAGCTTGACAGGGTGGTCCATGGAGGAATGGTGTTCAGCCTTCCCCGGCCTCTTAAGGATTGGTCAACTCTGGCAGGCTCACCTGGATCCATTCATGTGGTCATACTCCCGCTTGACGTTGACCCTCACCGGCTGGTTGATCCACTCCTGCTGCGGTGGCAGGGGGTTGATTTTGTGGGGCTGCCCGTAGTCAGGACTCCCCGAAGCAGTCATGTCTGCCTTGGGGAGATGGGCTGCCGCTCCGTATGCTGAATCAAAAAGGGACTGGTCGTCACTCACCACTGACAGAGCCTCCTGCAAGAAGGGAGAAGAGACAGGAAATTTAGTATCAATTGTTACCCAGGCCAGTGACACCCCTGCTCTAAGATATCACAGTGGCACAGGGCAGCCCTCTCATGAAGCTGCAGTGGTTCAAGGTAATAGATTCACAGTGTCTGAGCAGGCTTACCCCTGTGTGGGGAGAAAGGACTCTGAGCATTGGAATGGAAGAACACTAGAAACAGGTGCACTTGTTGAGTATACAAGCTAGAAGCCCCCACGAAAGAGAATGGAGACAGGGTGGCCGGACACAGCGGTGCAACAGATGGTACTAGCGTTGGTTCTAGCTTCCAGACATAGACAGCAGCACATTTTACTAACTGTGTGGCATAGCCACATTGCTAGGAGAGATGAAAATGAGAATTTATTCCACAAGTGAGGTCATGGAGAGCCACCAGAGAGCTTGTCTAGACCTGAGCTACGTAAGGGAATCAGGGAACCCAGAACTTCAGCTAGGTTGATTTCAGTGTCCCAGTCAGTAAGGATGAATAGTTATTATTATTTTTGCTGACTTACTAGGTGAATTAAATTAGCAATTCTGGTCCAAGTGTTTGGTCAGAATGAACAGTTGTGTGCTGAGGACTGGCTAGCAGGTATGAGTATGTCCTACAGATCTTAGTGTTGATGGTTCAGCCAAATAATTCAGGAGGAAGCTCGGATATATAGAAAAGGCAATTAGTGTAGGGTCTCTGTAAGAGGCTATGGTTTTCCGCTTCACATTGTCCCATCTCCTGACTCAGGTGACACTTTTGGTAATGGGTTGAGAAATGTAGCCTTACTCTTTCCAGAGACTGTGTGCTGATAGAATTGTGGAGATAACAATCTCCCACTATTCCAAATCACATTTAGCCACGGGGATCCAAGGCTGGAGTACAACATTCCGACAGAGCCAAGTAGTGCTCAAAAGAAAGCTGATCGTATTTCAGAAGAAATGGTAGCCATCCATAATTACCTCCTCATCTACACATTCTATCCCATGTAATCCGATTGTGAAGGAAAGATAGAAAAAAAATCTATGGGAAATATCTATAGCAACACTAGGCACAGACGAATACTCCAGAAAGACTAGCAATGATGATCCTTTGTGTTCAAACTAGGGCTCTGTTGGGTTCTTGCTCTACGCTGGATTCTACTTCCTCTCAAATCTATACATCAAATCCCTAACCACCTGTAACTTAGATTATGACTCCACTTGGGAATAAGGCCTTTACGGATATGATTAATTTGGAATAAGAATGTGAAGGTGGACTCTAAATTCAACTGACTCATTATAATACAAGATTTGGACACACAAAGACCCGAAGGATGGCTGTGTGCCGCGGACTGGCTACGTAAGGCATGTAGGGAGAATGATTATCTGCAAGCCAGGGCAAGAAGCCTCAGAGGAAGCCAGCCTTGCTGGCACTCTGACCTTGGATCTCCAGTTTTCAGAACTGTGAGCATATAAATCTATGTTGTTTAAGCCACTCAGCCTGTGGTGTGTTGCTATGGCAACCCTGCCTTTACTTAAGAACAGAATGATAGATGATGAGACCCTTTTAAATCTTGAGGTTTGCCTACTCTCCCTACATAATTAATATCTCTGCCTGGAATGCCTTTTCTAAAACAAATACCCTTGTCCTGCCTGGATGTCCTTCATTCAGACCTAAAGGCTGCCGGGGCCCTTCTGCTTTCACCTGCTGCCCCTGGGTAATGTCAGGGGAAGGTTGTGGTTCGGGTCCATTTGTATTTTGGTTTTTAGATCCACTCTTCATTTCAGTTAAGGTTCTGCTCTGGCTTCGTGTCCCAAATGAACTTAAACTTTTACATGGCCTGCTGTATAGCTCCAAGTTGTAAATGTGAAGCTATGGTCTTTCAGAGGGCTGAGCATGAATCTTTGACATTACATGGGTGCCACCCAAGATTCATCAGTCTCCCTCTGACCAAAACAATGCATAACAAGCCCCAGATCTGTTGTAGAAAGAGATGACATCTAAGCAGATTTCTGCTGCAGAGAACAGATTATGCCTCTGGTTAGTCACCAGTCAGTCTTGAGAGTTCCAGCAAAATCATACAATGGCAGAGCTGAGGAAATCTGGGAGGCAGAGGTAGACATGGGGATGCTGAGGTGAAGGGAAGGTCCATGTCATCACTGCCATCCAAACAGAGAGGTCAAAAGAGGCAACAGGCAGGATTGCTGAGGCCAAGGAGGACACACAGATGATGCATGCAGAATGTGCAGCAAAAAGAAGTTGCACCTGGGTACAAATGGAAGAACTAAGGCTTGGAGGCTTGCCAAGGAAGTGAGCTGTGCAGTGAGAATACAGCAATGCCATGGGGCAGGGTGCAAGAGCAGAAAGGGGAAGGGACCGGTTGGGACTCATTTCAAGATAAACACTTCATTTAAAACATAGAGCCAATCCAAGGTGACTTAGTCAAGTGGCAGCATCACAGAAAGAGAGTGTCCTGATTCCTCCCCAAATGCCCCATACTTCTGACCCTTGACCCTACCAGGTACATGTGCACAGATAGGTCTCTCTTCACACTACTCTTACCCTCCCCCAGTCTCCTGTGTCTAATCTCAGGCTAGATCCCATTCCCCCAAAGGCTGTAAATGCAGCTTGTACCCAGCCATTCTTCCTCTAAGAACTCACTGTATTCCTATCATGGACAACTAACGCTCAGTCACTTGGCTTTCAATGACCCAGCCTTGCCCTATCTCTCAAACCATTTGCGACTTGCCACTACAACCTCTGCATAGTTCTAACCGCTTTCACTGGGGTCCTTTTTAACTCAATGCAAACCTTGCTGAAAATGTCCCGAGTTTCTGGATCATTTAACACGCACGCATTCCATACAAGCATCCTTCACGTGCACACACACAGACACACAGTCAGGGAGATTTATTGTATTTACAATCATTGATAGCAAGGGACTTTCTTCCCGTAACAGTGTGGAAAGCAGACTCTGTAGATGAGTAAGACTGGAAAGAGAGAATGAAGGGAAAGGTTTGTTTCCTATTTGGCTTTTTGCATCTGAAAATCAATTTAGTTAGGATGAGTTGCCAACAGCAATACAGTAAAACATTTGGGGGGATGAGGAAGCTGATTTAGGACCTGTGTGAAAGATTACAGTTAGGGAAGACATTCTTGCCACACTTACAAGGAAATAGGACCCCTTTGTCATGCAAGCCTGAGACCACATCCTGGGTGCACTACCACTTCTACAGTGAGAGTGAGGAACCCTCTCTAAAAGGCTTTGGAGATAACAGGATGGAGACAGGAGAGTGGGAGAGTGCAGAGGACAAGATGGGTGCTGGGCAGTGGTAGCAGACCTTTGTGTCACTGCTGGGGACTGACAGAAGTAATGGGTAATAAGATGCGGGGGGGGGGTGCAGTACAAAGGTACAGCTGAGGCAGACAGGGGAGAGTTAGTGTGCCAGGGAGCATTTCCACTCTCTCTTGCAGCTGTGCTTTATAAACAGATGCTGCTACTTAACGTGTGCTCTAGAAAGCGCTATACTTGAACTTTAAAATTCTTAATGTTTAAACTCAAATCTATTACGTGTACTTAAAACTCTTTATAGGAGTAAGCATCATACTGGTGTCAAAGCACGTTCAGTGGCGAGATGTTGACAAGTACCCATCTTTGTCATGGCAGAGCAAATATAAAAGGAACATGGATGGGGGATTCACCTTCTCCGCTGTTCTTGGTCTCTAATGAGTTTGTGTCTCCCGTGAACTTGGGACAATGAGGATTTCACTCAGAAAACACAGGTTATTCTTGAAAAGACCTGTTGGATTCATGCTGCTTAAAACTAGGTTCCTTACCCTTGTGTGATGCTCAGCTATTAAGATTTCTTAGCACCTCAATAGTGATCATTAGAAGGAAGCCCAGAACAGGCTCAGGAGTTGGTTCCTTAGAAGCAACTTTGCAGTCCATAGTCAGGATGCCCTGGTCCCTCACCCACGCGCTGTTGACCTAGAAGGTGGCACATGGTCCCTGCCCCAAGTTGTTAAATATTCTAGCACACTGGTACTGTGTGATGTCCTCTTTCCCTGGAGTTCTCTCAGAAGAACTTCTTGAGGTAGCAAGCTGAGCTCTGAGCCAAAGCAGTGGAGGGCTAGAGCCCAGGGAAATACTTCCCACAATCCTCTGTTGGAGCTAGGAGATGTATACCAGCCATGACTGATACATATGCTCTGATGAAGGCTATTTTCCTCGCCTAGTAGGGATAAGGTTAGGTTCCCATATCACGTCAAATAAACTGGGTCTTAACTTATAGAAATAAGTAGAGACTGTAGACAATTAGCAAAACATTTACTAACTGTGAAATTATGTTTACATGAAACATCTAATTCAGCCATCCAAGCAATTTAATGAGAGATGTTTTCACCTCTTATATTGTTTTAGGTGAGAAAATGAATATTCAGAGAAGTGAAGTAACTTGTTCCTGCACACAGAAAATGAAGATGGTGTGGGGCTTCCATCCAGGCCTTCTGCTTGGGCACAGCACCACTGCCTGCCACTCACTGGTTCCTTTCTGAGAATGTTTGTTTTCCCAGTTAGACAATTGGCCCTTTGAAAGCGACTTTTGTGGGTTTTGTAACTTCAAGCACAATCTTTGGAGCCAGGGAGGCTCTAAGTGCCAACCCAAACTCCGTCCGTTGTTCCTTTAGTTCCCAGTGCAATGACTTTAGACTGTAGGAGGCCCGTTTTCTCATCTGTAGCTTGGGATGTCAACAAGCCCTAACCTGGTGGGTTGTAAATGAAAATAAAATGATGTAGTCTGAGTAAACTGCCTACTTGTCTATTCAGTGTTCTTGAAACATAGTAAATAATTACATCTTTAGATTTAAAGCCAGTACCAAGAGATGACCTGAGAATGTTTGGGGTGGGGATGATGAGGAAGAGATGGACCAGATGGAGCCTGAGCAATGCTTCTTTCTTCCCTGTGCCTTTTCTCCAAAGGCTCAAGGAAGGAGGCCAATTTGCTCGGCTGCTCTCCTCTTCTTCCTCTTCCTCCTCCTCCTCCTCCTCCTCCTCCTCCTCCTCCTCCTCCTCCTCCTCCTCCTCCTCTCCTTTTCCTCTTCCCCATCACCATCACCATCACCATCATCACCATCATTGTCATATCTGGGACAGCCTTCCCTTTGCTGCCCTTAGACATCAGGGCCCAGGATATGGCCTTGGAACTGCAGGGCTTGCAGTAGCCACAGGGCTTACAACAGCAGCACCCTGGTGTCTTGGATCAGACCAAACCTCCATAAGCATGGGAGGTAATTCTCCTAGTAAGCCTATCTATAATACAGTCATCAACTTTTCTCTCCTATTGGTCTTATTTCTCTGAGAATCCTAGTTCAGATGGGCAGCTAGCTCCAGATGGGCAGAGAACCAGGCTAAATTCCTCTCCTGAGAATGAGGAATAAGTCAGGCCTTAGAGACTCTGTTGCCTATTCCAGGAAAATCCCTATATATCCTCAATATCTCTTCTATTTTACTTTAACCACAATCCTTCAGTACTGAGCATGGTGTCCCTACATGGAGAAGCATGCTGTGACACAAAGCAGTTTTCTTTCTAGAATTCCTGTATCATAACAGCTCTCCTGCACAGCTGCAGCATCCTGTATTCCCATAGTGACGTCATACCAGAGTGCTAGTCATGAACCATCATTGCCCATGGGTTCATGAGCTTATTTATTTTCTGATTATTACATTTAAACCCTTAGGTGACATGACATCATTCCATTCAAGTCTCACCTCCTTTGCCCAGAATATCACCTGGTACCTAGTAGGTAATAAGTAAATGTCTCTGAATGAAGGAGTCAGAGCAAAGCTCAGCAGGCCTTTTTGGGACGCAAGCAGCTAAATCTGAGTCTTATGTAACACTCGGACCATGCATGGCCATTTTTAGGACTATCCACAATCCTTAAGCTATCCTTCCTATTCCTTGAAGAGAAACATTGCATAAGGAAATCAAGTAGTTATTCAGGATGGCTTGTAGTCCTCACCCGATTGTTACTCTCTTGAGCAAAGGACATGGTCATCTTAAAGTCTACTATTTTATCTTTTCCCCCCTTTTCCCGTGGTGGATGTTGTTGCTCTGACAACACCTTCCCTTCTTGAATAGTTCTCTCTCTCTCTCTCTCTCTCTCTCTCTCTCTCTCTCTCTCTCTCTCCCTTCCTTCCTTCCTCCATCCCTCCCTCAACCTCTCCTAACTCTCTCAATGCTACCTTAGCAAACTCTTTGCCTTGGCTTTGTCTGAGGCAGGGAAGAAGAAATCTCTACCCTATAAATCCCTGTCACAGATGCTTGCAGAATGCTCACTAAGTCTTACATGCTCAGGAGCCATTGGAAATAAAGACTGGCATTCTTTTAAAAAAAAATGCGACATAAAATAAAGGTCATTTTTCAAAGGTTAAAGATCTGGCAGTTGATGATAATTGTTAGATTCTGAAACAAAAATGTGCTGGTCTTCTAAACAGAGTTTGTTTTACTCTTCTGCATTTCCAGTCTTCCCTTCAAGTGATGGGTGCTGTTCCCTATAGGCCCCGCCTTCTTTACCTCTCTAGCTTGAGTTCAAGCCTCTAGGTGGCAGAGACAATGCTCTTTCAGTGGCTCCACGCCCAAGGGAGGAGGCACCCATGGCCAAAGTAATGGAAACAGTACTGGTAGTGCGAGCTTGCATATACTCTGTTTACACCACACAGACTCAGCAAATGCCAGGAGAAGCCATGCAGGAATCTGATTCACTAACAAAAATTCACTTATTTTGGAATTTGTTGCATATGAATGTGTGTGTGTGTGTGTGTTCATACATATATACATATACCCATTTATTTCCTTTAAATTTACAAATCTATCTTCTACCTTTTATTATCCTTAGTTAAGTTAGCAGTTGCTTTCCATGTCAGTTGAAGAATTATAAAGTGTTGTTAGAAGATGAATGAAGAGCCACCAAGTCTGTCCTTAAGCAGCTTAGCTGAAACAGACCTGGAACAACCTGTAGAGAGGCAAAGACAGACATCCAGAGTGCCTGGAGATCTCTACGCTCTATCAGGAGTATTCCAAAGAAAGTTTTCTCACTCATCCTTCTACAAGCAGGGAGATTGAAACAAGATCCACTGTTCCCTTGACAGAAGAGAAGTCTCGGATTTCTTTCCCATGCTCAGCCCTATTAAGTTGAGTTTTCATTTCTAACTGAGAAAAGGGCACAAGACATGGGGCAAAGAGGCAGTAGTTTCCCAAAGACCCATTCCTCTTTTTTATTTTTGTCTTGCCCTGGACCTTGAAAGGACAATTTTGGTGGCTGATGAACATTGCTGGAGGTGACAGGGAAAAGGAATGTCAAGTTCCTTGCTGCTACCTGTGTTTAGTGGGTCCACAGAGCTGCTCCCAGACCAGTGTTCTGCAATGCTAATCTCTGGCTTATCCGCTACTCAGGGTCACCACAGGCAACACAGGAGCTTTGGCATTTTATTGAATTCCTTGCATAGCGACATGAACTTTCTTCTCTTGTCAACCTGAGGGCATGCAAAATGCTGACAACTCTCTCAGGAGCAAAGCTTACTGCTTTCTTTGCTTTGGGAATCTTTCTACATAGGGAGGAATACCAGTCTAGAGTGGCAGTGTCTACGGCACAATGACCTTCCAAGAGGGACCCTAGTGTGCTCTAGGGAAGCCTTCCACTATCCTTTCCTCATTGGTTACTACTAGCCATGTGCCTGCTTATTATTTCTGTCCCCTAGAGGCCCAAGGGGGAGGGAATGAGAAGATTACTGAATGGAAAGTGGATAAAGAAGAACAAGGGAAACACCTGTCAGTCACCAATTACTAAACCTTAGTTGTATTTCCCCTAAACGGCTATCTCAACATGTACAGTCTTGTCTCTTCCATTAAATCCAGAGTCTAGTTCTCTTCCCTTCTCTTAGCAACATTTCTCATTTCTGTTACCAAAATATCTGTCAGTAAGCAAATTAAAGAGGGAAGAGTTTATGTGTAGTCTAAGGTGATTCCATTCATCATGGTGGCAGTAAAAATGAGGTGCCTGGTCACATCGCATTCATGGACAGGATGCGAAGAAAGACAAATGCTAATGCCCAGGTTGCTTTCTTCAGTGGGATCCCAGCCCAAGAGATGGCGCCACTCATTTCAAGTAGGAGCTTCCTTCATCAGTTAAACCTTTTCGGAAATATCTCCATACACACACACACCCAGAGACATATTCCCATGAATACCGTAAACCATTCAACGGACAATGCAGGTTAACCATTACACCCTTGACGCCAGATGGAATTTCATGGCTGCTTCAACAAATTCAGTGTCATAGACGTTCTGCTTGACCTCAGAGGCTAGACGATAGAAAATACTAATGCCCCCACCCACTTCATGTTAGTCTTTGAGAATCATCATCATGTTTTGAGGAAGTCCAAAGGAGTTAATAAATCTGTGTGGAAAGAACCGCATACCCACACAGAGAGGACCTGAGGCCATCAGCCACCACCGGCCACCAGCCAGAACTGACCCGACCTCCAGATAATAACAACAAACCATTAACTAGGTAGAGTGGATGGAGATCCTGGAGTTGGTTCAAGCCTAGGCTACAGGTGTGAGCCACCACACATGGCTATTTAACCTGTCTAGTGAGCCTGGTAGTGACGGTGCACACCTTTAATGCCAACACTTGGGAACCAGAGGCTGAAGGATCTCTGTGAGTTTGGGACTCGTGTGTGTGTGTGTGTGTGTGTGTGTGTGTGTGTGTGTGTGTGTGTGTAGCCATAGAAATTGGGAATGTTCTGTAGCTAAATTGGTGGCTGGAGAATCCATACTCAAAGGATACAGATGGTGAATGAATATCTTTTTATTGTGGTTTTTGAGTCAGCACCAGGATAGACCAGATGGAGAAACTGAGGCACAGAGAATAATCATTCTAGGTTCATACAGTGAAATAGAACCAATGTTGGTATAAACTCCCCTGACGACTGTATTGTAGAGTTACTCTCTCACAAAGGACGACATAATGGACATCAAGTAGACAACAGCAGTGGTTGTAGCTCAGAAGCACAGTCCTCACCAAGGTTAGTGAAACCCTACGCTCATCTCCAGTGCCATAAAGTCAAGCACAAAACAGACAAGAACCACTTTTTGTTTGTTTGTTTGTTTGTTTGTTTTTGGTTGGTTGGTTTGGTTTTTCAAGACAGGGTCTCTCTGTGTAGCCCTGGCTATCCTGGAACTTGTAGATCAGTCTGGCCTTAAACTCACAGAGATCCTTCTGCTTCTGATTCCCAAGTGTTGGGATTAAAGGTGTGCACCACCATCCCCTGGCTCATGCTTTTAAACTCGAAAGGTTAAATAGCCATGTGTGGTGGTTCACACCTGTAGCCTAACACTTGGGGTGCTAAGGTTAGAAAGACCCAGAGTTTGAGGACCCAGCCTAGGCTACTTAGTATGATCTGTCTCAAAAAGTAAAACGAGAATAACTGTTACTTGATGTTCTCAAGGAAAGTTTGTAACCATGGCCCTTTAAAATGTAAGTTGGGTCCTCATGCTACTGAAAGGGAAACCAAGCCTTAAGGAGACACAAGACTTGTCTAGAGTTCTTCAGCTCCAGAATGTCTACTCCAGTTTCCTGGCTGCAGGAATCATACTATGCGCAGCCATTTTCAGTTTGTCCTCTCTAATCCCAGGCTGCACACACACATCCAGACTTTTCTCAGAGCCTTGGGAAGCCTGGCTTGCCCTAGTCATCTTCTTGTTCACCAACCCCCCTTTTGAGACCCCTTTCTCTACTATGCTTGGAATGGTTCCCCTGAAGTTCTGCTTTCAGGAATGGGTCACAGTCACTCTTGTAGAAGTGGATTAGTCACAGGGGCACCCAGTTCAGGCCCTCTTCCTCCCTCTGGCTCACCCTCTCTCTTCTACTTTACACTGGTTCTTTCTTCTGTTTCTCTCTTCTGCCACCTAGGATGTGACACCAGTGTAAGGCACCCTCTCCAGAGTATGCCCTTGGCATTACATCTTCCAGTCTGCAGAGCCCACGAGGCCAGTCTTTTTATTAGCATAGCCAGCCTGTGGCACTGTGCTAGAGCAGCATGAAACATCCAAAGACACCATCCCTGTCTAAAATTGCCTCTTACTGGGGAGGGGGCTTCTGCAGTGGATGGTCCAGAGATGGGTGCTCCGATGAGATTGCAGTGGCGGTGGGATTCCTTGAAGATGAAAGGATTTTGTTGGGATTAATAAATTAGAAGGATGAGCCAGAGTGGTTCAGAGGACAGGATCTCCGAGACCTCTCAAGGCATGCTACACACCGGAATCCAGAGCCCAGGCCTCTGCTAACTGTGTCCCCCATCAGTGCTTCTCCATTCCTCTCCAGGTTTGTGTGTGCCCTTGCCTGTTGACTTTGAGTTCTTGCCATCACTTTTTGACTGTAACCACATTTAAAGGGCATTGCTAAAGATCAAAGTTAGACTCTCCTCCCACAGAGTATGATCATACTGCTGAAGAGAAAAAAGCGCTGAATGTGGAAACTGAAGGATGGGGGTGTGAGACCTGTCTGCGTCCCAGGAAGAGAATGTTTTGAGCTATGGTTTTTACTTTCCTCTCTCTCTCTCTCTCTCTCTCTCTCTCTCTCTCTCTCTCTCTCCTGCATATATATGTTGAGGTTGATGCTCAACCTTGATCTTTCTTGATCACTCTCATTTTTTTTAATTGAAAAAAAAAAAAACCTCACGCAATAGGTTTTGTTCATATTATTTGCCCTTCCCCCTCTTTGTGACCTGGCACTCACCAGTTTGGTAAGACTGGCTGGCTGGTGAGTTCCAGGAATCCTTCTGTCTCTGTCTCTAGAGTTAGGGCTATAGACACAGGCCTCCCCATCTGGTTTTTATGTGGGCGTTGGGGAACTGAACCTGGGTCCTCATGCCTGCACAGCAATTCAGGTACTGACTAAGCGATCTCCTCAGTCCCTGCTTTCTATTTCATTTCAATGAATCTGACCATGCGGAAATCGGCCTTCTCGAGAAGGCAGTGGAGACACTGGCATTGACAAAGCTCTGTTGCACTTAAATCAGTGGTTCTCAGCCTTCCTAATGCTGTGACCCTTTAATGCAGTGCCTCACCTTGTGGTGACCCTTCCAACCATAAAATTACTTTTTCGTTGCTACTTCATTACTGTAATTTTGCTATTGTTCTGAGTTATAATGTAATATCTGTGTTTTCCAATGATCTTAGATGACCTCAAAAGGAGTCATGACCCATAGGTTAAGAATCACTGGCTTATGCCCTCCGCATTTGACCATCAGGGGACAATCTCTCCAGATAACAAAAGTGGAAGTGACCTAAGGTGGACCTCCATGATGCTGTGGGACTGGGCAGGATGAAGGTAGGTTGTTGACTGGCTCTGGTTAAGAGTTTTAAACCATTCTTCCCTGTTCTGCCAGGCCTGATACCAGGCAGGGTCTGAAACCCCGAGTGCTACAGGAGGTGATACTAAAAGAGAATTCTCGGTTAAGAGAGCAGAATCAGGTATTACAGGCAAGTCTGGCTCAGGTGAGTTGTACTTGGGCAGCTGCTGACACACAGCAGAAGAAATGGTTTCTGTCTGTCTTGCTGTAGGACTCTGTTCTGCCTGTTTTCTCTAGCTGGCAGTACCAGTCATATGAAATACCGGAGAACTGGTTGGTTGTCCCCCTCCAGAAGCCCAATCAAGACCTGAAAAGATAACTGAAGACCCTGAAGACAAGAGGAGAGAAGGCAGCCATGTAAACCTGCAAGCCTGCTCCCTTCTCAGGGGCAGATGTTTGTCCATCAGAGGAGTGACATGCTTGCTGCCAGTTTGCTGAAGCATTGAGGAGAGGAGATCTGATCGGTAGCTGGAACCCTGGGGTATTGCTCTGACTCCTGGGGTCATGAGAACTTCCTCATTTTTTTCATATACTGATTCTGATCCAGTCAAGAGAAAAGCACCATCAGCCTTCCAGATCCATTCCTCCCTCCATTGCTTGAACACTTCTCAGGATCTAGTAGCTTTTCAATCTGTTATTCTGATGAATTAAAAACCCCTGAGCATTATGGGAAAAGCAGAAACTCTCCCCCCTCCTGTTCACAGCTCTACCACTGGCATTGTCTTTCCGCACTACAAGCATTTTCAGGAAGTTTTGACCTTTGCTCTCCATCCCAGCCTGGTCCTTTTTAAAAAACAAGCCACATCCTTTGGCTATTTCTAATGCAGAGCCACCGAGAGCTCTTGTCAAACAACCACACGATGTCTTTTTCTTAGAAACTACAACCTGATCCCACAATTTTCTCATGTGACAGTTACTACAGCACTCAGACTCCTCAGACTCACCGGAAGCCCTGGAGGAAACACGCACACAAGGGGGCCCTCTGCTTCCATTCCTTCGCTAACCCTTGGGGAGCCACCTACAACAACAGCAATTCTCAACTTGTGGGTCGCGACCGCCACAGCGGTCGCATATCAGATATTTACATTACGATTCATAACAGTAGAGAAATTACAGCCATGAGGTAGCAGTGAATAATTTTATAGTTGAATGTTACCACGACAAGATATTCAAGGGTCACAGTATTAGGAAGTTGAGAACCACTGCCATAGGAGGCAGAGTTAGCCCCATGAAGCAAATCCTCCTGCTCATAGCAACTGATACCAAGGGCTGAGCCAGTGGACTAGCTGGTACTCTTCTGGGAGATTGCCATTTTGATTGGATGGGCTGAGCAGGCATACCACCAGAGACTCTATGTTATTTCCTTTCCTCCTGAGGTGTGTGGGAGAGAGATCTCTGAATCCACTTCCCAGATCTTCCTGGCTCTTGCCTTTGTATGATTCACGGCTGGGAGGCAGGCTTGGTGACCTCCTGCCCATCAAGTGGGGAGGCAGCTCAGCCTTGAGTCCTGAGGGTGCAATATTTCTAGCTAGCACATCTGGATGAACCATTCTATCCTAGGTGTTTAGTTTTGCTGTGGCCCCGGGGCATATGGTTACCATATTGTTATGGCAACATGTGGCAAACGCTTTGCGGACGGGAGGAACAGAAGGGGGCGGGGCCTGAGGAGGGCCATTTTCTGGACCTGCTCAGCAGCTTGAGGCTCTGCTTTCTGTGCTGTTCGTCCTGTTCCTTCTCATCAGCATCCTTTGTGCCTTCTCTTACCTGTCTTCCCTTCTGCTCCCATCCCACCTCTCTTGCTTCTTCTGCATTCTGATTTCTGGAGTGACAGTTTTTCTTCTCATGTATCAGATCTCCTACCCCCTTTGCTGTCACTTGTCCCCTTTAGGTGAATGTGTGACACGTTGTTTGCTCTTCAGGTATTTGTAATTACCAGGTAGTAGTAATTACACAGCTTTTCTTCCTCGAGTTGGACTGGGCTTTTTCCCTCATCCAGTTGCCTTCTCCGGTCCCTCTGCCTAAACATGCCCCACCCAGGCACAACTGGTTGTCTCCTCTTGGAAGCTTCCCTGTGCTTTGTGCCACCATAGTAACCTCTCCTGTGGCCTGAGGTCTGCCACACACTAGCCCTCCACCAACAGTTTGGTGCTTCATCCCTCAGCGTTACTTGGCTTTTCTGTTTTAATCTCATTGCAGTTTTACATATACTTCCATAGTGCCTCACTGTCTAGATTTTGCTCACGCTTTTTTGTAGACAGTATTGCCACTACGTATTACCACTTACTGCTTTACTCGCTTATCCAAAATATACAAAATGACTGAAGATGCTCCAAAGGCTGCCTTAAGTGACTGTGTCTAAAGGGCTCTCTCCATGCTGACTGCTAGAGAAGCTCTCAGCTGTCCTCTCAGATGTTGCCTGCAGGGCCAGAATGATAGAATCTGAATTCTGCACCTAGAGGATGCAAATTCTATGACATTATGCAAGTTCTTTAATTTCTCTGTGCCTCAGTTTCCCTTTTGGTAACATTTGTTTAGTATGTTACTCAACAGTAATATCTAATAGTAGCATCCTAACTCTTGTCTGTCACACTGTAGGTGTCCCATAAACATAATCTTGCTGTGATTTATAAGTCCTGCTAGAGTTAAAAAACACCTCATCTGTATGGGTTCATTTCTTGACCTACAACATCAAAGGATCAACTTGGATGATTTGCGACCTCCCTCCCATGGTTTTGAACCTGAGGTCTGTTAGTGCAGAGCTCCTACAATCCCATTTGCCTGGAACCTTCTGCTTTATTCTTGCTAGTCCTGAAAGTGCCTAGTAGGACCACTTCTTTTGACTCTCAGAGTTATGTCAATCAAGATGATGCATTATATAGCCATCCTTTCTACTTGTGAGCATGAATATTTCTGTGAATGTTGGCTCTGTGGGCACATCAGCAGCCATCCTTGCTCTGTACTCCAGAGGGAAGGTAAGGGGAACTGAGGACAGCCTGGTGTATCCAGGAGAAGCCAAGTGTCTTCTCATCATGAGGCTCAGACATCATCTCCGGTACACAGCTGGCTTCTCAGCTGGCAGCCACCCTCAAAGCTGTCACCCACTGAGTTGGCCTTTATCCTTGTTTTGCTCAAGTGCCAAACCTACTCAGTCTGGCTCCAGGACCTCCTGTCTCTCAGCATCCATCTATAGGAAAAGCAGATATTTTGTGAACAGGTCCTGCCATGGCTTGCCAATGCAAACACAGAAGTGGGAATTGTGTGGAGAGACCACTTTTTGTCAGCCTCAACAAAGCTGTTTGAGCAGCTAGTGCAGTCGAAACCCACTGATGCTTCCTAGGGACTAAGGACTGCTCTCGTTACTTCACAAAAAGCACTTAGTATTCTACTCTTAGAAGCTTCTAGTGATAGCAGCCTTGCCCAGCAAAAGCAGTAACTGTCGGTCCGTCTCAAGGACATGTGTCATGCCAGCAGTAAGGTTCAACCCTTCTCATTCCAAAGTTTTATGGGGAATAGGAAACTAATCTTCAAGATGGGGATGAGGCTACCAAGCATCTTAGTTTCTTAGCTATGGATTCTTAGCTCTTTCCCCCACTCTGAATTCCATTACTTTGGGCCTCAATGTCAAAGACTGTCATAGTCTCATATTGCTAATGCTACTTGGTTTTCTGCATGCTTGAGATCTCCCATGCTCAGGATGTTCTTGCTGATTTTTCAGAGAAGGCCAGTCAATGATCGAAACTTCCTCAACCTTGTCTCTCTTGGAGATGTGAGAGCAAACTTCCCATGGGAGAACACTATGGATTCTCTCCTTGTTCCCTCTAATTCTGAGCCAGGAAAGGTTGTGTAAATTTCTGTTTCTTAATTCTAGTTTTGCTGTAGACTATATTTGCTGTCTTGCCCAGAATCTGTATCATGTTTTAGATGCTATCTTGGCTTCTCCAGCTATCCAAGTAAATACTACATCTCAGAGAACAGTCAAGTAGCTAACACCTGACCTCTGAAGAAGGTGTCAAGGTGTGAGCTAAAGGGACCGCCAAGGAGGGGGATTTCAGAGGACAAGAGGGCACTGAGCTGAGCAGGAATGTGAACACTTCACTGACCAAGGGACTTTCCTGGTCACAAATAGCTAACAAGGGCCTTGGTGAATATGACTTCTCACACTCTACAATACACATGGAGGGGAGACTTGGATCATATATACTGACAATGTATGATCCTTGAGGTGAGTGTTTTGGGGAGTAAATAAGGTGAGATGGGTTTAGGAGAACAAAGCACCCATGACTGTACCAGTGACTGAAAAAGGAGAGAGAGAGAGAGAGAGAGAGAGAGAGAGAGAGAGAGAGAGAGATGCACCTTCGCTCACTTGCCGTCCCCATGTCATGCCCTCCCAGATGTCAGTGAAAGGCTCTTAGATGTTCCAACCCCCAGAAATAAAAAAAAGAAATCAACAACAAACCCCAAACATTTCATAAATTACTTCATCTGTGGCATTTTGTAAAAGCAATAGAAAATGGACTGAGCCAGGGGCTGAGGCTTGCTACCACCAAGGGCTCATCTCTAAGGCACTATCTCTGTTAAATGAAGTCCTGTGGCTCTAGGCTGAAGTCATTTAGAAGGTAGGACCCCATGGTGATATGGCACTGGATTTTGATGGGCTGGTGACTCAAGCCTTAAAGCTGGCGCTTTAGTGTTCTGAGTAAATATAGCTTAAACTAGAGACTGTGGCTTGGCGCTGTAGGTAGCTTAGCACATGACTGGTGCTTCTTCAAGTAGACATGATTAGGAGAGCAGCAGCTTTGACTTGTGCAGCTCAGGGACTGGCAGGCTGTGTCTGGTAGCACTTCCCTTTCTCCTGTTGGGTCAACAATGCTTGCTAGAAAACAGGATCTGTGCTGGTGCACATATCCCCTGTCTCCTCTGTCTTCACCTGCCTTTCCTTCTGGTGACTCCATGTGCCTCTCTCCTGGGATGTGGCCAAACATGACCTCACCAGCTCAACCCTAACAAGTATCCTCAACCTGCAGGATGCTCCAGGCTCCCCAGACCCTCTGGAAGGAAGACTATGTAACCTCCAAAACTCACCCAATCAACACTGATTTAACAGGGAAACGATCCATCTAAACATCTTCTGGAACCCACAGGGATGACTGGACCAGATTCCAGTGGTAATATGGGGGGAGGGGCTTCCCCCTCTCTCTAGTGGCAGATTAGCTCACATTCAATACTTTGAATATTTAAATATCTGCTTTGATGTGCATGGACAAAACTGTGTGGGTTAAGTGAGAGAAGTGCATATAAGGTGTGAGAGAAACATAACCAGAATGTTCTAAGACATGAGGTTGAATATATTTATGCTCTTTGATGACCCAATAGTGTTCAAGAACTTCTTCGATCTAATTTTTGAACTTCCGTGGGACTTCCACAATCACCAAATAAATGTGAAGATCAAAGGTAGACCCAAATAGCTAGCTCAGGAGCATCTCTGAGTGCGACTGTTTGCTGTGGCAGGGGAGTTACTCCCAGTCCCTCTTGTGGTGCTCACAAGCTTTACAGAGCACCCTTGCAGTGTAGCCAGACAGCATGATCCCTCTCTGTCTACTCTCTCACACGTGTACATCCCTAAACAGAAGTTCCCCACTCAGAATGTTCTACTTTTCAGTAAATCCACACACATTCTGTGGAAAATACACTTTCAATTTTGATCTTTTCCGGGGCTAGGAGTAATTGGGGTGCAATCCTCTCTCAAGATGCTAGCAGCAGCAAGGAGCCATAGCTGCCAGTCAGCCACATGATCAGTAGGGAACTGTGTGTGCTGCTCAGCGGCAAGGCCTCAGAGTTTACAGGCATTCCAAAGCACTGCAGACTTCCAGTGGGTTCACAGAGATGCAATTCCATTTCAAATCAGAGAACATCTGTGTGCCACAATTTCAAAAGCCAGCTTTTCTTCCCACCCCCACTACAGAGAGGTCCCAGGTTTCTTGAGAGGTTGGTCCCTGCATGTATGGGATGCAGACACAAAGTCAGAGATGTAGACAAGGAGTCTTCGGCTCCTTTAGGATACCAGGGAGAGAGAGAGAGAGTCAAGACTCATTTTCCCTCACAGGTAGGGGTGAGAGGCCCAGCCAGAGGGGCTGGCTATGGCTCAACCAAGGCCATCCGTTCCTTCAGCAAGAGGAAAATCCTGTCAAAACGGCTTAACGATCTTCTAATATTCCCATGCAATTAAGGCCACATCTGTCTCCCAGGCCCCTGCACTCCTTTGCGAGCGAACAGACAGGAACCAAACAGTCTGTCTTGTCGATCTGGAAGGTAACAAAGAGCTCCATTCATAACTGGAGGCACTTTCTCCATTTTTTTTTTCAAAGTAAAATAGAGTTTTCACTTTGAGAGTAACCTGTGTGGCAAGAAAGCGAAGGATTTTCCCCCCCTAATAAATCAAATTCAACAGCCTAATAAAATGCTGGCTCCCCTTCCCCCATCCTCTCCTTACCCCTCCCATCTCCTGTCCCACTCTGCCAGAAAACAGTGGACTAGAGAGGGGTGGGTGAGCCCAGGAGAGAGGGGAAGGTGAGTGGGGAGCAGAAGAGAACTGCAGATTGAGGAGCAGAGCTCGTAAGTGCAAGCAGGAGTGTGTATGGTGCGCACATGGAGGGTGGGTAGGCAGTCTGCCTCTCCCCTCCCTGCTCTACCTACTTTCTCAGCCTTTCTGCACTTGCTTCCTCCACCCGTCCCCACACAAAGTCAAGCTCCCAGTCTTCCTTTTCCCTGGAAGGGAGCAAATGACTCTATTTGGGAAGAAGTGGAGCAGGGTTTGCATGGTCTACACCTGTAGCTGAAACCCAGCAGGGGCTGGTGCATCTCTCAGAGCGAGGCTATGAGCTCTCCCCTGCCTTTGAAGCCTCCAGAGAGTGAGTTTGCAGGAGATAAAGGCTGATAAGCACTGAGTTGATGCTTATCCGCAGCAAACACGATCTTTTGAGGTTCTCTCTTGCACTTGCAGGCAGGGGAGACTCTAATCAGAAAACCAAAGGGAAAATGTGAAACCAAGTCTTACATGGCTGCTGCCTCTTTCTTTTCTTTTGTTTCAGTTTACACCCTGGAAAACCCAGCACAGATCATGTCAGATGGGACTCTAAAGCACATTACTGTAAAGGCTTTGCTTTGTTCATTGTTGTTGTTCTGTTTTCTTAATTTTTATTTTCTATATCAACATCAGTGGATGAAATCTTTTCAATCCTGACTTAAAAAATATATATGAAAGAGCCAAACACTGACAACAACTATATAGCCAGTGCTTTATTGCTATTGTCCCAAGTGTTTTTACAGTCTTGGAATTATCTGGCTCTCATGATAATTCTAATGCAGGCAGGCCAGACGGTGCCTAACTCAGAGCCTGATTTAGGATGCATAGCCCCTTAATGCCATACAACTTGAAGTGGCGTGCAAGGAGTACAAACCGGGTCTTCGTAGCTATCAAGATGGGTTCTGTTTATTGTATCCCAGGCAGGAGCTCGGCAATTAGATAATTAGCTGTGAGAATGGCCTTGAACTTCAGTGGGCCACCTGGAAGCACTTTGGAAGCCTCAGCACCAGTAGATGGAGTCAGACGGAGGGTTTTCTGAGCTTTACATCCTTGAGTAATGAACTTTGGCTGCCCCATATTTTGATGCACCAGCTCCATGTTATTTCTTGGGGTAGAATAATGGCAAGAAGCAGATGCTGGAGATAAGTGTACTCAGAAAGAGCCCTGGGTAAGGGTCTGGAGCTCTGCTTTCTGATCAACTATTGGCTCTTAAACAAGCATAATTCTCGGTGTCTCATATTTTCTGCAATGAGAGCTATGTCACCCAAGCAGGAGGATGGAGCAAAAAGGAGACAACAAAGAGAATGCCTGGTCCCCTGTGAGCGAGTTTCAAAATGAGTTCTCTGAAAATCATGCTACAATAGCAGCAAGCTTCAGGTAAAGGATGCCACGATGGAAGGCTAAGATGAGAAGCACACTGGTAGACCTTGACTATTCTCTCTCATCCCTCCCTCCCAGCTCTTGTCCAGGGTGCTGCTGTGAGACCCTGACCCAAGAAACCTCTGACAGTCACACACATGTCCATAAAGATGGCAGACGGTCACACGCATATCCATAAAGACGACAGGTGACTTGCAGGCAAGTTTAGATTGAGCAGAACGGTCCTGATGACTGAGTTCTCAATTGTTTATAAAATAAGCTTCAGGACTCCAGGACATTGGAATATGAGTAGACTGCCAACTTTACAAGCATGGTGGCAAAAGTGCCTGAGGTTGGCTTGAAAGAAAGTTTTGGGAGGCATGAAAGTGATTTACAGTTCAAGGAAGTTCTCTTAAGCTCCTCAGTATGTCTTTGACAGAGACCTTTGACAGAGACCTTCGACCAAGCCTGGGAGTCATGATGAATCAACAAGGCTGTCCCTCCAGCTCTCGGAATCTTTCACAGAAAGGTATTTATGTGTTAATAATTTTCTTAAACATTCATTTGATGGGTGAAGAGATAGCTCCGTCAGTAAAGCATGGGATTCTGAGTTCAAACTCAACAGAAGCCATTAAGAGCTAGACGATGGGGCAGAGACAGATCAGTTCCCAGAAGTTAATGGCCAATCATGGCGTCCTACATTCAGTTAGGGACACTCTCTCAAAAAATAAAGTGGAGAGCAATCAAGTGGATAAGACATTGAGCATCGAGCTCCAGCCTTGCCATGCACACATATGTGTGAGGTGTATATTCCATACATGACATGAATACGTGAACACAAAGCAAAATAAATAAATAAATAAATAAAGATTAGAAAACAGGAATACTCACAGATATGTTCATGGTTTGGAAGGAAGGATTAGATTCTCACTGATGACTTATTTATGTCCCTTTCTTTCTTTCCAGTGGTGCTTGGAACCAAATCTAGAACTTCATGCATACTATACCATGAGCTACGTCCTCATCCCTTTGTGTTTGCTTTAGATTAGGTTTTTTTTTTTTTCCTTTGATCATTTCTGTTTTCTTGAGACTGGTTCTCCCTATGTAGCCCAGGCTAACCCAACTCATATGTTCATCATCCTCCCAGTTAAGGCCCCCAACTGGCTGGGACTACAGGTATGTGGTACCACATCTGGATCACTGAACTTCTAAAATTTTGACAGAAAAGAAAAACATCATGTAGCAGAAACGTTGTGCTCTGGTCTGGGGGAGGCCATCTATGGATAGAGAGGCCAAGCAAATCCTTTTGTAAAACCATACTTTATCAGCAGCTAATGGAGGTGATCATGATAATGTTTTCAGGGGAGCCAAAGCATGTGGCCATTTTACAGATGAGAACATAGAGTCAAACTGGCACCCAGGCCTCCTCTCTCAACCTCTCAAGCTCCTCCGACTTTCAATATGGTCTCATGAAGACCAGGTTGGCCTCAGGCTCACAACACAGTCAGGAATGATCTTGAATCTTAGCTCTTCCTGCTTTCTGCCTCTACCTCCTGAGTGTTGGGATTATAGGCATGAAAACACCCCAACTGATTTTATTCAGCACTGGGGATGGAGCCCAAGGCTTTCTTTATTCAAGCTAGACAAGAAATCTACAACATGAATGCAGCTCCGGGCCCTCTGTCTCTGTTCTCTATTAGCTGCCTTTCATCAGACTCTCACCCAGGCCACATACCATTATCTCTGAGTAGCTTTGTGAATTCAATCAACTGAGCCTGGAAAGGTATTTCAGAAGATCATGTCCACTGAAGAGTTAAAGCTAATTCGAAAATATGTCTCTTGAGTTTCAGAGGGTAACCAGACTCCTCTACTTACATAGACTCATACTCTTGGAGAATGTCTGGCCAGGGAGACAGCGTTGTCCTGGGCTTGGTAGGTGTGCTTCCTTTGGGGCGTAAACTGGGGAGTGTAAAGGAATAGGGGGGTTCTTCTTGTTTATCATCTCCCACCTGCATACACACTGATACAAATAACAGTGCATTTTCAAAGCTCCTAAAAACTGTGCTATAAATATTCAACTCATGCAAATGTTTTTATAACAGAAAGTACGCACACAGGTGATACAAAACCTAACTACTCTTCTCCTTTGACGCCTGAGAATCAGTTTCCTACTGATCCCATAAACAACATCAATAAACAAATAAAACAAACACAAAAACCATAATAAACATAAACAAAAACCAGAATACTTGTCTTGCGAAGCCAATAAACAACATGGCATCGAGTGCCCTAACTGTGTCTGTTTTGAGATGTTTTAGCAACTGCAGACATTTCTATCTATACTTGGAATGCGTCCGGCATGCCTATATTGGGTATGAGTCCAAAAGTCTTTCCAAGTTCCTATATTCTCAGCCAAAGTTGCTCAAGTGACAAACTGACTTGGGCTATCAAGTCACTAGGTGAAACTTCAGGTATGACAGGCCTGCTATCAGCACACCTTTCGTTCATGACTTCTAGGCATTCCAAAGCGACAGTGCTCCAACTAGCTCTCAAAAGTGTAGCTCACTAGTCCACATATTCCTTCCAGGGGACAGTTTCCTAAGGTTCCAGAGTAAGGATTACTGCCTGCTTTAATGTGTAATGAGTTCTGATTGCTGTGCATATTTTCAATGGGCGTGTACAACTTGTCAGAAAGGAAAACAAAGTACAATGTGCTTGACTGCCTGGGGACAGGGAGCTGGGGGACCCTGGGAGTGGCTGTGTGTTCAGCTCTAGTAGCTTGCATTTCCTGTTTACTGGGGTTAGGTGGAAAGTTTAAACAGGGAAGACTCAATGCTGCCCTGGACAGTCAGCCTCAGTGATGATGTTGAGGGAACCTCTGCCTGAGTCTTGTCTCTGGATCCCACAGGGAAGGTTTCCCATCAGGAAACCACAGGACTCAGCATCCTTCAGTTTTCCTCTGCCCTATTCTCCCTTCAAAACTAGATGACGCTGAGAATCTCGTGGAGTCATGTGTAAAACTCTTTTCTAAATGCCCACCCCTAGTCCTTTGGCCGCCAGGAGTTCTGGTCACAAAGAGCATTAAAGTTACCTTGTGTGTTTCCCTTCTTGCCAAGATGCCCAGCAACCCAGTTACTTGTGATGTCTATTTCTCTATCATTGAACTGAACCTTTAATGAGTTCCAAACTACACAGTTGCAACAATCTGAGTTGAGGATCAGCTTCCTAAAGAGTTAAGCTGAATGCTAGCCTGGGAAGTACATTGCTTTCTCAGATGTCTCCCGTCTTAAAAATGATGTGTTCACCTTGACTCTGCCAACGCAAAGGCTAGCAACCATTACCTGTGTGTTACTAAAGAGGAAGTTAGCTACCCAGGGAGGAAGCAGAATGAGTCTGGCCTGGGTGACTCCTGCTTGTGGTCTCTGCTTCTCTCTCTGTTTCATGGCAAGGACAGAAGATGCCTTCTCTAAATTTACTTCTTTCTACACTGCTTCAATAGCAAGAATACGTGAAATTTGAGGGCCGCTCCATACCTCAAGACTAACCTGAGCAAGAGTCTCCCTGTACCTATAATATAATATATATAATCACTCTAATAAATCAGAGATAAGGATAGGTTCATTCCTCATCCCTACTTTGCTGGTGAAGAAACTAAGGTTCTGACAGGCTAAGGGTCTCATTCACAAGGTCAAGTGGAAGGGGGAAAACTCATCACTCTGAACTCTAGATATCAGGTCCTTTTCAAGACAGCCAATGTTTTCCAGTGCATTCTTGGCCCATGAGCACAGTGGTCACGAATACATTAAGTCTTCCACACAGATGCTACTTCGCTTTCTCTTTTGATCTTGTCCCTTGGTTAGGGCAGGCAGTTTTAAGGCAAGATCTTTATCTTCCAGCTCTTGGCTGTTTGAACTTGCAGCGGGCTCATTAGGTGTCCAGAGACTTTTGCTGATTGATAGCATGCACTGGACATGAGCCTGCTGGCTTTGACATTTTCAAATTGCACACTTCCTTCACCGACAGCGTGCCAAAGCAATGGGCCTCACTGCCATCTTCTCAAAACCAGGAAATGAAACTGGCCACTAAGAGCAAGTGACCGCGAGCCAGGGCATTGGTGCAAACCAAGCAAAACACGCTGTCGGCAGCCTAGGTCACAAGGAGGAAAGCATCCCATTTGCAGCTATCTTTGAAGAGCTGATCCACTCCTGCTCCTCATCCTGGCTCTGTCACACCTTCCTGCATCTTAAGCAGTTTTAACTGTGTACAATACTCACGCTAAACCATGCCTTTTACTCTAACCGTGGTCTTTGTATCTGCACAAACCCCAGCAACTCTAATCACTTGGGCTAAATGTTCTGCCTACGTGGCAGGGCTCTTTACAGTGCCACAGAACAGTTCTCCTCACATTTTCCTTGTTCTTTGCCTCTTCCACAGCGCCCGTCCCCGACCCTAAGTCTTTGAACCACGTCAAATCTCTGGCAATGATTTCAAGAGTTTTCTCCATGTGTGGCTGCTGAGGTATTTTCGGTGTGCTTCAGAAAGCTTCTTGCATCTCAGGCAGCAAAGCCCAGTCACCATCATGTGCTCTGTCACCCTCTCAGTGTGCTGATGGCAGGGCAGATAGGAGACGCATGTGGGAGCTGACTAGTCTCTGGAAAGGGCCACTTCATTTTTAGACTTTTTAAAGTTCTGATAATAGACCATGATGAGAAAGAGAGGGGGAGAGAGAGGACAGAGAGGGGGAGGGGGGGGAGAGAAGATTGAATGCATCAAGATGTTTTTTCTAGGCAATGTTCTTTGCTTTGAAAGAAAAGGAGGCAGCCAAAGAGATTTGGTTAATTACACAAATATAGATATAGTCATCAGGCAGAAAGTATACTGGATATTGGATTTACCACCATGATGTTCTGGCCAGTTGTGTCCAAAAGTCATCTTTGTAGCTTGACTTCAGACACACAATTAATTCAGATCTGAATCACTTTGTGTATTATTGTTATTATTTTTTCATCTAGGCTGGATCAATAATTTGGCCATGTTCGCTTGGGGTAACAAAATTCAGAGGAACTAGGGAAGGCCTAAACCAGCAAACAACAACCAAGCCCCTCAAATGATAGAACCATGCAGAGCTACGGAGACTCTGTGTGGAACCGCTGGCCCAGCAGCACCCCCAAGCCTATTCCCTAGGTTGACTGCATCTAAGTCTCCTAAGGTATTGATTTCAAATGCAAAATTCTGGAACCTTCCAGAGTGAGTGATAGACACTTGGGTCCAGGAGAAGAAGAATAAATGATCTTTTTGCTCCCAAATGACTTGTACAGATGAGAATTTCAGAGTTCCTGTGGTAAGTGGTAGGTGCTCAGTGGAAAAACTCTTTCATGATCGAATTAAGAAAATGCCCAAGACTGTGTGGCCACCCATCTTCTCTTTGAGCAACAAGAGCCCATGCACAAGCATAGCCATGAGTCTGATAAAGCCCAAGCTACAGGAAGCTCCTCTTCAACGTTCTCAAAGAATCCCGTTTTCATAAAGATCCTTCAAATACCTTCAGTCACATTTGGAAGCAAAACCACAGTTTCTCGGAACCCTCGTGACAAGTCATTGAGGGATTCTACCTTCCCAGCTCTTATTTTTAAGTCGCTTTTCCTGTCATAAATCTCTGTTAGAAATAGGAAGCGTGATCTTCTAAACGGGCATCACAAACCCAAGAGATCACTGGATTTTCCTTTTTGCTAGCTAGCCGATTCTTAGAATCACAATTTGCTTTGGTTATGTGCTGGGAGCAATGAAGCATATGCCTTCCTTCATCTTACGCATCTGGGTGTGAACGTCTTGTCTTCAGGGGGACTTTTCTAAAACCTCCAACCTAAACTACACTCAGCCTGCCGTTCCTTCTTGGAGTGCACAATACATATCACATTTAGAAATGTGTGTGATATGTGTCTCTCTCCAATTCGATTTAACTCTATGAAGGCAGATTCTGGAATCATGCCCAGCCAACAGTCAGCACACCATAGCCATTTATCCTATAAATGAGTTACACAGCATCTGTGTTATCAGTCCTCAGATGCTGTCCACATTCTCTTCTGAAACGGGATTTCTCTCCTGTGGGTCCCAGGCATCTGTCTGTCTCGGCCTCTCTGATGCTGGTATCACATTTACATGCTCCCATACCTGACTTCTTTGTGGTGGCTCTGGATATGGAGCCCAAATCCTCAAGTTTGTAAGGCAAGCACTTGACCGACCGAAAAGGTGCCAGCCTGCTTCAGACAATGATTTTATTTGGGCATGAAGAGTTCCTGAAAAGGTTGTCCCGAATGCTTGGTTCTGACTGTGCACATAGCTCAGGGGTAGAGTGCTTGCCTGGGATACTCAAGGTCCTGGATTCTAGCCTCTATACTGGAAAAAACAAACACCTGCTTTGCTCTACCCAAGATCTCAGTTCTCCCAAGTGAGAGGAAGGGAGGTCAGGAAGAATGTGTTAGTGGCTGACTGAGAAGAAGGAGACAGGAGGGCCTGGAGATGTTTATCTTCACCCATCTCCTGGCTTGCTACAGGTTTCTGGATAAACCTCTGTGTTAATGTCTCTATATCACTGTTTAGTAAGTGGAAGTCCCACCTGCAACCAGCTCTTCTCTACTCCAAAATTACACCGTGAGATGTCTACTGAAACATTCTGAAATCCTAAGATGAGAAGAGATACTGAAGTAAAAACAAAAAAAACAAAAAACAAAAAAAAAAACAAAAAAACACAGTTGCTATTTCTAGCATGATACGTTTCTAGCACACAGCCATGAACTTCAATTTTACCAGGCATTTTTTCACATAACTTCACTATGTGAGTTTTCTCTTGAGACTGCCCCTTTAAATACAAAATAAAGAAGGCTCACTTTGCTAGCTACACCTTCCGACTTGACCTTTGCTTTGCGGTGGAAACTTTACACACGCCGACTCTTAAGGCGAGCATGCTGGCCCTCTCCTGTATCTACCTGTAGCCATTGCACACAGGGAATGGACAGGCATATTTGCAAACCTCATAACTCCCAGAATTCCCTCCCCTCCAGAGAAGCACAAGCATTAGTCTGGCTCCAGTTCTGAGCAGTACAGGAAGCAGAGGGCACAGGCTAATGTGCATGTCACCATGTGGCTTATGGTCACAGCCTAACCTTACCTTCAAGCCTGCACGAGCTGCAAGAGCAACAGGAAATGGCCAGGGGTATATATAGCCACATTGTGTTTATCCAAAGGTGCTGTTTTGCACAGATTATGATGAACTTCTTATCCTGGAAAGGACACAGCACCCTCCTTTCCCCCAGTAGGCCTCTTTCCCCAAGCAGCACGTGTGAAATGAATTCCTCCCCTTGGGAAGGAAGAGGGACATTGGACCTCCTTGGCTTCTTCATTTTCATGTGACAAGATCTGTTCACTTTCTTCTGTAAAGGATTTCTGGATACATTCATCAGAGGTTGGAAATGACAATAGGAAAATTCAGGATGAGCCTCTCTACACAGCACACCTGGAAAAAACATTCATTCTCCAAACTGGGTCCTCCCCCCCCAAAAAAAAGCACTAATTATATTTTTGCTTCTCCTTGATGCATTACCCTGGCAAATAATTCATGCACCTCTTCGTAGTGTACCTGCTATATGTCCCTTGGTTTGGCTGCTTCAAGATACTACCAGAGGCAGCGGCTGCAGAGAGTCCATGGAATGAAACCTCAAGGAACCAAAACTCTACACTTCCTTTGTTTCCTAAGCCACCATCAGAAGGGAAGGAAAACCGTGTCCTCTGAGTCAGACCTATCCCGAGTGCAGAGCCCTTCTTTACTGCTGTGGAAATCAGTGAGTCAATCAGGTTCCTAGATGCAGGTCCTCTATAATGGCACATGGCTTCAGCTTCTCTAGTTTGCTCTTTACTCAGCCCTCCTCCCTACCCAATAAGCTCAGAAACAAGCCCTAGGAATGGTGAAGCGGAGGAGGTACCGACTTACATAAGTGGACATCCAAGCTTTGATCTGCACATGCATACTGGCCACCTGGACAACTTAAGAATGCTTTTTGAGAGTTGATTTTCCCAAGGACTCTGGGATAGAGAGGATAAAAGAGGATGCTATAAGTAGAGACCGTTAGATAGCACAATGCCACACAGCAAGTGCTTAGCGCATGCTCGAAGTGGAGTTAGGGGTCGAGGAATCCCATGGAGAATGGGTCTCCATTTAAACTTGTCTACACCCTAAAATTTCTCACGCTAACTTGGTTGGCTGACTCCTTCAACAGGCATAAACTGTATGTTCCCATAAGGAATATTTTGCAGTTAGGTGTGGCATTGGCAAAATTGTGTGCAGAGCACTTTCTGACACGGCACCACAGAATAAATGGGACTTCTAAAATTCTCGGCTCCTCCTACTCTGAAAATGCATGGGATGCATGTTGGGAAAATAGGCGAGCTCTTAGCACAAACATCCGGGAGGACAAGATTGAAACTTTCCCCATCTTCTGAGTTCTGCCAGCCGAGGCCATGCTCTTCCCAAGAGCCCGTTTTTTTGAAGAGCAGAGGTGAGCACCTCTATTTGAACACTTTAAGAAACAGCGTGGGGCAGCGGTGGGAAGCAGATGGCTCAGTGGATAAAGTGCTTGCCATGTTAGCATGGAGACCTGCATTTAGAACCCCAGTGCCCACATAAAAGCCAGAAGTGGTGGTGACCATCTGTGTGGGGCTGGGTAGCAGGCAAGCTCCCGGTTCACTGTGAGATCTTGGCTCACAAGGTGGAGCATGATAAAGGTAAGATTCTGAAGTTAACCTCCGAAACACACACACACACACACACACACACACACACACACACTTACAGGTGAGCACATCTGCACACATGTGTATCCAACACACAGATACACAGACACACATACACATATGAAGAAAACAAAATGGAACTCAAGCCCTCTAACCAGTGTGCTTTGTACTTGGTACAGGAAAGCCAAAAGGGGACCCAGGTTTCTCTGAGCCCTGTGTGCAGTTTGGAACCTCTGGATGGCCCCGCATCTTCCATGGCAAGCCATATATCCCACTAGTTTTTTATCCCCTCCCCACTCATGTACTGAGTCCCAAAGCCATTGTTCAGTCTCACTTCTGAAAGCTGAGCACACAGTGGCAGGGCCCAAGGCCTGCGGCTGTGTGTGCCTGAGATTAAGATTTTATCTGCTCTCTGACAATGTACAGAGGAAATCCGGTTCCTAAACTCAGGGCTGTGAGAGGAGAGCAGCCAGCAGCTCTTCCCCCCCACCTGGGAGAGAGATCAGGACACCTAACCTGCGGGAACATGGGCTCATTGTTTATACATAGAATAAGCTCTTTTCCGGTCCCAGTTAATCAACCCTCTCCTACCTTTTTCTCTTTGAACTGCGGAGCATAACAGTCTCTTGGCAGAGCTGGGTCGGGGTCCTAATGTACTAGCGGATAAGGTCCCTGTGGAGGAAATCTGAACTACTGTCTAGTAAGATTTAGGAGAGAGCTTTCCCTCTCTCCATGAGCCAAGAGGTTCACAGGCAGCCATGTCCTCACTACATGGGCCCAATGTGGCTCTCAAGCACTAGGAAAAGACTGTGTGCTAATGGGTGTGTTCTCTGGTGGTCAGAGACGAGGCTGTGGGGAGCTGTAGGCTCCTCTCATTCCCTTCATCCCTAGGGCTTGGTGGCCAGCTACTCTCACAGGCAAGCTCTGGGTGACAATTAGGGGACTAATAGAAGGTGCTTAGTTTGTATGGCTTGTCATATTCCTGGCATAATGTAGACAATGCAGGTTCGCTTGGTAGTTGCTGATGCCTGTTGCTACAAGAGGGCGGGCACGGGGGACATTTCCTTTCCCATACTTGAAGGAAGATACCCCAACACACATCTGCCTGGGTCTTTATCCCAACTCTGCTTTTCCCATCACTTCTTTTACTGCAGAGCTGGAGCAGATCTGGGTCATCTGCTAATCTGCCAGTTTGCCCAGGGCTCTGAGCAAGAAGAAGAAGGTGTAGAACTTGCTGAGGGGAGGGGGCAGGTCCTTATTCCCACAGAAGCCACAGAGGTTGTAGAAGAAATGGCTCTGAGCAAAATGTCAGTGTCAGCTCTCAGAAAACTGCCCAGCAGCAGCGGGGGGTGGGGCGTGGGGGGTGGTGGTGAGGAGGATGGGGAGAGAGAGGAGAGAGAGAGAACACCACCTCTAGAA
Source organism: Uromys caudimaculatus (assembly GCA_028551405.1). Lineage (NCBI taxonomy): Eukaryota > Metazoa > Chordata > Mammalia > Rodentia > Muridae > Uromys > Uromys caudimaculatus. The sequence continues at coordinate 83,076,299 of CM052706.1, read as the reverse complement.
GTGACCTGCCTGAGGCCATGCCCTCCGGCCTCAGCACCTTATCTGTACAGCAAGGGAACACACAGAGGACTGCTAAGACCTCTGGCTCTAGCATACCTCCTTCTATAACTGGAACTGAACTGATGAAGCCATACTCTCCCTGCTATAGCAGTAACGGGAAGCTGGGAGTGTGAAGCCTTGGCCATCTCACCTGTGCGTAGGTGCGGGTGTGGCTGAGTTGGAGCTGCCTCATTTGCAGGGGCAAGAGGAAGAGGAGCAGCAGTATTTATGTGGAGGAGGTGGATTGGTAAACCCTAAGACTCCATAGTGTGTGCTGACCTGATTCACCTTAAAGCTGAGCTCTGCAGAGGGATCATGGGAGTACCACTTTTTTGTTTTGTTTTGTTTTGTTTCAGCTTATGAGGAAAATGAACTTGCTCATCAGTCTGGAACTGGACTGAGAGGAAGTGGCTCCTGGGTGGGAAGCTTTACTTCTGCCCAGCACAGGACAGAGGAGAAAGTAGGAATGCCTCCCCTCCCCTCTCCTTCAACTCCTTAAGACAGGAACAAAGGCAAGAATGCCCCGCCCTACATAAAGAGCAGGAGCCCAACCTGCTGTGAGGTGAGCTTCAGCCAGCATCAGGGATGGGGGCATGGATGCAGGGTGTGTAAGAGCTGAGAAAGCATCCCTTCCTAGCTCCACACATCGTACCAGCATCATACCAGCAGCCTCAGAGGAACCATTTGCACCATGGAAATAGGTGAACACTCCACAAATCCAGATGGTAGGTTGTTCAACATTTATCAGCACCTGTGTGGCTGGAAATTCCTGCTTCTCATTAATTCCATTCATCGGTGAGCCATTCACTAAATCTAGGTAGTGAGGGCTCAGTCTGCAGCAGACTAGCCTCGGAGGCTGATATTTAGCTTTACAGACAAGCATCAATTAGATCCAGCCTTTGAGTTGTGTGCAGATCTGGGCTGACTTCATCACAGGAAGACACTGAGGCGGAGACCGATCTGCTGAGCTCAGGATCTAGGCATCCCCAAGTCACACTTTTCCTTTTGAGAGCTTGAAGTCATTTCCCCTAGTTGTCATTCTAGCCTGTGAGCTATAAACCTGTTGTCCCAGCCACCCGCACACTCGAGCCCTTCTTTAGCAGGTAAGGAACTAAACGTTTTGTGTCAGTCATCTCCTTGAATTTCATCCTTACCAGAGCCTTATGAAATAATTTCCTCATTTTACAGTTCAGGAAGGTGAGGCCTGTGAGGTCGACCAGGTTATAAGTGGCCCAGCTCAGAGGTGAAGTCCGATTTGACTCGATCTAAGGTGTGCTTGGTCCAAGTGAGCATACCCAGACCACACTTCTGATGTCAACGTCAAACATGACTCTTCCTTGAAAATTTACCCCAACCCATTGATACTAACTCTGAGTATGACTGTCAAGTGGGACACAGCTTCCAGGGCCACTGTGTAGCCACAGCAAAGCCTTCCCAAAGACGTGCCACCTCCCCCACAATGTACAGTTCCTCTTCCCTCTGCCCTAGCCGTGGCCCCGCCCCTGCTTCAACCTCTACTCAAAACTTACTTCCTCCCTTGAAGCTTTCTCTCATTAGCCCCACCCAGTGTTGATCAATTCACCCACTTTGCTTTTATTCTAATATGTATTATTTAAGTTCACTCCAGAATGCTTTTGTCTTGTTTTTAACATTGAGGTGCACTGAGATCATCTTCCTTAATCTGTCCCTCCTGCTAAAGTCCTGCAGGATCTGTATCTGAGTCACCTGGCTAGGGTTATATCTGTCTGTAGGCTTCCTATTCAGAACGGAGATGCTGGGCAGTGGTGGCACACGCCTTTAATCCCAGCACTTGGGAGGCAGAGGCAGGTGGATTTCTGAGTTCGAGGCCAGCCTAGTCTACAGAGTGAGTTCCAGGACAGCCAGGGCTACACAGAGAAACCCTGTCTCAAAAAACCAACCAAACAAACAAACAGAACAGAGAAGATCTTGACCTGGTCAGATGACTCAAATATCTGTTTAATTCTTGCCAAAGAGGCTCCTCTCAAGAGCTATCAGCAGAAGGAGAAATAGTCCAAGCCCAGACATATCCAGCTTACGATATCCACATCAGAGGAAACCTTTAAGGATTGCCTTGGTCCAGCTTGGGGACACATAGGACCTGTTCTTTCTAAGAGGGTTTTTCCCGTTGCTCTCCTCTCCCTAAACACTCGGAATGATTTGTGGGTAGAAAAGGATGATGGGGTGTCAATTTGAAGTGGCGTTTCAGGAGGCATCTTTCTGTCTGACTGTATGTCTTTTAGAAGGGTAAATACGTAGGTAAGCACAGTGGGCATCTGTGGGGAGATGAAAAAGGGTAGGTCTGACCCAGCTGTGGGATGGCAGGTATCTCCACCAGGCATGGCTCAGAAGCCACAGGTGATTTAGGCAGGAAGCCTAGACCTCTCCGGTCTTCTAGATGAAGACAGCAGCAGTGTGGCAGTTATGGCTGGTCTGCTTTGCATCTGAGAACCCAACTGTTTCAGAGGGCTCAGGCTGTGCCAGAGCCACCACCAAGAGGCTAATCTGGTCAGACCTCCTCATCCACCTCCTCTTCCTCTTCCTCCTCCCAATCTTGTCCTTGGTACCCTCCTCACCCTTGCCTAGAACAGAGAACAATTCCTCTTTACCCTAAAGATCTGACTTAGAGATCCCATGCTGCCCACTTCTATGTCCTGAACGTTAACAGGCTCCCCACCCCCCCACATGGACTGCCCCTTTTAGACTGGCACACGGTTTTCACAAGACAGGGTTGTGGTTTCAGTTTTTTTCCTTCATAAGTTTGCAGCTGCTAGTTTTGAAACCACCGGCCCTGAGGCAATTCAGTCAAAGAGAGAGAAGGAGGGAGGGGGAGAGAGAACAAGTGAGCAAATTGAGGTGGTAAGATGTCTTTTCAAGCAGTATTCACTCCATGCTGACACTCTCTGTAGCACCCTGGTTCTCATCGCACTGGACAGCCCCGCTCTACCTCTGCCAGGCCTCAGATGGTAAAAGGCTTCGGATACATTTAAGGTCTGTGGGTCAGAGTGACTTAGGTGAAATAAGTTTCACTTGCCCATGTGACTGCCTGAAGGTAACAGGTGGTATGTGACATGCCGGGTCTTATATTTCTGATCTGAAGTGAGTGTCTCATAGCTTCCAGGTCCTGTTGAGGGAGGGAGTGAGGGAGGGAGGGAGGGAGGGAGAGAGAGAGAGAGAGAGAGAGAGAGAGAGAGAGAGAGAGAGAGAGTGTAGGGGGAAGGGAGGACATAATTCACATGTGCATTCAAGGAAGGGAAGGGGGTGGGTGTCCAGGAAGACCCTGACTGATATTGTGCATGACATATCAATCTCATTGGAGCCTGTCTAATGAGTCATTTGCATATTCAACCATAAGTAGTTAGCCGAACACAGACTTGAGGTAAGAACAGAAACCAGAAACAAACAGAATCCAGAGAAACCAAAGAACAACTCGCATTCAGGTCTCCCCTGCCCCTCCCATGCTGTCTACATTTGCGGCCAGTATTATAGTTTTTATATGAGAACACCTAGAGCTGGGGCCTAGTGTCACAGCCCAGGCATGGCATCGAAGATTGCCAGCAGACCACTGCAAGTCTAGGAAGGGTGTCACTGGTATGCCTCAGCGTTCTGACTGGAACCCATAGTTGTCTGCACCTGGTAGTATCGCTTTTGCCATCAATAAGAGGAAGAATCCTGATGATGTTTCCAGGGAAAGGAAAGGAGAACAGAAAAGGTGGGGCCTCCAATCAGGCCCTAGAAGAGGAGGCCAAACCATCTCCACTTCCTTTGTGTGTCTCCTAGAATCACCCCCCCATTCCAATCTCCTGTGGTTTTTACAGATAAGGGTTTCCCCTTCCCCTTTCTCACTACCCATCTCTCCCAAGTTCACTGGATGCCTCTGAGGGCTTGAGACAGGTTTTTCTTTGCATAAGCCAAACTACCATTTTACCCAGTGAATCGTGCTCTTATGCAGGAGGTACGTTTAGGTGATCACTTAACACGGACCAATTTCCCTGTCACACTTCAGAGATGCAAACCCTCTATAGCTTATGTCAAGGACTCTATGGGGCCAGGCCGTAACCTATTGCCCCACCTCCCCACCCAGTGTTCTGTACTTAGGCCACTCTCACTGGCATGGCCTGCTTCCCTTTAGGGCTGAGTGTCCCACAAACCCTAGATCATTTACAACACCATTTCTACGGTACCTCTTTTAGAGACCATCCCTAGGCAGGCATCCCCTGACCCTTCCCTAGATGGACATTCATTCTGGTGATGGACTTTTACCATGCTTCACGTCACTGTTATGAACACACTTGCTGCTCTGAGCACGATGACCACCCATTTTCTATAAGCAATGAATCCATCAAAAGCCAAGAGAAAGTCTCGTGCTCAACTGACATCACTGGTGTTGCCTGCATGGTAGACCTAGCGAGTGCTCAACTGACATTTGATGATGAGAGTATGGAATAGTGCACGAGTTCTGTTACCTATTCTGAAATCTCGAGAATGAATTCTGAAACATCTCTATCCTTGCTCTTGGGCAGGATAGGGATCCCCATTCTTGGGCTGCCATGTTGGTAAAGGCCTCGGTTTATGACCTGCAGATGTGGCACCCGTCCCCTCATCCACAGACCTCTCTCAAGCAAATCGAAGTCTTATGGGAAGTTTCTTTTTCTTCTGAATCATCTTCAATGGTCCTGATTCTGCTTCCTGAGCCTCATTTATTGTGTTCTTCTCCAATGTCCCACTGGATGTATAGATAGTTGGTGGTCTGAACTAAATGTTTGTAGTCCCCTCCAAATTCATGCTAACTCCTAACCCTCAGTGTTAGGGTATTAGGAGGGGAGAGGGTTATTTGATGGGCACTAGACAGTCATTAACAGAATGACTGCTAAAAGGATCTCAGGAAACATGCCTAGTTTCCATTATGGAAGATACAGGGGTAACAAGTGGCCTTTAACCAAGAGGAGGGTGGGATTCACCAGAACCTGGCATTGCTGACACCCTAACTGTAGACTCCCAGCCTCCATAACCGCGAGAAATGGTGCTTGTTGTTTATAAGTCACCTAGTTTATGACACTTTGTTATAGCAACCTGAACTAAGACATGCATAACTCTCATGATTCTTTAGAAATCTCCCTGCTCCATGGTCCCCAGAGCTTGGTATGAAAGAAGACTACAAAGTCAGCAATTGTGTTAGACTTTCCTACAGCACAGCCTCTCTGTATGTGGGCATTTATCCCTCATGCTCCAGCTGTGGGCTTCTCTGAGAGACCTGTACCTCAGCTGACATGTAGCTCTCATGATAGCAATACAAATTAACATCTCAAAGATTACAACCCTTTTTTACAAAATATTTTAAAGTTTTGTTTACTTAGTTTTGGGGTATGAGTATTTCACTTGTATGTATGCATGTGTGCCACCCGTGTGCTTGGTGGCCCTGGAGGTTAGAAGAGAGTGCTAGATTCCCTGGAACTGGAGTTACAAGTGGACGCAAGCCACCAGGAAGGTGCCATGGACTGCAATCAGGTCCACTGCAAGAGCAACATGCACAATTAACTGCTAAGATGTTTCCCTGGCTCCTACAGTTCTTGCATTGAGGTAAACCTCTGATAATTTACACGGTTTTGACCACAGAGTTACACTTCCCTATGGAAGCCATGCAAATCTGTTGACTCAAAAACTGCTAAAAAAAAAAAAAAAAAAAAAAAAAAGAAAGAAAAAAAAAGAAAAGAAAAACAACAACAACAACAACAACAGCCAACTTCGTTTTGGAAGACAGAGCTATATTTCCTGGAATCTAAGCAGACATCTTCCCTTGGGTTTTGCTGGTACCATGGCTGTATAAACCTTGCTGTGTGTGTGATCAAGGAATCTTTGGTGTGAGGTCACCAGACTGCCCTGCTTCCCACCTGAGCATCTTCCTCCTGCCCCCCCCCCCTTTTCTGGTTCAGATGTCCAGGGGAGTGCTTGTTGGTCCAGATCAGAATCTCTCTGCCTTTTCTTCTCTCTTCCATACCAGGTTAACATTTGCTACAGAGCCCTTGCTAAGCAAAGATCAAATATTTAATGTGTTTCAGATGTCATAGTCTTGTCAGGGGTAATTTGAGTTTCCTGGATGTTCATAGAAGGAAGCCATGGTGGGGTTTAGGGCAGATGATGAACTCTGGGCCATGGGATGTCTGCATTGGAAGCAGAAGGATTAGGGAAACTCTGACTCTGAACCTCCTTAGAGGGGCTTTGGTCACTTTGGGAGCCCTGTTCCTAAGGCAGGAAGGCAAAGACAATGGGTCCTTCAATTGGTAATATCTGGTTTGAATCAACTGGCTTAAAATTTAGAAAGTCACTCAAACAGGATCAGGAGAGAAGCAAGACAGATGACTCATCAGTTAAGAGCATTTGCATATCTTCCAGAGGAACCAAGTTCGATTCCAGCACCCACATCAAGTGGCTTACAACTGTTTGTAACTCCAGCTTCAGAGGATCTGTCACCCTCTTCTGGCCTCTGTAGGCATTCGTATACACAGACAGCACACTTTCTCGAGTGCGCGCGCGCGCGCACACACACACACAGAGAGAGAGAGAGAGAGGGAATATTTAAAAAGAAAGTAGCCCAAATACCCTTCTTCCCAAACCCAAGCTTCCAAAGAACCAGGAGCCAGCAAGTTTCACATTAATTTCCATCAACGTGTTTTGTTAATGCAGTTGGGCATCTTACCCCATTTTCTTAGAAACAGGAAATCCCAGTGTGCTGAGAGTAAACGGATCCCAGCTCCAAAAGGTTTGAGTTCCTTTAGGAACTCCCTGACCACAAGAGGCTAGAGGACCAGTGCTGGGGCCAGGCATACTCTGCTACCCACAACTGATCCTGTTCTTACAGAGCTGCCCCCACTGCAGCTTGGCAGCAGAATCACTGTCCTGAAACTTTATGGAGGCTGGTAGTAATCTGAGACATAAAGCAAAGGGTGTTAAGCAAAGGATCTTTGATAACTCGGCAGGCATTTCCTCTATGGTCCCCGTTATAGGTTCTTCCATTTCTGAGTTGTTTTTCTTTTTATTCTTTTTGTCTCCCATGAGAGCAGAGACTGTAAACTGTGTCTATCTTACCCTCTGTCCCATCCTCAAATTCTAGTACAGCAGAGAACATGAAGTCTTACTTATGAATCCTTGGAATGAATGGATACCTAATGGAGAATCACAGTTGAGAGCACAGATGAATGGAAGCTCTCCTGTGCCAGTGCTGTGGGCCTTCTTGCAGGGTAAGCAAGCAACATTGTCAGTCTTAAGGTGCTCGAACACACAGCGTATGTTTCCGAGGAATCCGGAGTCTCCTGCTGGTTAAATGAGGCTGGAAGAGATTTCAGGGTTGCCTTCCCTGATGGAGGGGGAAGGGCAGGGGAACCTGAGGGGGCTTCTGCTACACAGAGGTCTTGCTGGCTGGTTCACCAGACAAAGAGCCCTCAGAAAGCTACCTTTCAAGCCCTGCCACACACAGAGAAGGCAGAGAGGCCTGGCCTCTTTCTGACAGGGAGCCTGCTGACCTGGTTCCTGGGAGGGGCAGGAGAGTGGCAGACAGCTGCCCTGAGATGAGAACTTTGCAGGAGTCACTGTGCAGGGTGTGTGAGCCTGACAAGGCCAAGAGAAGAGCAAGACTTCTGTAATTAGGAGTTGCATGTGTTAATCAAACAGCCTATGCATCGAGACCTCCTGGTAGCAGGCAATTCAGAGATGCTGTCTGCTGTTCCGATATCAGATCTGGTCCAGCAGGCTGGCCTGCAATCTGCCCTCAGCCCAACTTCCATCTGGACCGCATTAAAAAAAGCACAAGGAGGTGAGTGAAGGCCCGTCTGCCTCTCCCAGGGTTTCTGGTTTTATGACTCAAGGGGGACTTAGGGAATTCTATAACATCACCTTTTCTGCAGGTCACGTGACTGGTTTTTAAAGCCTACACCGAATAGTAATACAAAAAAAAAAGTCTAGCACAGTTGCAAAATACTATCCTAAGTCCAGAAGCCAGAGTAGCTAAGACAACACATGCCACTCAAAAGTCCACAAGGATGAAACCTGGGATGGGGTGCTTGCCTAGTGTTCCAAAGGTACTTCAAAAGAAAACCTCAGGGCTTTTACCCACTCACTTAATAGTTTCAGTGCTCAGCCATCAGATGTGGTGACATGGAATATCATTCAGGAACACAGGAAAAAAATCCGCCATTTAATAAGAAAAAAAGAGACTTCAAAGCAATTGGTTCTGAATATAGTAAATTTAGCCATGTATGTTCATATATTTGCAATCAGGAGATTGCAGAGAAATACATCAAAACATTAATAGATTGCTAACTGGGTTCTCAGAACACGGTTTTTGTGGTTTCAGTTTTCCCCCCATATTTCTGTTCTGGTCTTGTCTATTTTAGAAATTGTATACAAAATTCTATGGAATCAATGAGATTGTATTTTGGAAGTAAATATCTTTTAAAAGTTCTTTAAAATAAAAAACATAACTCATGAGCTTGTTTGCATGTTTTTAAGTAAGCCAAGACATCCAAGGCATTCGGGGTCCAGCATATGCAGAATGAACTTAATGAAGAGTGTTCTCAGCAGCTAGGGTCAGCATCTAAGTACTTCACCTTCCTTATGCCTACCTCTGTCTCTGCCTCTCCTCCTGGCTCCTCCCAGTCCCAGATCACTTCAGTTGGTGACTGTTGGACACTCTGCTCTAGTACCCTGGCTTTCCAACTCTTCTGTCTGTCTGGCGTTATTTCCCAGGAACAAGGACCAGTGCAGATGTGGTTTCCCTTTCAAAATGTATTATAAGACTTGCTTGTCACTAGATACTACCCCTATGTCCCCAACCCTTGAGCTCTCAGCATAGAAGGAAGCTGCACCACCCATTAGATTTCAGCAGCTTTTAAATGCCACAATATCAGAAACTGGCAAGTAAAGATTCCTAAGGGAACATATTCAAGCTATAAATAAGCTAACAAATATTTAATAGATGTCTATACGTATTTACTATATATAGACCTGTGTGGATACTTAAATACACACACACACACACACACATACACACACACACACACACACACACACACACACACACACACACACACACACACGAGAAAACAAAGCACATACAACACTTGGACTGCATAAAGCCAGGAGCCATTGTATTTCCTCCACTTGACCGATGGAGAATGAAGGCTCTGAGCTATTAAGTCACAAGCTAGAAATGACAGGACTAGCATCTCAACACTGCCTGGAAGGTCTCCAAGCCCAGCCCTTTAGAAGCAAAATGCCGGTCTCCATCCCGCCCGCAATGCAGGCAGGCTGCTGTGGTAGTAGTGAATTCTAAAACTCTATAATTACCAGGTTCAACTTGGTCTCCAGAATACCCATGACAAAATTTGTGGAAATGTTCACAACAGCTCTCTACTTCCAGGTTCTGAGATCAGAAACGGAAGTTTCAAAATACCGAAAGTTCGTTTATGTCGAACACACTGGTTAAGCTAAAAGCAGGAAGTTCAAGAAAGCCTGATCTCAGGAGGTTTTTCAGCCCAATTTGGATCCACATCTGTGCTTCTGGATTTTCCACTGAGTCGACCGACCTGCCTTCAGCTGCACTGCTCTTGATGAGTCTCCACTGTTGGGGTGCTGGGTAAAGGGATAAATAATTACGATCTGACATCTACCCAGCTAATGGCCAGTTGTAAGGTAGTGAGCCACATGGGCGACACAGAAGAACAATTGAAATATGGAAGTTTCTTTTCAGAAGGGCAAAACAAAACAAACAAAAGCGCTAAACAATAGGTCATCAGAAGAATAGTCTCTGTTCTTGCCTCCAGGTGCAGGAAATGAGTGGGAATCTTGCCACCCCCTCCTCCCCCGGCACAGACCTGGTCCTCCCACTAGGCACATTCTGGAAGCAGAGGGAAAGGGAAGGGCATGGCACTCCAGCAGACTGGGGATGCCAGCTTTTGTGGGCATCTCAGAACAGTCTAGAGAGTAATTTTTGCAACTACATGTCCACAGCTTAAGGAACTGTGGAAACTGAAGGATTTGCTTAGGCCACACAATCTGTGGGCGCATGGTAGGAACGAGAATAGCAATGCAAATCCATCCCATCAGGTTGTCCAGTCACAGCATCTCAACATCCAGGTGCGTCCCTAGACATGACAGAACTTTCAAAATACGTGTCGGCTGTTGTAGATTTAAGTATTTCTGCGTGGCTGGTCCTATATTTAACTGAATCTTTCTCCATTGAAAATGCAGAGTTTTCTGGGATCCCTGGTCTGAGAGGACATGCGGGATGGCCCCAAGACTCGCGTGTACACTGCTCTGGAATCCCCGGCACCCCTTTAGAGATCTCCGTAGGAACATCTGGAGGACGTATGAACAACAAACAGGTGCAGCTGGGCTCCTCCTGAGCTAGACCTCAATTCTTTTTGAAACTCAATTTCTAATCAGCCACACCCAGTTGAAACCACTCAGGAGAGTCATCAGACTGTACCCCAGGGCACCCTCTTGTCAGCTTGAAGAGATGAGGCCCACATAGGTTACTACTGTCTCACTTTGTTAACCGGTTTAGAGGGAGGGCAAAAGGGGATGGAACATGCCACCTAGAGCAGCTGAATGGCCTCGAGTCAACCATTTAACCTTTCCAACCCCCAGTTTCATCATCAGAAAGCAAACATTGTAACAAGCCTCTCATAGGCAGGAAGCAAAGCGAAAGAGATCCTCCTCAGCCACTCTGCAGAGCCCATTGCTGTCTTCTACCTCACTCTTCCCTTAGGGGTAAACTCTAGTGGTTCTAATCCAAGTGTCCCGGAAGTTCCATACCTGAGCTACAAGAACTTCCTGAATTAGGAAAAGCAAATCCTTTAACTGTGAGGTACACTTTCGGGGGGTGGGGTGGATGGGGCTGGTTTTTATTTAACAAACGCTAAATAAAAAATGAGGGGGCACTATTGATTTGCTTTCTTATCAGAAAATTCTTCTGGACCCTTCTGCTGGCTGTGCCCAGGTCCGGGGACCCGCTCCTTAGCCATATCACAGGTGTTCATTCCTGACTGGGTCCTGTGTTTGGGGTACACTTGGAGCAGGGGTGAAGAGGGTAATCTCTTGGGTGGCTTGAAGTTGAAGTGGAAGGAAACAGGGCCTTTCATGTGGTAGAACTGGGCCTTCTTTGAGGAGCTATTTGTTTCCCGGAAGCCAAACTCTGGGCAGAGGCAGAAGCCCCACCACTGCTTCCTCCCACCTTGGAAAATTACACAGGGCACCTCTTTGCTTGGTGGATGGCTGCTAGGAAGGCGCCTAGCCACCCCACTGGAGCTGTCTTCCTACCCCTTCAGAATGAAAAACAACCGTGTGGCTGAGCCCACAGTGAACCCATGCCCACAAGGAGCACTCACCCTGTCCTCTTTCTCCTCCCTGCCCTGGAAAAAGCACAGGCAATGGTAAACAAGTCATTAGATTCAAGGTCCTGCCCAATTTAGACGCTTTGTCTCCGTTTTCTCCAGAGTAAACCCATGGTCACACCCACCCCAAACCCAGCTAAGACCAGAAGGAATGCAGGGCCCTGTGGCCAGGCTAACCGCAGCTGACCCGGAGATGCCCAGGGCTGGACATTCTCCTGGGCTGGGAGAGCAGAGCCGGGAGGCAGGAGTTTGCCATCCTGGCCCAGATGATGGGTTTAACCCCTACCCTACAGCTGTCAGTCTTAGAATTGCCTCCCCAAACTCTCAAGACTAAAAACTCTACAACCTTTGACGTCTGGCGAGAAAGCCCAAGATCAGCTTCTCCCTTATTCCTGGGCTTCCGCAAAGGCGGGCTTCTAGAAAACAGAGATTGGAGAAAATGAAAGTCAATGCCAAATCCTAACCAGACAGAAGAATAACTGCTGCTCCCTACGGCCCCCCACCCCCAGCTCTGGCATGACAGGCTGGGGAAGCGGGCCCCTCTCCCGCTGTTGAAGATCTGTTTATTTTGCACTCCATAAAGGGAAACCAGGCCCTTTCTGACATTTTGGCTTGGAGGGGGCGGGGCAAGAAAAGGTCCTGAATTTAAAGTCAAAACCAGATCAACTTCTCTAAATCTCCTGGAGCTTTTGCTATGACTCCCAAACAGCCTGCATTTTCTATTCCATCAAGTATGGGCCTCTGTTTCTTACAGGCTGACTCTCAAGCCCTCTGTACACCATCAACCACAGTGACCTCTTTCTACCTCCCAAACCATGCAAATGCTCCCCAGATGGTACTCCCAAGCAGCCTGGTGATCCTTTCCTGTCCCAGACTACCCCCAGCCAACTTTGCCTTTTCTCCCATCCACGGCTTATTCCCTAACCCTGCTCTCCTGTGTGGACAGTGGGTTCTTTGAAACAATAAACCAGAGAATTTCCTTTGTCCTGGAAATGTGCCACTTGCCCTCCATGTTATCCTTATCAGCAGACCACAGTGCAGTGAGGGGAGGTCCCAGTGTGCTCAGGACACATGGGATATCAGTGCAAAATGTTTTCTTCACTTTTCCCTCCTGCCTTGAATTCAAAGCATGACCTTTTCGGGTGGAATTCAATCAGGTCATCTCTCAGATTCCCTAGTGGGAATCCGAGGGCAGTGGCACCGGCCAAGCCTATTGTTTCCACAGCAAGGAGGTAGAGATGCTATTTTCTCTCTAGATCATATGGCAGAATGAGGTGGGACGGGGAGAAAAGAGGTAAAAAGACCCCTGTGATTATGTAAGATACTGTTGATCAAACCTAGCCAGGGGCATGTGCACTCACCAAGTTTCCATAGCAGCTTTACAGCAAATGGCACAACTCAGCTCCAGCCCTTCTCCGTGGCCTCGACTACTTTTAGGGCAAGTCATTTTCTACTTGGGCAGATATGAATATAGATTTCCTCTTGACTTTGAACACCAGGAGAGCAATACTATTAGAAAAGCTGGTGAAGGTATGTGGAAACAGCAGAAGGCCCGGGGATTGCAAAATTAAACTCCTGCGAATGTTAACACTCACGTATTCCAAAGCAGGAGAAATTAATGGTATACGTTTCATCACTGAGTGACTCCCAGCTCTTAATCTGAGCTCAAACTGTTTCACACATGTTGTGAGCAAAGATGTTGGGATCAGACAGACCCTACTAAACTGTAAACTCTTGGAGCAGTTTCTTGAGTTTTTTTAAACCTCAGTTCCTCTCACTGGGAAAGTGGGTAATCATAAAGGAATTCATGTAGCCTTGATGAGAACACAGTGCTATAAGGCCTCTGTATGCTCAACACCACACCAACATCAGCACCACCCAAACCAACATCAGCACCATCACCAGCAGCATCGCAGCATCTTTCTACCAATGTTATTTTAAGTAATACTGAGGTAAAGGGCACAGAAATTCCAGAAAGCAAAAGCCAGCGTCAGTCCTGTGCCTGTGCCTCTTTAGAGTCTTAGATCAGAGAGTTTCCTCTGAAATTATAGCAGACATAGAGATAGCATGCTTCATGCTTGCTAAGGTTGGTTTTTTTTTTTTTTTTTTTTGATCTTGCAAAATGCTTTTACTGCCATCTTCATTATGACATCACTTTGAGGTAAAAATATCATTGGTAGAATCTTCATGATCTGCAGTTGAGGAAACCTAAGGCAGGGGAGATCCAGGCCCCGTCAGAGAGTGGTTCATGTCAAAGCCTTCGAGTGAAGTTCTAGACCTCTGGCTGTCCAGGAAGGGCTTGACTTTACCAGTGGGAAGTTATAGCAAGCTGAAACAGGGCTGGCATCTTTCAAGGCAGAAAGAAGTCAGCTTTCAGGAATCATCCTACCCTTGAAGTATCTGGATGCACTGCATGCTAGAGGGGCATTAACTGATAGCCTAGACATCCACTCTGTGTCCTCAGTAAATGCTAGTCTGATAACACATCCCGGGATCATTGTCTTTTCAGACTGCTCTTCATCACATTCTACTTGTCTTTATCGAATAAGAAAGTAGCAGAGAAGATGACTTTGCGGCCACACAGATCGTGCCTGGAAGGGCCATGGTTAGAATGACTAAGCTTCTGACACCTAATTTAGCAAGGCCCTGGAGTGACTTACCACAGAGTGAAGCAGACATTTCAGCTATCCACTCACTAGCAGAGACTTATCAAGTCTCTTCTCTTTCATGCATTCTCTCATTTATCGCTCAGGGTTCAGCCTGAATGTTACTTCCTTAGGGAAGCCTTTGACCTTTGAGACTAGGTTAGGTCCCCATGGCAGACTCTCGGAGGCACGCCACAGTTCCCTTTTCACACAGAACTCTTTGGACTAAATACCTGCTTGCTCAGCTACAACCTAACTTCTGCCAAAGCAGGAACCACAGTTATCTTTTTAACTCCTGCACCTTGGTCTCTGGCACATGGAAATTGCTCGGTCCATCCAGGAAGATATGTCATGTGCTGGCTGTACAAAGAAAAACTGGTGAAGTCTGAGCCCTCAGAGCTCAGAGCAAGCCTCGAAAACAATATTCAGATCCTGAAAGCTAGGCGGCCCCTTCGCCTCATGCAGCATGCGATCCAAAAGGAACTGAGGGAAAGTATTTCCAGGTGGGAGACGTTGTGAAGATTCACAGCTACAGAACTGTTATATATTCTACAATTAACCAGGATGAGACCGTTGGACACTGGGCACTCACTGTGGTCTGTGGGCAGGTGTGCATTTTATTCTTCCTGGAGGTTTGTTTCAGTGTGAATCAGAACCACAATAGTCCACCACCCTAAAAACTGTTAGGTAGAGTTTAGACCTCAGGTGAACTTGACCTCATTTTCTTGGAAGAAGCTATCCATCTCAGTTTCAAATAACCCAACTCACAAGTCCACGTTAGAGATTCAGTGGTAGACACAGAATTGAACTCCACGATGATACGTACCCAAAGATGTGCAGCTGAAAACCCACTATATATCTCATTGTGAGAGAGAATTTACTAATGAGACCTGATGTTTTCAGGAGAAGGATTTAGTAGTACTTGTTCCAACGATGATTCCATCGCTATAGTGGCTACAATGTGTCATATGCTGATATCCACAGGACAGGCAATAGATGAGTTGCTTTATGTTTTGAGATACTACGAATATACATCTTTGGAACTGAGGCACCACAAAACAATACAAGTTAAGAAAACATGCTCCTGAGGGAAATTGGCTTTCCTGGACTATCCAGCTAGTTACTTGCCAAATTAAGTTGCTTTGTTCGCATTTATAGCTAAGGAGAAATCATCTTACAAAGAGTTATAGAGATCTGGAAACTAAAAAAACAAACCATCTGTTAAGGGTATGGAGCTACGCAATAGGAAATCCTATTTTCATGGTGGCAGAAAGCAGAAAGCACTGGAGCTGAAAACAACCTTCAGAAGAATTTGGGTCCATGCCAGTATTTTCCAAAGAGGAAACCAAAGTCACCGTGTTGGATAAGAGCTACTCTTTGGTCAACTTTATTTTCCCAACAAGAGGGTATATATCAAAGGCCCATATTGTTCTTCAGTAAATCTAGTACACATTTAATCATGATTTGTAAATCTCCTTTTGTTCAATTTTTATTGCCTCCATTAGTAGAGAAGGGGAAAAATAAGTATTATATTCTTAGTGGTCAGCACAGATTTGGTTGTTGAACCTGGATATCGATATGCTAATCTAAAGCTTCAACCCCAGGCCAGCATGGTAACCTAGCAACACTGAGCATTTTACCTTACTTTGGAATTCTCCACAGAGTAATGGAGGTAGTTGGGTGTGGTGGGGTAATAGGAGATGGCGATAAAAGAACAAGGACTTCAAGGTCAGCATCATTACATAGTATGTTTGAGGCCTGTCTGGGCTACAGGAGACTTTGTCTCAGAAAGAAAAACACAGCGATAACGAAAGGATTAGTGGAAGGAAGCACTGCCCTCCATGCACACAACAACCCCATTGCTGATTCGTGAAAAGAATGCAAGTGAGTACATCCTTCCGCCTCAGTCAAGACTTTAAGGTGATGGCTTTGACCATAATTGCTTTGGTATTATTTAAAATTAAATTTAATTGGATTAAAAGGTGCTTCCTCAAGTTGAGTTGGTGGCATACATCTGCAATTTCAGCACTGGACAAGTTGAAGTAAGACATAACCAACAGTTCAAGGCTATCTTGGGCTCTGTGGCAAAAAACTACTTCTGTCTCAAAAATACTCCTTTTTTTATTGCACTGGGGACATCTCACATCTCAACAGCTTGGCTGTGGCCATCATACTGGACAATGATTTAGCACAAGATTCATTTCGACAACTACGATAAAGACAATTGTCTTAATCTTCCCTAGCCTTGACCTCTGACAGAGGCAAGAAGGCTTAGAAGAACTGATAAAAATTTTCAAGTCTCTTCTTTTTTAAAAAATGTATGGCTCATGCCTTTAATCCAAGAGCTCAGGAGGTAGGTGGATCTCTGAGTTTGAGGCCAGCCTGGTCTATATAGCAAGTTCTAGACCATGCAGGGCTACCTAGTAAGACTTCATCTCAATCCACCTCCCTCCTATAAGGGCTGAATGCATCAGCTATATCTCTAGGAAAATTTCTTAGCCATGAATAACTTAAAAGAGACGCATTTGGCCTTTCTGTAGCCCAAAAAGTAGTGTTGCTCCCTGTTGCAAGGTAACTACTAAATGTGGGCCATCTCCCATGAACTTGTGTTTTGAATGAACATTTCTCCAGCTGATGGTGATGTTTGCAGAAGATATGGACACTTTGGGAGGTAGCCTATGGGCCAAGGAAGCAGTTCACTAAGGACAAGTCTTCAAAAGCTAACATTCTATTTGTGGCTATGGAATGTTTTTGGTTTCCTGGTCCACTGTGAAGTAAGGAAGCATCCCCACACATTTCCAATGACAAGAACTCTCTGAAGCTGCAAGCCCAATGAATTCTTTGCCCTTACAAGTCTGTTACAAGTATTGGACCACTACCACACAGAACTCACAAATATACTCTCTTTACCTAAATAAAACGTGGGAATATTGAGTTATCTGAAAAGACCAGAAAGCAATATGTATTAGTTATTTGAATATTTCTAATTGTCTGCATACAACACGGGCCATGGTAAAGATCTGGGGTGTTGCGCTTGTCTGCAAACTGTCTACAAGCAAGAATTATAAAAACAGTTGGTACCAGCAAATAGGTGAATTCTGAAAGGCTGCCCTTTGCTTCCATTTTGTGATGTGGTTTTTACAAGTTGATGTGTGTGTGTGTGTGTGTGTGTGTGTGTGTGTGTGTGTGTGTGTGTGTGTTTGGGGGGTATTCATTAATATCTTTCCCTTTGTTCTCAGGCTTTGGGAGAAAATGCATACTCATTCAGTGAAGCATATAGATTTGGAGAATAGCTTCGTTTTGTTTCCTTAGAGAAAGATACAGCAGACTTGATCATTCTATAATTGTAGTCTCTAACAATTACAGGACATGTTGTCTGAACAACTCAATATCCAGCTGCAGGAACTTTGAAGTCTCATTTCAGTTGGTCAGGAATAAAACTAAAGTATATAGTCCTACCTACCTAGAAAAGGACTCAAGGAGTTTTTCATCTCAGTCCTAACTACACGCACAGCGCTTGAAATGGAAACAGCTAGCTCCGTTTTCCATGTCTTCATTCCATTAATTCAATCCAGATAGAATAGAGGCAAATGTCCTCCTCCTTCACACCAGCTCTATCACATCTGCATATTTGGTGGCTTAGTGCAACCCCAGGGCTGAGGTACAACCTTCTTAATGTGCCAAGAAGGCAGTGAGAGTAAAGAAAGCTTTCCCTGGGCTCACTAGGTGAGGGCCACTGTTTTCCTGACATTAACCCTACAAGACGGCTATCTTCAAGGTGGACTGCTCCTTCTGCTCGCTGCTTCCTTCACTCCCTATGCTTAGTGACAGAATCAGAGTTGAAGACAGACCATGACAACCTTGCATGGGACTAAGAGAGTCAACTCTGCTGCAGACATTCATCTCTCCAGAAGAGAAAGGCAAAGCCCAGAGAAGATAGGCTATCATGTTAGTTTCCCTGTAAATTGACCAACATCTTACCCAAGACATGAAAAAAGACCAAAAAGAATTAGGGTTGGGGAGGCCCTGAAGAAACAACAGAAGAGATGTCCCTGGTGAATGAGGTGAGGCACTCAGAAAGTGTCAGGCCAGCCAAATGGGAATTTCAAAGCTATTCACAAGGGAATGCTGTGGAAAGGTCACATGTTTTATAGCAAGGATACACCGGCTTTATAAAGGCAGACATAAACCTGAAAACAATGGGTCTAAGTGGCGCAGGTTAGACGGAATATTTCTCTGGTGGTCTTCACTCTTTTGTTTGTTTGACATAAGTCACTTTATCAACAGCACAAGTCTGGAATTCCTGAGTCCACAGTCACATCCTGCCATCTCTTTATGCTTTTTACGTAAAATCCCATTGATTGAGTTGGGAGTTTCACAACCAAAACAATAGCCGGATACAAGGGAAGGAAGAGAGGAGTATGACACATTTGATCTGTGGGGTGCATTGCTAGAAATGAAGCCTGGGTGGGCAAAGAGATACAAATAAGTGGCTAATTGGCTAATGTAACCAATTTCAACCATTTTTGGAAATCTTAGTGCCACAGGGAAAAAAAAGCACCGTTTGTTATCCGTTACATTTAAGCACTGGCCAGGAGGAGAAGAAATTTAAAAAGTAATAATTTGCATGGCCCATTACACTTATAAAGTGCCTTTTGTTTGTTTTGTTCTATCATCTATCTATCTATTTTTTTTTTTAGTCAAGACCTTGCTATACAGTTCATCCTGGTCTGGAACACAGTTCTCCTGCCTCAGTTTTCCCAGTGCTGGGATTACTAGTGTATACTGCAATGCCCAGTATACAACTACAAAGTACCTTTTTGTAGGGAAACATGCTTCTTTTGTTTTTGGTACTTAGTAAGGCAGGTGGGAAATCTTGTTATCATAGCACTTATTATTATCATTATTACTCTTATTTTGCAGTTAGGAGAGAAAAGTTAGTATCCAGCCTATGGTCACACAACTAAAAATGAATGGGATCGAATTAGATATTCAAGTTTTAATCTTACAAATCCTCCTCCTCCTCCTCTTCCTTCTCTCTCTCTCTCTCTCTCTCTCTCTCTCTCTCTCTCTCTCTCTCTCTCTCTGTTTGTGTGTATGAGTTCAGAACCCTGTTTTAGACAGGGTGTCCTCTTGTTTGCTCCTATGTATGACAGGCTAGCTGGCCCACAAGCTTCTGGGGACATTCATGTCTCAGTCTCCCCAATCACTATAGCAATGTGGAGGTTATTGAGGCGCTCCTGCGTGTAACTTTATATGGAATCTAAGACTCTGGGTTCAGGCCCTGACACTTGGATGGCAAGCATTTTGTCTCCCAGCCTCCAACTTCAAACTTTCACAAAGTCATTTTGCCACCACCATGGTGTCTGGCAAAGCACTACCAACTTGACAAAGAATTTGCATCACCTTTCTTGGGCAAGAAGTACTCCACATTGCACTGTGTGTGCATGAAATTACATTTTCCCACTTTAACTGACAGAATAATAGTAGTGAGTTCCTCACAGTAAAGAGACATGAGCAGGTTCTCTCTTTGAAGAGTTCAGCTGGGGTTCTGAATCTGAAATGCTTCCTGGATTATCCCCCATATCCGTGATCCAATGGTTATTCCAACTGTAGTTATTAATTAATGCTTTTGTTCAGGAAACCCAAACATCTCAGTAGTCCAGACTGTTATCAAATCTACAAGGTAAGAAGTACATGTTGCTAGTCTCAATTCTTTTGTGTGGATAGAAAAGATGAGGCTAAGAAAGACAGAACAGGATGCCCAATGCCATCCAGATGGCCTAAGCAAGACCAGGCACAGACTTGGATGGCCTAACCTGGGGCTACTTCAGTCCTTTAGAGGGATAACACATAGACTATGGAAATGTCTATGAGCGTCAGTGAGCTAACAGAGGTATAACTAGACAGGTTTGCCATCAATGCTTCCAATGACCAACAAGGAGGCAGAGAATGAGGCTTATGGTGACAACAGGCCTCACTTCCTCTGATCAGAAGGCATTAAAAACACTGTTAATCTCTCAAAACAGCCAGTCTACCTGTTCCCTCTCAGATGAGGCTGTCTACCCAAATAAGTATTTGTTGGCTCCAGCTGAATGAAGCAGGAGACACTCACGTGTCTTACAACACCCCCTCCTCCCTTCCAGAAAATATGAGCCCTGGGCCCCCACCAGATCTTATTGTTGGGAATTCACCTCTGTCCTTATTTCTCCAGTTCATCTCTGAGATGTTTTCTCTCTCCGCACTCCATAAATGCTCTTGTATTGTGCACAGAAGAAGAAAAAAACTCCACTGTTTTCAATTATTTTGTAACAATTAAGCATGCAAATGTGGGAGCAACATTTAATAAACTTCTATGGACATTTAGGAGGAAAGAAAGAATGAACCAACAAAAATCAGAATCATCAAAGGACTCTTACAAAACCAGTATTTTGAGCCTTTAATTGAAAATGAATCAGAAACAGGCGTGTGAAATTTCCCATGAAATACACATAGGGCTTTAAAAAATTTTAGAGGGTGCTCTGGGAAGAGAAGACTCTGGGTCAAACCCAGTCCACACTGATGGGAAGAAAAAGATTAATTGCAGTGAACCGAAGCAGGGCCTCACTGCCCATGATGGCTGGCTGATCTACAAGACATTTTGGGGAGAGCAAGGAGGGATGCCCTGGCGGTTCTCTTGCTACCATGGAGAACAGACAATCTATACGGATCTGAGAATCCCCAGAAGGAACAGCTTAGCAATCCAGAGCAGCAAACCCAAACCACAGGATCCATACCCAGGGCACTCTGGGAAAATGGTCTGCAGGCCTGTTTCCCGAAGCAGAGGGGCTAGCTGCTCATTCTCTTCTGGAAAATGAAGGAAGTACAGGAGTCTCAGAGGCCTCGGACCCTGTAGGGTTGTCCTGTGTTGTACTAAAGATCTGGAATCTGTGGACTCTATTATAGAGGAAGACCAAGTCATGCCTGAGCAGTTACTTCTTTACAGCATATCAGGGCTAAAGGGAATTTTATAAGAAAATGCTGGGGTCTTTGTCCAGAAATTCTGAGAGTAACAGGCCTGGGTGCAGAACTGGTGGCAGGCTACAGTGTCAGAAAACTAATAATACATGTTGATGACTCTGTGACTTCCACTTGGCATCACCAACGCTGGTTACCTGAGAAAGCCAAATGCACACCTTCACCCACGCTCCTCATTCCAGATAGTATTTGAATTATTTTGTTCTTTGAAGAACACCTCTTTTGACCATTTCACTCTAGAGCTGTTGACATTAGAGAACTGGACTAAAAGAACACACTATCACTTAACCACAATGAATTGCTCTTTTAGCGATGATGACCATGCTGAAGAGTAGATTCCAGTGTTATTTTTCTATTGCAAATCAGTGATGGCTACAAACAGAAAGCCTTAGCAATATTATTGCTTAGCTGCTCGAGTGGCACCTACAGAACACATCTCTTTGGTCCCTTAGGTATAGGATGACAATGGTCAGGAAAGAGACAGGAATGAAGTTTCAAAGTCCTTGTGAGTTGAGTAAGCCCTGGTGCTCGGTTCCACTCTGAGAAACACATTTACTATGGGATGTGTCCCTTTGGGCACATGGATTCTTAATCAATGCTGCTGGTATCCTTGCCTACTTCTCTCCTCCTAAGGCATTGGATCTTAAAACTTAATCTGTTTTTTTTCTGTCCAATGCCCTCTTACTCTGTAAGAATTTAGAAGAACGGCATACTAAGCTGGCTCTGAGTGACGATTGCTTTGAGAGGCATTCTAAACCTTCATATAAACAGTTGCTTTAATTTTCCATGTTTTTGAATGAAACCAAACTACAAGCAAGATATGCTCAAGTGGGTCACTGAGCCCTCAGAATCTCACATGGGTCTCTTCACATGCTAACAGAATTCTGTGGGAAGAAAACTGCAAGGGTGAGCATTTAGCCTTACGAATAGAGAATGAAAACTTTGAAATAATAGATCCTTCAGTACTAAATTATGTTTACTCCCAGGGATCCTTAGAGCTATGGTTTTCTTTGTTCTACCAAAGGAAAAAGGAAATACATCAGGCAGCTGGGCCAGTCCACAGGAAGTCTCACTTGGGCTGATAAAAGGAACTGATGTGCAGTGGCTTGGGATGCAGTTATAAGTCAATCTGCCTTGAAGTGACAAGAAATGGTGTTCAAGAAGACTGGACCGCCGGGCCATGGTGGCACACGCCTTTAATCCTAGCACTCGGGAGGCAGAGGCAGGCGGATTTCTGAGTTCGAGGCCAGCCTGGTCTACAGAGTGAGTTCCAGGACAGCCAGGGCTACACAGAGAAACCCTGTCTCGAAAAACCAAAAAAAAAAAAAAAAAAAAAAAAAAAAAAAAAAAAAAAAAAAAAAAAAAAAAAAAAAAAAAAAAAAAAAAAAAAAAAAAAAAAAAAA